>CM033647.1:64492289-64889614 GCA_019512145.1 Engystomops pustulosus
AGGACCCAAATAACAGTACTATTTGTGCTTGAATCATACACTGTGAAAGGTCATAGAAGCAGTGTATTTCTTGCTACAAAAGAGATAAGAAGGACATCCATTTTGGTGTACAGTACTATCTTTGTCTAACATTAGAGACAGAAGACATCATTAGTGTGTGTACAGGTGTTATTTGGCCTAACATATTAGAGATAAGGAAGCCAACATATTACAGTATACACGTACTATCTGTGCCCTACATATTAGAACAAGACGAACATTTTATGGGACAACAGTTACTATATCGTAGCCTACATATAAAGACAAGGAGGATATCAGTACAGGTGTACAGTACTATCTGTGCCTACATATTAAAGACAAGGAGATATCAGTACAGGTGTACAGTACTACCTGTGCCTACATATTAAAGACAAGGAGACATCAGTACAGGTGTAGAGCACTATCTGTGCTCACATATTAGAGACATAATTATGGGAAGAAACAAGGTACTGTCTGTACCTGCAACAATTGTAGGGAGAGACATGAATACAGTAGGTTTGATACCCATATCAATTAGAAGGAAAGACATGAAGCCATAATATTTTCTAGACTGCATTGATTATAGGAGACTATAACATTTTACCTATACATTCACCCTTTACCATTTATTCTACCATTTTTACCATTTATGAGAAAAGACAAGGAGACATCATTTACAGAAAGAAACAAGGAGATAGTACTACCTGTACCTAGACCATTTACAGGAAGTAACAAGGAGACAGTACTACCTGTACCTAGACCATTTACAGGAAGTAACAAGGAGACACTACTACCTGCACCTACACCATTTACAGGAAGAAACAAGGAGACATTACTACCTGTACCTACACCATTTACAGGAAGAAACAAAAAGAAACTACTACCTGTACCTACACTGTTTACAGGAAGAAACAAGGAGACACTACTACCTGTACCTACACCATTTACGGGAAGAAACAAAAAGATACTACTACCTGTACCTAGACCATTTACAGGAAGTAACAAGGAGACACTACTACCTGTACCTACACCATTTACAGGAAATAACAAGGAGATAGTACTACTTGTACCTAGACCATTTACAGGAAGAAACAAGGATACACTACTACCTGTACCTAGACCATTTACAGGAAGAAACAAGGAGACACTACTATCTGCACCTACACCATTTACAGGAAGAAACAAGGAGACACTACTACCTGTACCTAGACCATTTACAGGAAGAAACAAGGAGACACTACTACCTGCACCTACACCATTTACAGGAAGAAACAAGGAGACAGTACTATCTGTACCTACATCATTTACAGGAAGAAACAAGGAGACAGTACTATCTGCACCTACACCATTTACAGGAAGTGACAAGGAGACACTACTACCTGTACCTACACCATTTACAGGAAGACACAAGAAGACACTACTACCTGTACCTACACCATTTACAGGAAGAAACAAGGAGACACTACTACCTGTACCTACACCATTTACAGGAAGAAACAAGAAGACACTACTACCTGTACCTACACCATTTACAGGAAGAAACAAGGAGACAGTACTACCTGTACATAGACTATTTACCGGAAGAAGCGAGGAAGCAGCACTATCTGTATTTATACCATTTACAGTTTAACTCAGGAAAAAGTGCTAATGTTTGTACATTTAAATCACTTTAAGGAAAAGACTAGGAAGGAGTAATAACTGCATCTAATACTCGTTCTGGAGAGACCTTCTATGACTAGGTGTTTTTATAATCCATCCTCTTCTAATCTCATGTATCCCACTGCATTCTCCTTTAGTCTGGTCCTTCATCTTAACCTTGTCCTGACTTTGTCCTTGCACCTAGGTCCAACATCCGACACCAGGCAGGACTCTGGGCTCATCTATGATTCAGAGCTCATCGCTGGCGCTATTATGTTACGAGCTGCTTTCCCACCACAGGAGCCCATCTCCATAGAGTCTCTTCTCTGGTCCATTTCACCTCAGTAACCCCCCGCAGTACGAGAGAACTTCTAGACAACATTGACCACAGTAATGGCAAATGCTAATATACCTAATGTCATAATCCGGACAATGGCGGGGGATGGGCTGACATTGGTCCTGTTGTACGATGCACTCGCTTGCACAGCAAAGTATTAACAGATGGAGGATGTGCAGACGGTTGGGTAGAGGATCCTTTATTTGTCCTAGGAGGTAAAGCTGGAAACGTTCTCTCATCACAAGTATTTTTCATCTTTTATTTCCAGCAGGGCCGCTGCGGAGAGACAAGATGAAGAAGATGAAAATCCGGCAGATTTTTCTTTTATTCTAAGCCTCTGTATCCGGTATTCCCAGAGGAACATGGCGGCGAGGTAGTAAAAGCAGACGTCCCTGTTATTCTTCCCCCTCACACCTTGGCGTAGTGTCCTATCCATCACAGCCGGAGGAGGCCGTATAACGCTGAGGAATGGCCTCCACTTTCCAAACATTTCCTACAAGGCAGGCGGTCCTATAAAGCATTTAAACGGGGGCATCACTCAGCCGCTCGTCTCGCCGCTCCCCATCCTCGCGCGCATCCGCGTTCCATAAATTACTCCAAGTGCCGCAGCTATTACCGGATCTTAACGAAGAAATTATTGAGGATCCAAAAATTCCCGAAAGCTGAGATGCAACTTTTAAAGGGGACCTGACCTCTTCTTATTCTGTCTTCGACCTCTTGGTGTATCTGCCGGGCGCCCAGGCTTTACCTGGCATAGTTTTGCTTAAAAACGTGCAACCATGCAGTAGTGAATATTCGCAGACTTTAAGAAAGGGCACAGGCGCGGGGCAGTGTGCGAGGAATTGTGATTAATTTCGTTATTTTACACCAGGAAAACGGCATAGAAGAAATAGATTAGAGGAATATATCCCCCATAGATTATACTTTCCGATCTCAAGTGTCAGATGGGTGGAGCCAGGCTCCAGGACCACCCAGAGTTTAACAGGCATAAATGGTTGTAAAATATGGTAATTAGTCTATCTACTGTCAGAGGGGTGGTCCTTGGTTAAAACTGACAGCACTGCTCCGCCCCTCTGACAATAGGGGGAAGTAGTGAAAGGTCCCCTTTAAGGAACTTGTCCCTCTTTCCCCAGAGATCTGCTTTTCATATTTTTATGCAAATTAGATTGTAGGTGCACTGGGGGTGGGGCCTCTCCTACATCTCCCACTTATTGTATAACTTTCTATGGGCTGGGTTTATACAAAGAAAAAAACCTGGTGTACTAGAAGGTTGCAAGACTACTGAGGGTGGGGTTAAGCTGGGAAGGGGGAGGGGCTTTAAAAGTATTATAGAGTTTCCTGTCGTAGCCAGTTGTCTTACATCGAGAAGAGGAAGGGGAATCATATTAAGTTAAAGGAAACCTGTCACCAGGGACCTCATTTTCACTAAAGACAGGTTACAGAAGCCCATCACACCTGCAGTGCAAATATGTCTTTCTGCTTTCTCTGTGCATCTGCATTACAATATATTTGTATGTTATAACTTACCTTCCACCCTGACAGAATTTTCTGTGTAGTCCTAGGGGTTGGGCTCAGCTCTCACCCCCCACCTTTGTGCTCCTGCACAGCTCCTCCCTCTCCCACTGATGTTAGCTCACCAGGCTGTAACCTCTAAAGAAGCAGAAGAGAGGAACACAACGGTGGGGGCTGAGAACTGAGGAGTCTGCAGCACAGACAAGTCACATGTTGTTTTGTGAAATGCATCCAAACCAAAGCTCAACCCCTGGGACTACACAGAGGATTCTGTCAGGGTGCAAGGTAATTTATAACACACAATTATATTGTAATGCAAATGCTTAGAGAAAGCAGAAAGACATATTTGCACTGCAGCTGTAATAAACTTCAGCAAACTGTCTTTAGTAAAAAATGTCCCTGATGGCAGGTTCCCTTTAAGGAGATACCATTTTTATCAAATGATCCTCCATGAATAAGATAGTAGATAACTATCCATTCAGTGAGCGTCCCCTGTACTCCCAAATAAGTGGGTGTACCCCCAAATGAAAAAGTCAACTTTTAATGTGTAACTTTCCAGGAGCCCCACAATAGGGAAGGATCAGCCATTTATGGATGACCACTTTCTCCATTCATATAGGGTCTCAGGGGCTCCTCATTCCCTTGATAGGTGAAGGACCTGTCACTCTTTACCATATAATCTTGTGTGTATCAGATACCTTAATAGAACCAAAATGGCCCTTCAAATGCTTTCTTTAAACTGTATGCAGGGGGCTCATGAGTGCCCTCTAATGGCAGCTGCAGGTAGTCTCAATTTTATTATTCAGTTTCCTTCATATTCTGAGGTTTTGTATCAGGAAAACAGAACAAGATTCCTAATTTTGACCACTTTCACTGATTTCTTGTATCATTTTTACTCCCATACCCAGACAGATACTATTCTATTTTCCGGTCACACAAGGAGCGCTGTGCCTTTAAGAGGTCCCCAGAAGGCAAAGCAAACATTTACTCTTCCTTATGCCTTGTGTGACAGTCATTACATGTGGGCGATGCAATAGGAGATTGTCTGAATCTCATCTTCTTCAAGGATCTGTCTTGGGGACATCTGACATGAGACCTTGTCACCTGACTTTCCACATGGAAGGCTTCTCCGACCCTCAGGAGCACCTAATCCTAAAAATGGAGCCTTTGTAGATGTGTGTGATGAGACGCCATGATCCAGATGGGTTACCTTGATTTTTGTTATTCACACCCTGTAATGCACATGGGGAACTGGTGCCATGTCCTCCACATTAGTGTGATATGAATTATAATTAATAAAATCATAAATACCCACTCAGTAATGTAATGTCTGTGTGTGTTTAAGTCATTTTATGCAATTACAGGCGTTCCCCTACTTAAGAACAACTGACTTACAGACAACACCTAGTTACAAATGGACCTCTGGATTCTTGTAATTTGCTGTACTTTAACCTTAGGCTACAATAAATAGCTATAACAGTTATCACAGGTGTCTGCAATTAAGATTCATTGTTAATCCTGGTTCTTATGATAACCCAACATTTTTAAAATCCAATTGTCATAGAGACCCAAAAATTTTTGCCTGGAGCTACAATTATAAAGTATACAGTTCCGACTTACATACAAATTCATCTTGTACGTAACCAGGGACTGCCTGTATTACTATTTAGCACCCAGAGGTATAGCTTCAGCACCCATTGGCTAATCAAATATGCCAATCATCCACTGCCCTGAACTACCTCCCTGCAGAAGTCACTGCTCTGAACTACCTACCTGCAGAAGTCACTGTCCTTAACTATCTCCCTGCAGAGGTCACTGCTCTGACCTACCTCCATGCAGAGGTCACTACCATGAACGACCTCCCTGCAGAAGTCACTGCCCTGAACTACCTCCCTGCAGAACAGCCCTCATAGACGCACAGCTCTCCTAGACCCCAGCCCTCCACTAGGACCGCACAGCCCTCCATAGGGCCCGCACCTCCATAGACCGTGCAGTCCCTCCATTAGGACCATGCACCCTCCATAGACCGCGAGCCCTCCACGACCACGCAGCCCTCCACAGACCGCACCGCCCCTCAGCATAGACCGTGCAGGCCTGCCATAGACCGAGCAGCCCTCCATAGACGCGCAGCCCTCCATAGAACGCGCATCCTGCCGCCGCCCTGACCTAAGGCCGCGCCGCCCATGCTAGACCGTGCAGCCCCTCCATAGACGCGACGCATAAGACGGCAACCTCCAAGACCGTGCAGCCCATCACATAACCACACAGCCCTCATAGCGCGCAGTCCCTACATAGACCGCGCAGCCCTAATAGACCGCAGCCCTACATAGACCCGCAGCCAGACATAGACCTCGCAGACCTCCATAGACGTGTCACCCTCCATGACCGAGCAGCCCTCCATAGACGCGCAGCCCTACATACCGCCAGCCCTATGACCTAGCCGCGCATGCCATCCTAGACCGCGCGCCTCCATAGACCGTGCAGCCCTCCATAAGACCGAGCAGCCTTCATAGACCGCACAGTCCTCCTAGACCGTGCCGCCACTCCATAGACAGCGCAGTTCTGCTATAACAGTTGCACCTCCATAGACCGTGCGCCCCGACCCAAGGAGCCCTCCATAGACCACGACAGCCCTCCATAGATCTGCACGAGCTCCATAGGATCGTGCAGTTCTCAAGTCGTGGTCCATGTCGCGCAGCCCTCCCATAGAACGAGCAGCCGTCAATAGACCGTGCAGCTCTCCATAGACCGTGCAGTTCCCATAGCAATGACGCAGCCCTCCATAGAACGCGAGCAGCCTCCCTAATAGAACGCGCAAGCCGCTTCATAGACCGACACACGCCCTCCATGCGGCAGCCCTCCATGACCCACTCCCTCCATAACCGTGCAGCCCCATAGACCGTGCAGGCCTCCATAGACCACACAGCCCTCATAACCACACAGCCCTCAATGACCGTGCAGTCTCCATCTATCGCGTCAGCCCTCCATGACGATAAAAAAAGCCCTCCATAGACCGGCAGCTCTCCAAGACCGTGCAGTTCTCCATAGATCGTGCAGCCCTCATATAACGCGCAGCCCCTCCATAGCCAGCACAGCCCTCATTAGACCGGGCGGCCCTCACTAGACCGGGCGGCCCTCCATAGGACCAACCATCCCCACTAGACCGTGCAGCCCTCCATAGAATGTGCAGCCCCCATAGACACCACATCCCTCCTAGTACCCGCAGCCTCCATTTTTTTAGACCACACATTCCCTCCAGACCGTGCCAGCCCTAACCATAGGCACCCTAGCACAGCCCTCCTAGACCACACAGCCTCCATAGACCTCCAGCCCTCATAGGACGCTGATCTGCAGCGCCTTCCATAGGCCCACTCGCCCTCCTAATCGCGCCAGCCCTCTATAGAACCGCGCAGCCCTCCATAGACCGCGCAGCCTCCATAGACCGCACAGCCATCCATAGGCCGCTCGTCCTCCTAGATCGCGCCGCCCTCTATAGACCGTGCACCCTCCAATAGACCGCGCAGCCCTCCATAGACCGCACAGCCTCACATAGAACCGCACACAGCCCCCATATAGACCGCCACAGCCATCCATAGACGCGCAGGCCCTCCATAGACCGCGCACCTCCTAAGACCTCACAACCCTCCATTAGATGTCGTAGCCCTCCATACACGTCTCCCTCATAGACGCGCCTCCCTTGCTACGAGGCGCGAGACCACTTACCTAAAAGTCACGCTGAAGGTTTCCCGGGCTAATCACAGCATTATTGTGTTTCACAGTTCGGATGAATCAATAAATCGCAACTCCCCGTATCTGAGGATGACGCTCCGCGCCTTCCGTCCCGTGGCACATCAGGAATTATTCTCCATAAAAAAATCCCTGACGTCAAGAAACAAACTGAGCGTCCACTGCCCGGCTTCTGGGGCTCCGTTAATTAGGGAACGTTGTCACCGGTCGCTGTGGGATGTGTGTTGCCCTGGTAATGTTTGGGAAGTTTATAGCTGGCGGCTGCGGGTCATTTGCTTGTACTTGCAGGACGTTTTGATCTTGGTTTTAACAGCACTTAAAGGCAGCGCGATAAAAAGCGCTGCAGTTCTCCATAGATCGTGCAGCCCTCCATAGAACGCGCAGCCCTCCATTAGACCGCACAGCCCTCATAGACCGGGCGGCCCTCCATAGACCGGCGGCCCTCCATAGACCACACATCCTCCATAGACCGTGCAGCCCTCCATAGACTGTGCAGCCCTCCATAAGCCACACATCCCTCCATAGACCCTGCAGCCCTCCATTAGACCACAAATCCCTGCATAGACCGTTGTCAGCTCCTCCATAGACTGTGGCAGCCCACATGACCACCAGCCCTCCATAGACACACAGCCATCCATAGACCGCTCGCCCTCCATAGACAGTTTTGCAAGCCTTCCATCGACCACTCTGCCCTCCTAGATGCGCGCCGCCCTCCATAGCCGCGAAGCCCTCCATAGACCGCACAGCCATCCATTAGACCGCCACAGCCATCCATAGCGAGACCGCCACCACAGTACCGACCCAGCGCCCTCCATAGACCGCGCACCCCTCCATAGACTCACACCCTCCATAGACGTGCGTTAGCCCTTCCATACACCGTGCCGCTCCATAGACCGCGCCTCCCTTGCTACGAGGCGAGACACTGTACGCTACAAGGTCACGCTGAGGGTTTTCCCGGGTACACAACGCATTATGTGTTTTCACCGTTCGGATGAATCAATAAATCGCCAACCTCCCGTATCTGATGTATAGACGCTCTGCGACTTCGCTTCCCCGTGTTGCACAGTCAGGAATTTTTTCTCCATTAAAAATCCCTGACGCAAGAAACAAATTACGTCTCCACTGCAACGGCTTCTGGGCTCCGCTAATTAGGAACAGGTTTCCGGTCGCTGTTGGGATGTGTGTTCCCTGGTAAATTTTTGGGAAGTTAGTAGCTGGCGGCTGCGGGGTCATTTGCTTTGTCCTTGCAGACGTGTTGTTGTGGCTCGTTTTACAGCACTTAAAGCAGCACGCTATAAAGCCGAGAAGTTATTGGGGCAAAATAACCAAAAAAACAAGCGGAGCTCTCGCATTTAAATCAATACAACCCCAGGAATTGGGAGACATGGAGGAACATTTTATAACACATAAAAAAACATGGAGGTCTGTACCCAAGTGAAAGTTATTGCCAAATTTAACGGTTATTGATGACACATTTAAAGGGTTTTCCAGCTGATATATTAACAGTCCAAGCATGATGTTTGGGGAATCCAACATGCCTCAGTCAGACCCTTACTATGATCAGAGCAGAAAGCTCCAATTGTAGTATGAGACATCTGAACGGTGGGAATGCGAAAACTCATCAGTCATCAGTTTTGGGGGTGTTTCCTACACACTGCTGTTCTTGGTGCTCTCTGCACTAGTGTTAGGTAATGCCTGGAGATCTGTGGAAACCAACGAGTGTATAGCATAGGGCACATCATAAATATTCCAGGATTTTAGCTTCTCTAAATGCTACTTGGCACAGAGTCCCTCACACTGCTATGATCTGTGCTCTCCGCAGCCAATGTTAGGTCTAATGGATCTGAGCGATGTGATTAACTATACCTTGAGTGTGCGTGTCACTGTAGCAGAAGAACGTCATTATGGATTTATATTATAGATTGTAGCTTCTCTAGGGCACAGGGGCCATTTCCTCACACTGCTAGTGATCTTTGCAAACAACGTTAGGCCATTAGCCCGGAACAGCGCGTAACTACAGGGTTAGTAGCAATAGTCAGCCGCATAGTCCCGGGACTGAGGTATTGGGTGACGTATATGCTGTGTGTGTCTATTCGTATTGTATGTACGTGTGTATGTAGGAATTGCGGTGTAGATATATGTGTGTGTATATGTGATGTGTAATGCTATGGGTGTATATGTACTGTATGTGGTGTTAACATGCTGTAGATGTACTATGTGTGTATCATACTGCTTATGGTGTGTGTATAGGTGTGTATTATGCTGTATGTGTATTAAATGTGTATTATAAATGTGTGTGATCATTATACTTTACCAACAATATAAGTGTATAGGTGCCCCACATGCAGAAGTCTGGCTGTGGGGCACCGCCCTCTCCTAGTTACGCCTTCTGCCCTGAGATCTATATAATCATACCTCTGGGTGTTTTGTTTGTAGAATTTAGAAGAAAACTGATTTTATTCTAGATAGAAACTTCCTCCAAGTGCTCTAGGAGCATTCTCCCACACTGCTGTGCTCTGGGCATAAGCTGCTCTCTTCTACACTTGATGCCAGATTTAATATTTATTACCAGGAGCCTCCTACAGCTTTTACTCAGAGCTAGAGGAGAGGGGTTGATCCATGCAGGAGAGCTAAGAACACGCAGTGTGAGGAATCCCCCCCCCACCCCACCATATGGGAGAATGCTACAATCCTGTTGCTGTGTACTACTAAACCTCATCCTCTGACATCACATCTCTCTTCATCGTGGAAGAAAAAGCAGTATTTTTTAGATTGTCTCTTTTAAATTACATCCCCGACTGCTCAATCTTTATTGTTTTCCTGCGCTCTCTGATGTGTACTATCTGATTTATAGGGTATTTCCACGCAGTTCAAGCCTCGTGACAAAGAGGAGGCAAGTAACCACCGAGAGGTAGAACCCTCATCAAAGCCCGAAAACCTCCCGCGACATCTGAAAAAACCTATTCGAGTATGAGGAGCCAGCCTTCAATCATCAGAAAATATATAAAGAACCGAGAAATGGCGCTCGTCCATGGGTTTCTCTATTATAAGGTTTTCAGGAAAATGCGGACAGTTTCCAGGGAAAATAGAAGGTTGACATTGTAGAATCTTACAGTGATGACTCCCTGTTTGTTGCCCATTAAAACTTAATTAATACAAAACCTATCAAAGAAATGGTTTAAAAATATTGGCGGGCAGATGTTATTTACACCGGTCCATTCGCATCCAGCGGCGCTTCTCTGCGTGATTCGAGTCCGACCGGTTTATTAATGTAGTTCCTCCGCCGTCCACCAGTTGGCGCTGCGCGCTTGAAGCATTCGGGAACGCGCTGGATCACCGGCTTGGGCTGATGAAGTAAGTGCAAGCTCCCACAGATTTTTTGATTTAATTCGGTGGTTTTCCGAATCCTCCAGGTTTGTTTTGTTCGGACCACGCACCCCCGCTTTCCGGTTGTGGGTGCATGCCGGCGCAATGCGCCACAAATCCGGTCCCCGGCGCAACAATACCCGGGGCAATTCAGGGGATAATCTGCCGCAAATCGGAAAATTTCGGGTAAGTCGGGAAAACGCGAATCACGGCCCTAGTAATGTCTAGTCGTCACCAAGCCAATCATTGGTCAGAACAAAGACTTCCTGTTATATTAGATGACGCCCAGGAATTGATTACAGTAGAAAACCAGAAACGGAGTGCTGAGGCTGCTGGACCCAAGGCTTGGGAGAGGGTGATAATATAAAACCCAGAGAGTGCAAATGTTACATGAGTCTTTAAAGGGATTTTCAGGATACGGAATCCAGGGGTAACCAATGCATCTATGTCCCAACCCGTCCGATTTAACCGGGACTTTCCCGTTTATTCGTACCTCTGGCCCCGCGTCACGGGCATCTTGAGATTGTCATCGATTTTCCTCCAGTGTCCCGGCGCTGTCGTCCCAATATAGAAACTTTGAAAGCCAGAACTGATGTAGAGAATGCTTCTACAGTACATCGGGCAGGGAATCCTTTTCAGAGAAGTGTCGGGGCTTAGCGGAGAGCAAGGGACCACATCTCACTTCGATCACCATCTCTCCATATATGGTACTGCTATCCTAGGGTTCCCCAGAGCAGACATCGGAGGGAATCCTTTTCAGAGGAAGTGTCAGAGTTGCGGAAGCAGGACCACGTCATCAGGCTCAGATCACATCTGTCCCATATAGGGTCACTGGCATTCTAGGGTTCCCCAGAAGCAGAATCGGGAGGGATCCCTTTTCAGAGAAGTGTCGGGCTTTAGCGGAGAGCAGGGACCACGTCATCAGGTTCAGGATCACCATACTCTCCTTATATGGTCACTATGCATTCCTAGGGTTCCCAAGCAGACATCGAGGGAATCCTTTTCAGAGAAGGGTTGGCTTAGAGCGGAGAGCGCAGGGACCACGTCACTCAGTGTCGAATCAGCATATGCGTCCACTATATGGTCTCCAGGGCTTCCCCAGACACAAGCCTTTTATTTAAATTAAATAAAGTTTTTGGCCCCACGGCTGAGATTCGAATACTGTTACACTTTTTTTTTGTTGTATCACAGATTCAATGCCTTGGTCTATAGGGAGGGCATTTCTCAGGGCTTATTGTAATTATTGAGGACTATTATTATTATTAGGAGATTTTCTATTATTATTATGGAGATTATTATTAGTATATGAGACTTCTATCTATTATTACTTAAATTTATTATTTTTATTATTATTGAGTAGCTTCTTATATAGTAAAAACTCATCTAATAATCCTAATAATAATCCTAATACTAAATAACTAATACTCCTATAAGAATAATATAGTCTCAATGATTACAATAATCTCGAGAAATCCCTCCTATATACCAAGGCAGTAAATCTGTGTCACAGTGAACAGTGCTCTAGTTCCTTAGTTACCAAAATTCTCCCCAAGATATCACAGAGGTTTATAGTGTGTTGGGGCGCTATGTCATTAATACATTGACACTGAGGATTTCATGGTTCAAATTCCCATGAGGATATTTATTTTTTTTTTTAATGAGATGATTTTTAATTATTATAATATGCTAAAATTTGGGGTGTGGCCAGGGAGTGATGGTGGTGTGGCTTAGGGGGTCGCTACGCGTGCCGCCATTTTTGCACCTACTTTCCCTTCACAATGTTGGGAGGTAGCAAATGTAACAACAAATGTACTACCTTGCTCCTGGCTCCTGTTATACCGCTGACTTCTGGTCTTGGTTCAGCTGGAGAGAAAGTGATGTAAAGAAAAGTGTCCTCTTGGCCCTGTTTGGGCAAACGTGGGTCTAGAAATCAGTAGGAACAGGCGAACTACCTGGGTCCACTGGAAGAACTGGGAAATCACAGAAAAACACCTTTTAACTGTGCCAATATTTCACTGTCTTAGGGCTACATTCACACACAGTATGGGGACGGGGACGTACATACGCGGGTATTATAAGTGTATATACGCGCCCCACAACATGGCAATGGACGCAGCAGGCCCTACAAGGAGCGGCACAGTGACATCTCCTATCTTTCTCCCGTAATATGGTTTTGCCACGGCCAATATCACTGATGAGGGGGGCGGGGGTTGAGCAGCGATCCCCCTCTCCCGCCGCCGGTGTGCGGCCCACTATACTACGGTTACAGCGGCACACATCTGTGTGAATATACGACTTAGTCTACATTCACACTCGCCGTATGTGGGATGTATATACAGCACAACGTATATAGCCATATCACGTCCCCCAGAGACGCAAAAGGCACACGGCGCCATTACGCCAATGCCTACGTTACGGTGGCACACGAGTAGTGTGAATATAGCCTAAATACTGATAGCACTTTAACACATGACTAATTCCAACTTTGCATGCTCTATGTTTTGGCTTAGTTTACCCCAGAAAATGCTTCCAAAAAAAAATGTGCACTCTAGTTGGAGCACGTGCAGGGGGCGCCAGGCATGAAAACATGCACAAGAAATCTGAGCTGGCCGCCCCTCCACACTGCACAGGTAACTGCACATAGTACACACTGCACTGTTCTTAGTAAAGTTGCCGGTGTGTATTGCGCACCATGCACCACATTTACGTTGGCATGTCCAAACTAATTGTGGCGCATGCTGTTAAACTGAGCGTTTGCGCATGCAGCAGGTGCGCCAGATTAATGAAGGACAGTGCACCAGTGTTCAATATCTGGCACACGCTACTCATAGCAAATCTGGCAAGGCTACCTCCATGCTGGGGCAGATTTACCCATAATCCAACTGCTTCACCCCAACTGGATCTTCTTCTTCCAAGTAGCTCTAAAATCTCAAGTTCTAATGAGAGCAGAAAAACTGGACCCGGGGAGGAGCAGGAGAGCGACGCTGGAAAGCGCCTCACCAAGAGGCAGAATTCAGCTTTAGGGTGGCCACAAAATCAAGTTTGATTGGGGACCCCCAAATGCCAAGTCTTCCAAAGAAGAATAGCAGGTCAGGCAGTGCTGCTTAAAACCAAGGGACGGAGTAGAGCATTTAGGGACTCCAAGACACAACTTTGAATGGGAAACCCCCAAAATGCTGAATAGTCCTGGAGGAGAAGGCAGCATCAGGCAATGGCGCGTACACTAAGGGCCTTAAGATGCCCCATCCACCTCCATGTGTCCCGGCACATACATTTCCTCGCCCTTATTGCTATTCCGTGTGTTTCTCCTGTTCACTAATGACTGTGCCGGTTTCTTTTTTTCCGTTACATGAGAAAATTGGATTTAATTGATTTTTTGTGTCCACCTTCTTTCTGATTGTGTTTACCGTCTACAAGAAAATCACCTCCTGCCCGAAAGTCACATTAAATTGGTCCTCCGCATGGAATAATGCTGAGATAATGGTTAATATTTCTCTCACTTGCAGATATAGATTTACATTGAAAATGTTCCCGGATCATGGTTCGCCAGTGGGTTGTGCCTACAGGCCGGGACTTAAGCCTGCCAAAAGAACATACTTAATGGATATACTGCTAGGCTTACATGAGAGGGGGGGGGGGCCCAGGGCATGGAGCAAGCCAGGGCCCATTATGGTGCCACATTGTGTAACCGGGTGGACATTGATGTTTGCTGCCACCTCCACATCCTCTTCATGTACTGATGAAGGCAGTACTACTATTCCTTCAAATACAGACATGGAGGTAGCACTATCTGTGCTTACAAAGATGGACATATAAGCAGCACTATCTGTACTTACCTCATTTACAGGGAGAGACAGAAAAACAGTAAAGACTATACCTAAACAGCATTTAAAGTAATAAAGGTGGTAAATGCCTAAATCTGCATCAATTACAGAACACAGTACTATTTCTACCTATACTATACAATGTAGAGACAAGGAAAACAGTACTATCTTACCTGAATCATTGAGTGAGAGACCATAGGAAACCTACCAATGACAAGTAGAGACTGCATGACAGAACTATGTGTACATACATCATTTAAAGGAAGAAAACAATCAGGTGGTACTATCTGTACTTTGCGAGAAAGAGACCCAAATACAGTACTATTTGTGCTTGAATCATACACTGTGAAAGTCATAGAAGCAGTGTATTATCTTGCCTACATATAAGAGTTAAGAAGACATAATTTTGGGTGTACAGTACTATCTTTGTCTACATATTAGAGACAAGAAGACATCATTATGTGGTACAGAGTGTTATTTGGCTACATATTAGAGATAAGGAGCCAACATTACAGGTATCAGTACTTATCTGTGCCTACATATTAGAACAAGCGAATTATTATGGTAACAGTACACTATCTGTGCCTACATATTAAAGACAAGGAGATATCAGTACAGGTGTACAGTACTATCTGTGCCTACATATTAAAGACAAGGAGGCATCAGTACAGGTGTACAGTACTATCTGTGCCTACATATTAAAGACAAAGAGACATCAGTACAGGTGTACAGTACTATCTGTGCCTACATATTAAAGACAAGGAGACATCAGTACAGGTGTAGAGCACTATCTGTGCTCACATATTAGAGACATAATTACGGGAAGAAAACAAGTACTGTCTGTACCTGCAACAATTGGGAGAGACATGAATACAGTAAGGTTTGATACCACATACAATTAAAGGAACAGACTGAGCCATAATATTTTCTAGACTGCTTTGATTATAGGAACTATACCATTTACCTATACATTCACCTTTTTACATTTATTCTACCATTTTTACCATTTATGAGAAAGACAAGGAGACATCATTTACAGAAAGAAACAGGAGATAGTACTACCTTACCTAGACCATTTACAGGAAGTAACGAGACAGTACTACCTGTACCTAGACCATTTACAGGAAGTAACAGGAGACACTACTACCTGCACCTACACCATTACAGGAAGAAACAAGGAGACATTACTACTTTACCTACACCATTTACAGGAAGAAACAAAAAGAAACTATACCTGTACCTACACTGTTTACAGGAAGAAACAAGGAGACACTACTACCTGTACCTACACCATTTACGGGAAGAAACAAAAAGATACTACTACTGTACCTAGACCATTACAGGAAAGTAACAAGGAGACACTACTACCTGTACCTACACCATTACAGGAAATAACAAGGAGACACTACTACTGTACCTAGACCATTTACAGGAAGAAACAAGGAGACACTACCATCTGCACCTACACCATTTACGGGAAGTGTCAAGGAGACACTACCTGTACCTACACCATTTCAGGAAATAACAAGGAGATAGTACTACTTGTACTAGACCATTTAACAGGAGAAACAAGGATACACTACTACCTGTACCTAGACCATTTACAGGAAGAAACAAGGAGACATACTATCGGCACCTACACCATTTACAGGAAGAAACAAGGAGACACTACTACCTGTACCTAGACCATTACAGGAAGAAACAAGGAACACTACTACCTGCACCTACACCATTTACAGGAAGAAACAGGAGACAGTACTATCTGTACTACATCATTTACAGGAAAAACAAGAGGACGTACTATCGGCACTACACCATTTACAGGAGTGACAAGGAGACACTACTACCTGTACCTAGACATTTAACAGGAAGTGACAAGGAGACAGTACTACCTGTACCTACACCATTTACAGAAAGAAACAAGGAGAACACTACTATGTAGTTAGACCATTTCACAGGAGAAACAACAGACAGTACTACCTGTACCTACACTGTTTACAGGAAGAAACAAGGAGACAGTACTACCTGTACCTACATCATTAGCAGATAGTAAACAAGAAGGACAGTACTACCTGACCTACACCAGCGAAGAAGCGAGGAAGCAGTACTATCTGTATTTATACCATTTGCAGTTTAACTCAAGAAAAAGTGCTAATGTTTGTACATTTAAATCACTTTAGGAAAAGACTAGGAGGGAGTAATAACTGCATCTAATACTCGTTCTGGAGAGACCTTCTATGACTGTAGGTGTTTCTTTTAATCCATCCTCTTCAATCTCATGTATACCACTGCTTCTCCTTTAGTCTGGTCCTTCATCTTAACCTAGTCCTACTTTGTCCTTGCACTTAGTCCAACATCCGACACCAGGCAGGACTCTGGGCTCATCTATGATTCAGAGCTCATCGCTGGCGCTATTAAGTTACGAGTCTGCTTTCCCACAAGCGAGCCCATCTCCATAGAGTCTCTTCTCTGGTCATTTCACCTCAGTAACCCCCCGCAGTAACGAGAGAACTTCTAGAACATTGACCACAGTAATGGCAAATGCTAATATACCTAATGTCATAATCGGACAATGGCGGGGGATGGGCTGACATTGGTCCTGTTGTACGATGCACTCGCTTGCACAGCAAAGTATAACAGATGGAGATGTCAGACGGTTGGGTAGAGGATCCTTTATTTGTCCTAGGAGGTAAAGCTGGAAACGTTCTCTCATCACAAGTATTTTTCATCTTTTATTTCCAGCAGGGCCGCTGCGGAGAGACAAGATGAGAAGATGAAAATCCGGCAGATTTTTCTTTTATTCTAAGCCTCTGTATCCGGTATTCCGCGGAGGAACATGGCGGCGAGGTAGTAAAAGCAGACGTCCCTGTTATTCTCCCCCTCACACCTTGGCGTAGTGTCCCATCCATCACAGCGGAGGAGGCCGTATCACGCTGAGAATGGCTCCACTTTCCAAACATTTCCTACAAGGCAGGCGGTCCTATAAAGCATTTAAACGGGGGCATCACTCAGCCCGCTCGTCTCGCCGCTCCCCATCCTCGCGCGCATCCGCGTTCCAAAATTACTCCAAGTGCCGCAGCTATTACCGGATCTTAACGAAGAAATTATTGAGGACCAAAAATTCCGAAAGCTGAGATGCAACTTTTAAAGGGGACCTGACCTCTTCTTATTCTGTCTTCGACCTCTGGTGTATCTGCGGGCGCCAGGCTTTACCTGGCATAGTTTTGCTTAAAAACGTGCAACCATGCATTAGTGAATATTCGCAGACTTTAGAAAGGGCACAGGCCGCGGGGCCGTGTGCGAGGATTGTGATTAATTTCGTTATTTTACACCAGGAAAAACGGCATAGAAGAAATAGATTAGAGGAATATATCCCCCATAGATTATACTTTCCGATCTCAAGTGTAGATGGTGGAGCCAGGCTCCAGGACCACCCAGAGTTTAACAGGCATAAATGGTTGTAAAATATGGTAATTAGTCTATCTACTGTAAGGGGTGGTCCTTGGTTAAAACTGACAGCACTGCTCCGCCCCTCTGAAATGGGGGAAGTAGTAAAGGTCCCCTTAAGGAACTTGTCCCTTTTCCCCAGAGATCTGCTTTTCTTATTTTTATGCAAATTAGATTGTAGGTGCACTGGGGGGGGCCGCTCTCTCCACTCCTCCTTATTGTATAAACTTTCTATGGGCTGGTTTATACAAAAAAAACGGTGGTTACTAGAAGGTTGCAAGACTCTGGAGGTGGGGTTAAGCTGGGAAGGGGAGGGGCTTTAAAAGTATTATAGAGTTTCCTGTCGTAGCCAGTTTCTTACATCGAGAAGAGAGGGGAATCATATTAAGTTAAAGGAAACCTGTCCAGGGACCTCATTTTCACTAAAGACAGGTTACAGAAGCCCATCAACCCTGCAGTGCAAATATGTCTTTCTGCTTTCTCTGTGCATCTGCATTACAATTATTTGTATGTTATAACTTACCTTCCACCCTGACAGAATTTTCTGTGTAGTCCTAGGGGTTGGGCTCAGCTCTCACCCCCCACCTTTGTGCTCCTGCACAGCTCCTCCCTCTCCCACTGATGTTAGCTCACCAGGCTGTAACCTCTAAAGAAGCAGAAGAGAGGAACACAACGTGGGGGCTGAGAACTGAGGAGTCTGCAGCACAGAAAGTCACATGTTGTTTGTGAAATGCATCCAAACCAAAGCTCAACCCCTGGGACTACACGAGGATTCTGTCAGGCTGCAAGGTAATTTATAACACACAATTATATTGTAATGCAAATGCTTAGAGAAAGCAGAAAGACATATTTGCACTGCAGCTGTAATAAACTTCAGCAAACTGTCTTTAGTAAAAAAATGTCCCTGATGGCAGGTTCCCTTTAAGAGATTCCATTTTTATCAATATCCTCCATGAATAAGATAGTGGATAACATCCATTCAGTGAGCGTCCCCTGTACTCCCAAATAAGTGGGTGTACCCCCAAATGAAAAAGTCAACTTTTAATGTGTAACTTTCCAGAGCCCCACAATAGGGAAGGATCAGCCATTTATGGATGACCACTTTCTCCATTCATTAGGGTCTCAGGGGCTCCTCATTCCTTGATAGGTGAAGGACCTGTACTCTTTACCATATAATCTGTGGTGTATCAGATACCTTAATAGAACCAAAATGGCCCTTCAAATGCTTTCTTTAAAACTGTATGGCGGGGGCTCATGAGTGCCCTCTAATGGCAGTCGCAGGTACTCTCAATTTTATTATCAGTTTTCTTCATATCTGAGGTTTTTATCAGGAAAACGAACAAGTACCTAATTTTGACCACTTTCACTGATTTCTTGTATCATTTTTACTCCCATACCCAGACAGATCTATTTCTATTTCCGGTCCACCAAGGAGCGCTGTGCCTTTAAGAGGTCCCCAGAAGGCAAAGCAAACATTTACTCTTCCTTATGCTTGTGTGACAGTCATTACATGTGGGCGATGCAATAGGAGATTGTCGAATCTCATCTTCTTCAGGATCTGTCTTGGGGACATCTGACATGACACTTTGTCACCTGACTTCCACATGGAAGGCATCTCCGACCTCAGGAGCACCTAGTCCTAAAAATGGGCCTTTGTAGATTGTTTGTGATGAGACGGCATATCCAGATGGGTTACCTTGATTTTTGTATTCACACCCTGTAATGCACATGGGGCACTGGTGCCATGTCCTCCAAATTAGTGTGATATGAATTATAATTAATAAATCATAATACCCACTCAGTAATGTAATGCCTGTGTGTGTTTTTGAGTCATTTTATGCAATTACAGTGTTCCCCTACTTAAGAACAACTGACTTACAGACGACTCCTAGTTACAAACGGACCTCTGGATTCTTGTAATTTGCTGTACTTTAACCTTAGGCTACAATAAATAGCTATAACAGTTATCACAGGTGTCTGCAATTAAGATTCATTGTTAATCCTGGTTCTTATGATAACCCAACATTTTTAAATCCAATTGTCATAGAGACCCAAAAATTTTTGCCTGGAGCTACAATTATAAAGTATACGTTCCGACTTACATACAATTCATCTTGTACGTAACCAGGGACTGCCTGTATTACTATTAGCACCCAGAGGTATAGCTTCAGCACCCATGGCTAATCAATATGCCAATCCTCCACTGCCCTGAACTACCTCCCTGCAGAAGTCACTGCTCGAACTACCTACCTGCAGAAGTCACTGTCCTTAACTATCTCCTGCAGAGGTCACTGCTCTGACCTACCTCCATGCAGAGGTCCTACCATGAACGACCTCCCTGCAGAAGTCACTGCCTGAACTACCTCCCTGCTCGAACATTGAACTCCACTTGTCTGACCTAAACTTGCCTAAATCTGCCTGGGATCTAATACTTATTTTACCCACCGTAGATGGTAAAAAAATAAAGCTTAGTGCTTTTATGCCATGTTGTATACAAGGTTTCAGCTAACATAGCTTTTTTAGCTTTAAAAAAACTTTTTTTTACTATCTTGTTGTGCTGCTTAGACATTCTTTGTGTAGATAGCTAGATGATAGATAGATGAGATGGATTGATAGAAGAGATAGATATCAGGAAGAGATAGACAGACATGAGATACAGTGGTGGCCAAAAGTATTGGCACCCCTGCAATTCCTTCAGATAATACTCAGTTTTTCCAAAAAATGATTGCAATCAAATTCTTTGGTACTATTATCTTCATTTAATTTGTCTTCAATGGAAAGCCACAAAAAGAATTGTCAAAAAGC
Organism: Engystomops pustulosus; assembly: GCA_019512145.1. Classification (NCBI taxonomy): domain Eukaryota; kingdom Metazoa; phylum Chordata; class Amphibia; order Anura; family Leptodactylidae; genus Engystomops; species Engystomops pustulosus. Next base: position 64,512,984 of record CM033647.1, read on the forward strand.
TAAATTGGAAATAATTCCACACCAAACATAAAAAGGAGGAGCACAAAAGTAATGACACTGTTTGAAAAATCATATGATGCTTCTCTAATTGAGAATTGAGGATTCTAGTTGAAATGGACTAAAGTTTACTCTACCTCTGTCCTTTATCCTTGTGTGTACCACATTGAGCATGAAATGAAAGACCAAAGAACTGTCAGAGGACTTGAGAATCAAAATCGTGAGGAGGCTTGAGCAATCCCAAGGCTACAAGTCCATCTCCAAAGACCTGAATGTTCCTGTGTCTACTGTGCGCAGTGTCATCAAGAAGTGCAAAGCCCATGGCACTGTGGCACCTCCCTAGATGTGGACGGAAAAGAAAAATTGACGACAATTCAACACAAGATTGTGCGGATGGAGGATAAAGAACCTCGACCAACTTCCAAACAAGTTCAAGCTGCCCTGCAGTCAGGATACAACAGTGTCAACCCGTACTATCCATCAGCGTCTGAAGAAAAGGGCTATAAGGTAGGATACCGAGGAAGACCCCTCTTCTTACACAGAAACAAAAAAGCCAGGCTGGGGTTTGCAAACTTACCTGAGAAAGGCTAAAACATTTTGGGAGAATGTTCTCTGGTCAGATGAGACAAAAATAGAGTTTTTGGGAAAAGGCATCAACATAGAGTTTTCAGGAAAAAATGCCTTCAAAAAAGAACACAGTCCCTACAGTCAAACATGGCGGAGGTTTCCTGATGTTTTGGGTTTCGTTGCTGCCTTTGGCACTGGACGCTTACCGTGTGCCGAAAAACTCACTCGTTATACTCGAGTCAAAAAATAAAACAAAAGTAAAACTCACTCTGATGTCAGCGGTGGTTTTAGCTTTGATTTTTTTTTTAAAATGGGACAGGGGGCTTCTGGCTGCCATATACTGGGGGCGCTGGCTGCTTTATACTTGGGGGGGCACTGGCTGCTATATACAGTGGGGGCTGCAATACACTGTGGGGGCTGCAGGCTGCTATACACTGTGGGGGCTGCAGGCTGCTATATACTGTGGGGGCTGCTACATACTGTGGTGGCTGCTGGCTGCTACATACTATGGTGGCTGCTGGCTGCTACATACTGGGGGGGGCTGCTATATACTGGGCAGCTGCTCTTGTGACCAAGCCATTTCCCCTCTCGGCTTATTACTCGAGTCAATGGTTTTCCAGTTTTTTAGCGGTAACATTAGGGGTCCTGGCTATATTCGGCTCAGGTTATACTTGAGTTTATATAGTAAATAATAGAAAATGCAGACTTTAGTCGAACTGAGCCTTCCATGAGGTGGCGGGTGTAAAATAGGCATGAAACCAGTTAATGGCCAATGTTGGTACCACATGTCAAAACAAGCATTTCAGTGCAAACAAACAAGTGACATGTTAAAGGTACCGACTCAATATATAGTTTTTGGAAAAATATCAAATATCTTATTTAAATTCATACTACAGACAAGTTGAAAACACTTAAAAGCACCAACATGTGCAAATTCATGTCCTATGTAATCAGTCAAATATGTGCAAAATTATGCAAGGATTACAATAGCAGCCATGTAGATATGTGCAAAGAATAAGCAGTGGTTGCTGTGAAACCCTCTGCCCTGTAATACCCGCACGATGCAATAAATTTCCTAGTATAATATAAAGCATAAATAAATACAATCAAAGCTCTATATGCTGTGAAATGGCTAAATAAATGAAAAGATATCACTGGGATAACAGGAGGGGGGGAATTTGCACATGTTGGTGCTTTTAAATGTTTTTAACTTGTCTGTAGTATGAATTTAAATAAAGATATTTGATATTTTTCCAAAAACTATATATTGAGTCAGTACCTTAACATTTCACAGTTTGTTTGCACTGAAATGCGTGTAAAAAAGGGTAACTTGTAAAAACTAGGTCATGTTTGTAATAATATGGTGCTGTGTGTATCAATACATAAATATGTGTACTAATAGTGTAATGTGAATAACAATGAGGAAAAAGTGATGTGTGCAACAAGTGGTTATATTGAAACAATAGTTGTGTGAAATAAGAACGTTATGTATGTACTAAAGAGTAATGGAGCAACAGTAAGGTGACGTGTTATCAATAGGGTACGTGTAACGTGTTTGATAATGGGATGATATGTAATTATGGGGTGATGTGTCCATCATGCAATTGTATGTGGGATAATGGGGCTCATTTACAAAGAGTCCATGGAGCGCATTCTTCGTCGGGTTTCCTGGCGATTTCTGTTTCGCGCTTTCCGATTTCCGGCGCTGGCTTACATACGACAGAAATCGGGGGGGGGGTGGGGGGGGGAGGCCGTCGGACAACCCGATGGAGTTCGGACAACGCGCTGGATTTAACAATTAGAAATGTGTCACAAGACAAGCACTTACAAGCACCAGGAAGAAGCAGATGAACTACGGCGGGCTTCGCACAGAAGTGACAGATGCAGCAACTCGGCGCACAAACTTAGTGAATCGCGGCAGACCCGTATCCTCGTCGGACAACGCACCACGGGATCGCGACAAAGACCGGGTAAATCTGCCCCAATGTTTAGTAATATGGTGATTTAAGTAACACCTGGGAGATACTATTAAGTTACATGAGATCAGGAAGAGGTTAGTGAACTATGACCCTTACCACTGGTTCACTCCTGCCCCATACTTACATCCTGCTGATGTTGGGACATTAGTAAAAGCTCCTTTGGGAATCATTCAGGATACGTGTCTCCACCAAACGCCTAAAAAAAAAATGAACAAGTAAGTGATACAGCAATCTGTGAGGTTTCCGAGACATCTGCCAGAGTCACAGCACACCATAGCCACCAGCGGAGGTGATTCCACACTCATATTTACACTACCCATGCATCATATTGGTGCACAGACTCCTTGCCCTGCTGGTCTTGTTGACTTCCCCAATTACATACTGCAGCCAATCACAGGACTGACACCATTACACGTATGATCATTACTGCTGGAAGGTCAACTCGACCAAGGGATGAATGAGCAAGAGCAATGGGCTCGTAAAGTTTTATTATTGCTTAACCCTAAGGACGCAGCCATTTTTGCAGGTAGGCTCAGCCCTATTTTTTGGATTCTGACCTGCGTCGCTTTATATGGTGCTACTAACGTTTGAACATGTTACTTATCAAAACGATTCTGAGATTGTTTTTTCCCACAGTTGTACTTCATTTTATGGTAAATTTGGGCTGATAAGTTTTGCGTTTATACAAAAAAAAAGAAAATATGATAAATTTTTTGAAAAATTTGCCATTTTCGAAATTCAAAAATCACGCGTTTCCGGCAGATAGATTTAAACCACCTAAATAAGTTGCTGAATAAAACATTTCCAATTGTGTCTACTCTACATTTTCCATAATTTTGATAGGATCTGGATAATTATGTTTGATTGTGCACGCGGATACTTACAAAAGAATATCGCTTTCCCCGGATTTTCACGAATTGATATTTTGGGGGATAAATCGAGTTTGAAGAGAAATTTACATTTAGCATCAAAACCCTTATAAACCGAACCATTTTCAAATCTAGACCCTCCTCAAGCTATCAGAAATCGCTTTTAGAAGTTGTGAACCCTTTGAGATCTTCATTAGTAATTGAATCAAAATGGGAGGTGAAACTTTAGAATGGTCAAATGTTCCCTTATACGGGAATTTAGCACTAAAATTACACATTTCCAAAATAAAAAAGAAAAAATTGTCATCATACCATTTGTTCTGCAATTTCTCGAGAGTACAAAAGACCCCCCACATTGTGGCCGTTACATGTATATGGGCCACCGCGAGACGCAGCAGGGAAGGAGAGCCCTTGCAGCTGCCAGGATTTTAGGTTTCATATGGCCCTTTGACAGGCTCTAAAATTTTCGCTTTTGCGTTATTGGGGCATGTTGATTGCCACTTTTTTGCGGGATGAGTTGCTTTTCCATGTTACATTTGGGGTTGGTTCACCTATTGTTTGCAAAATTTAGGAACTTTCTTTTGAGGCAAGGAGTAGAAAAGCATCAATTGTACTGGATTTTTTTTCTCTTTTTTTTTTGGTGTTCCACGTATAGACTAATAATCATGTTATCTTATTCTATGGTTGATAGAATTACGGGGGATACCAGACATGGAAGATTTTTCTTACGTTTTACTAAAATTTGTCAAACAAACCCTAATAGGGGAAAATCTAATCAGTTGGTATTTATGTATTGCCGTCTTGCCCCACAAGTGGCATAAGACGAGGTGTGTTAGTTGTGCTCGTGGCGGCGTACGGAGTGGTTGAGGGCTTATTTTTGCGGAAAGGGAATTGGGTGCTTAGGGCCCAGGATCCAGTATCATGTCGAGGGTAGTACCCACTGGTTTTGACGGCTTTATGCATTTTGTGGGATTGAATAGCTAAAAATATATTTTTGGCGGTTTATAGCAGTTTTTTATTACGGCGTTATCGTGGGGGTGTCAACTATGATTACTCTTTTATTCTACGGGTGATTACGGACGCAGGCGAGCAGGAGAGAGCCGCGCGAGCGGGATCAAAGAGCCCAACGTGAAGGCATATGTGGGGTGTGGTTATGGATTTAGACTTTAAAGTCTAAAGTTATATGTTCTGCTTAATGTTTTAGGGGGTTTGGGCAATTTTAGTGATTTATACTTTATTTTTTTAGTTTGACTAACATTTTTTTTTGTACTTTTTCACTTTATATACCAATGGACATAACAAGTAATAATCTGATTGTTGTCATGATAATATTCTGCATACTGATGTATTGCAGGACCTGAATGTTCCTATGTCTACTGTGCGCAGTGTCATCAAGAAGTGTAAAGCCCATGGCACTGTGGCACCTCCCTAGATGTGGACGGAAAAGAAAAATTGACGACAGATTTCAACACAAGATTGTGCGGATGGAGGATAAAGAACCTCGACCAACTTCCAAACAAGTTCAAGCTGCCCTGCAGTCTGAGGATACAACAGTGTCAACCCGTACTATCCATCAGCGTCTGAATGAAAAGGGGCTATAAGGTAGGATACCCAGGAAGACCCCTCTTCTTACACAGAGACAAAAAAGCCAGGCTGGGGTTTGCCAAAACTTACCTGAGAAAGGCTAAAACATTTTGGGAGAATGTTCTCTGGTCAGATGAGACAAAAATAGACTTTTTGGGAAAAGGCATCAACATAGAGTTTTCAGGAAAAAAATGCCTTCCAAAAAAAGAACACAGTCCCTACAGTCAAACATGGCGGAGGTTTCCTGATGTTTTGGGGTTTCTTTGCTGCCTTTGGCACTGGACTGCTTGACCGTGTGCCGAAAAACTCACTCGCTTATACTCGAGTCAAAAAATAAAAACAAAAGTAAAAACTCACTCTGATGTCAGCGGTGGTTTTAGCTTTGATTTTTTTTTTTTAAATGGGACAGGGGGCTTCTGGCTGCCATATACTGGGGGCGCTGGCTGCTTTATACTGGGGGGGTGGGGGGGCTGCTATATACTATGGGGACTGCTAGCTGCTATATGCTGTGGGTGCTGGCTGCTATATACTGGGCAGGCTGTGACCAATGCATTTTCCCTCTCGGCTTATACTCGAGTCAATGGGTTTTCCCAGTTTTTAGCGGTAACATTAGGGGTCCCGGCTTATATTCGGCTCAGGTTATACTTGAGTTTATATAGTAAATAATAGAAATGCAGACTTTAGTCGGAACTGAGCCTTCCATGAGGTGGCGCGTGTAAAAATAGGCATGAAACCAGTTAATGGCCAATGTTGGTACCACATGTCAAAAACAAGCATTTCAGTGCAAACAAACACAGTGACATGTTAAAGGTACCGACATTGAATACTCTGAGACAAAACTAACATATCGTGTGGAACGTCACCTCTTAAGACGCTATTGGACTGATCTCCTCCTCGGTCATATTCTACTATATTCTCAGGGGCTATTACGCCGGTGCCGCGGTTATAATGACACAACAAATACTCGTGATTTTTATGGCGTCAAGCGGCTGGAGTATACTCAGGAGGTGGCAAGACTGACTGTATGCTAGATATACCTAGGGCGCGCCCATGCTTACATCTGGCAAGGTCCTTATATAACTGTGGGATCTGCGCTTACTGACGCAATAAAGACGCATTTCCGCCCCCCATCTCTTTACTCGTTTGTCCAACTAGTTTCCGAACCTGATTAATAGACATTATGGATTAATAAGGGCGCTTTTTTTTGGGCGTATCTATGTGGAGGAGCGATACCTACTTTGGTATCTTCAGGATATATCATACTGTTCTTCGGTATCATAGGTCGAGATGTACTAGCTATGACTGTCCTTCTATGAGTTAGCGTTGCAAGTAGATATGATATACAACTTGTTACACATCTCGTATCATTACGATGAGATATCGTGCCTCATTTTCTCAATAACAGTGCTAGAATTCATACGGCCATTATTGAATTCGTACGATATTTCATTCAATAGTGAAATTCCTCTAACAGCTCGCTTAACTAGACACTGTGTAACTTGTATTCAAGACTGAATATGTAATTACTTATCCGTCATCTCATTTGCGACCCTGCGCGTCTGATGGGTTGAGAGCGGCAAATCTAGAAAATCTGAATTGACGTTAATTGGATATGGCAGCCACAAGTCTGACAATTAGGACAGACATATATAAGCTATTAAAAATTCTATATGTGCCTCATAAACCATTATTGTAGCTGACAAGTGCACAAAGAAACAACGGCCTTAAGCTGCAGTTCCTAGTAGCATGTTCCAGGACTCTTGAAATTGACAACAACTTTAGCTACTCACACAAAATGATACAGCACCCTACAGACTTTTATTACGTATCGTGTCCTCCTGCTGTCTGTGTAGATCTAGTGAACAACATTTGATCCGGCAGTGATCTCTCTGATCTCTGTCATCCACAACTGGTAGTACCAATAAAGTGCATTGCCTTTCTTTGTATTTGAGAAGACTATCACACTATTCTATTTTTCTTTATCAGCTTTGCAATATAGTACCGGGTCAAATTATGAGTTCACTTCACACTTTCTGTTAATCGTATATTCCATGAGATACAGCCATTTTGAATTTTAGTATTTTAATTCAAAAAGTGAAATTCATATATACAAACTTAGTGACCTTTTTTAAGCTGTATTTATTTATGTTATGTTATTTATGGTAATGATGATTATTGTTATGAGTCAAGAAAAAACGGTCAATATCTGAAAGATTAGATATTATATAAGACCAACTGTTAAAATTTTTTGAATACAGAAATGTTGGCCAAATGAAAAGTATGTACAGTTAATGCACTCAATCACTTGGTAGGGGCTCCTTTTGCATGAATCACGTGCATCGTGGCATGAGGGGATCAGCTGATGGCGCAACAATAGCTACAACCTTACCTTCTCTGATTTTTAGGTCTAGTCTCTCATCTTCCTCTTGAACAATACCCCATAGATTCTCCATGGTTAAGATCAGATGAGTTTGCTGGCCTATCCCTATCAAGCACAGTGATACTGGGTTTAAACCTTTTTTAATTACTTCATAACGGCATTGACTCACACAGCAGTCTAATCCATGTAACTCCCCCAAATTTTTGAATGGCCTTTTCTTAACAATCCAATCAAAGCTGCAGTTATCCCAGTTCTTTGTGCACCTTTTCTACACACTGTTTTTCCTTCCACTTCTCCCATTAACTGCTTTGATACAGCACTTGTGAACAGCCGGCTTCTTTAGCAATAACTTTTGTGGCTTACCCTCTTTGTGGAGTCTGTCAGTGACTCCCTACTGGACATCTGTCAACTCAGCAGTCTTCTCCATGACTGTTTCCGCCTACTGAATCAGACTAAGGGACCTTTTAAAATGTGAAGGAAGCCTTTGCAGGTGTTTTGGATTAATTATTCTAATTTTTTGAGATAGTTCCTTCTGGGTTTTACTTGGCTGTAAGCCATATTCATCAACATAATAAACACTCAAAAAAGTTCACTCTCTTGTAATTACTCTATATAATCCGAGCTTCACTTTTTGAATGAATTATTGAAAAAAAATCTTTTTGCTGATATTCTAATTTTATGAGAGCACTTGCATATACTGTATATAATAGATCATAGATCATGGTTAAATGTGAGAGGATAGATAGATGGTTCAAAAAAATAATAAGCACATTCAACAGGTACTAATGTAAAGAAGCATAGATGGCAACATCCCCTATTTCATATGCAACTGCAGCTTTTTTGTCATCCATGCATTTTCACTGTATACACCTGCAGTCCCACTGTCTGCGTCATGGACCCTATTTTAGGGTGCTCAATCCTCACATAAACATCTAGCAACATATAGAGATAAAGAAAACGGGAGGGGCGCTCACCAAGGAAGTTTCGGATATTCTTCAGGCACTTTTTCCTTTAAGATAACAAAATGTTACAACTACCAGGGGAGACTCAATCCCTCATGCACACACAAAAACAGCGACAGGTTTGTTCTCTAATAAAGGAAAATGTGCCTGAAGAAAAAAACAGAAAAACTCTGCACCTTGGTGATTGCCCTCCTATTTCTCTATATATATATATATTAACAGGTCAATGGGGGAGTTTTTATTGTGGTACACTTCAACTATGAGAGACAGAACTAAAAAATTCAGAAAATCACATTGTAGGATTTTTAAATAATTAATTAGCATTTTATTTGATGAATTTTAAGCAGTTTATAAACCATGGAAAAACAAACATAAGATTATTACAGAACACATTACAGAGGTCATACTTTCCTGTATTTTCGGACCAAGTTTGCAGCCATATTTGGGCCCCGTCAGATTTTCGCAAGTGGAGTTTATACTAAAAGTCTATTTTGGGCCTGGACATGTGCTGGCATGAGCAAGGGGCCCTTGCAAGCCCTGCATGATTTCATCCATGATGGCGTATGTTTATGAATGGTATCTTTGAACTGTGTTCCCAGCTGACCTTTCTCAGAATTGTCCTTACCCAGGAGATTAGATCTTGCATGGAGCCCCAGACCGATCTACTGTTTCTTCCATTTTCAATAATTGTGCCAACAGTTGTCTTCTCACCAAGCTGCTTGCCTATGTTCTGTAGCAATTGAGTCCTCGTGATGGTCTACAATTTTGTCCCTGGGGTCCTTAGACAGCTCTTTGGTCTTGCCCATGGGGAGAGATTGTAGTTTTAACTGTTTGACTGTGTGGACAAGTGTCTTTTATAAAGGAAACAATTCTAACATGTAGAATTAATGCAGGTAATGATGCAGAGAAGGAGGCTTCTCCAAGAAAACTGACAGCGCTGAAAGAGCCAGAATTCTTGCTCTTGGTAGGGGATCAAAAACTTATTTTAGTCAATAAAATGCTAAATAATTATCTAAACATCATGCAATGTGATTTTGTGGATTTTTTATATTCTCTCACAGTTGAACTTTACATACAATAAAAATTACAGACCTCATCATTCGTTGTAGGTGGGAATACTTGCTAAATCTGCCTGGGATCTAATACTTATTTTACCCACCGTAGATGGTAAAAAAATAAAGCTTAGTGCTTTTATGCCATGTTGTATACAAGGTTTCAGCTAACATAGCTTTTTTAGCTTTAAAAAACTTTTTTTTACTATCTTGTTGTGCTGCTTAACATTCTTTGTGTAGATAGCTAGATGATAGATAGATGATATGATTGATAGAAAGATAGATATCAAGAATAGATAGACACATGAGATCAGTGGTGGCCAAAAGTATTGGCACCCCTGCAATTCCTTCAGATTACTCGATTTTTCTCCAAAAAATGATTGCAATCAAATTCTTTGGTACTATTATCTTCATTTAATTTGTCTTCAATGGAAAGCCACAAAAAGAATTGTCAAAAAGCTAAATTGGAAATAATTCCACACCAAACATAAAAGGAGGACACAAAAGTAATGACACTGTTTGAAAAATCATATGATCTTCTCTAATTGAGAATTGAGGATTCTAGTTGAAATGGACTAAAGTTTACTCTACTACCTCGTCCTTTATCTTGTGTGTCACATTGAGCATTGAAATGAAAGACACAAAGAACTGTCAAGGACTTGAGAATCAACGTGAGGAGGCTTGAGCAATCCCAAGGCTACAAGTCCACTCCAAAGACCTGAATTTTGCTGTCTCTCGTGCGCAGTGTCATCAAGAAGTGCAAAGCCCATGGCACTGTGGCACCCTTCCCTAGAGGTGGACGGAAAAAAAAAATTGACGCAGATTCAACACAGATTGTGCGATGAGGATAAAGACCTCGACAACTTCCAAACAAGTTCAAGCTGCCCTGCAGTCTGAGATACAACAGTGTCAAACCCGTACTATCCACGCGTCTGAATAAGGGGCTATAAGGTAGATACCGAGGAAGACCCCTCTTCTTACACAGAACAAAAACCAGGCTGGGGTTTGCCAAAACTTACCTGAGAAAGGCTAAAACATTTTGGGAGAATGTTCTCTGGTCAGATGAGACAAAATAGAGTTTTTGGGAAAAGCCTCAACATGAGTTTTCAGGAAAAAAATGCCTTCAAAAAAGAACACAGTCCCCTACAGTCAAACATGGCGGAGGTTTCCGGATTTTTTTGGGTTTCGTTGCTGCCTTTGGCACTGGACTGCTACCGTGTGCCGAAAACTCACTCGCTATACTCGAGTCAAAAAATAAAACAAACAAGTAAAAACTCACTCTGATGTCAGCGGTGGTTTTAGCTTTGATTTTTTTTTTTAAAAAAATGGGACAGGGGCTTCTGGCTGCCATATACTGGGGGCGCGGCTGCTTTATACTTGGGGGCACTGGCTGCTAATACAGTGGGGGCTGCAATACACTGTGGGGTGCGCTGCTAGGCTGCTATAACTGGGGGCTGCAGGCTGCTATATACTGCTACTACTGTGGGGTGCTGACCTGGCGGCTACATACTTGGTGGCTGCTGGCTGCTACATACTGTGGGGGCTGCTATATACGGGGGGGCTGCTATACTCTGGGGGACTGCTAGCTGCTATAATATGCCTGTGGGTGCGGGCTGCTATACTATACTGGGCTTTACCGGACTACTCATATATAGTTTTTGGAAAAATCAAATATCTTTATTAAATCATACCACAGACAAGTTGAAACACTTAAAGCACCACATGTGCAAATTCATGTCCTATGTAATCAGTCAAATATGTGCAAAATGATGCAAGGATTACATAGCAGCCATGTAGATATGTGCAAAGAATAACAGTGGTTGCTGTGAAACCCTCTGCCCTGTATAACCCGCACGATGCAATAAATTTCCTAGTATAATATAAAGCATAAATAAATACAATCAAAGTCTATATTGCTGTGAAATGGCTAAATAAATGAAAGATATCACTGGATAACAGGAGGGGGGGGGAATTTGCACATGTTGGTGCTTTTAAATGTTTTTTAACTTGTCTGTAGTATGATTTAAATAAAGATATTTGATATTTTTCCAAAAACTATATATTGAGTCAGTACCTTTTAACATTTCACACAGTTTGTTTGCACTGAAAAAATGCGTGGTAAAAAAAGGGGACAGGCTGTGACCAATGCATTTTCCCTCTCGGCTTATACTCGAGTCAACGGGTTTTCCCAGTTTTTAGCGGTAACATTAGGGGTCCCGGCTTATATTCGGCTCAGGTTATACTTGAGTTTATATAGTAAATAATAGAAATGCAGACTTTAGTCTGAACTGAGCCTTCCATGAGGTGGCGCGTGTAAAAATAGGCATGAAACCAGTTAATGGCCAATGTTGGTACCACATGTCAAAAACAAGCATTTCAGTGCAAACAAACAGAGTGACATGTTAAAGGTACCGACTCAATATATAGTTTTTGGAAAAATATCAAATATCTTTATTTAAATTCATACTACAGACAAGTTAAAAACATTTAAAAGCACCAACATGTGCAAATTCCAGCCCCCCCTCCTGTCATCCCGGTGATATCTTTTCATTTATTTAGCCATCAACGACAGAGGGACTGTACAACTAACCAGCTGAGTACACTACGATAGACTGTACAACTACGCCTGATACACTACAGAGAGGACTGACACCAATACCACTGATACACTACAGAGAGGACTGTACACACTACTGCCGTGATACACTACAGAGAGGACTGTACACTACTCTGATACCTACAGAGAGGACTGTACAACTACCTGATACACTACAGAGAGGCACTGTACAAATACCACTGAATACACTACAGAGAGGACTTCCAACTACTGCTGATACACTACAGGTAGGACTGTAACAACTACTCTGATACACTACAGAGAGGACTGTACAACTACCGACTGGATACACTAGCAGAGAGGACTGTAACATACGTACACTGAGACAGTAACACACTACAGAGAGGCCGGGGGGAGGGGGGGGGGGGGGGGGGGGGGGGGGGGGGGGGGGGTGGGGGGGGGGGGGGGGGGGGGGGGGGGGTGGGGGGGGGGGGGGTGACAACTACTACTGATCACTACAGAGATGACTTACAACTACCCTGATACACTACATATAGGACGGGACCTACCACTGTACACTCACAGAGAGGACTGTACACTACCGCTGATACACTACAGATAGGACTGTACACACTGCTGAACCTACAGAGAGGACTTACAACTACTGCTGATATATCAGTGGTAGTTGTACAGTCCTCTCTGTAGTGTATCAGTGGTAGTTGTACAGTCCTCTCTGTAGTGTATCAGTGGTAGTTGTACACCATACAGTTGTAGTTATAATCTAAGAATGGTCCGCTGACGTCCCGATTATTGGGGAAATCCCTTTGGCTTTCTCCTTTGTTGGATTGCAGGATGTTACATTTTAACAAATCACAATTGTGTGAACAGTACTAAAATATCAGCAGTCTGACATGGTTGCTCCTTCTTCTCCCTGCAGATACCAATGAAGAGAAGAACATGTCACCCAAGCTGAAAAATGGTACGGCCCCTAAACCAGTGAAGAGCGATGATGAGAAAACACCCCCTAGCCTAAGGAACAGAGCGCTCCCACCAACCCCCAAGAACCTACAGGCCAATGCACCTGCAGCGGATGAGGTCGACCCCCTCTATGACTCTCCAAACGAGATAAAGGAACGGCAGGAGGAGACACACCAGGGCGACCACCCCAGAGGTGAGTGTTATCATGACTACGTACATGCAACTTTCTAATATATGATAATCTAAGATCTCTGCTTGTTGTCAGTGAGGCTAGAGGTACAGACAGACCAAGTAAAGCTGAGAGTTCTGCAATTCTGCAAAAGATAAATCTGCAATGTTTATATGTTACAATGTATGAGGGCAGGAACAATGGGACACATTTATCAAACCTAGTGCCGTCTGTACTATGTGCAGTTGCCTGTGGTGTCTACAGGGGGCGCCAGATTCATCAAAACTGGTGCCGGGTCTTCGTTAATCTGGCATCCCTGCACTTCTCTGGAAGTGGGCAACAACTTTTTTAGGGCACCTTTCACATACATTGTGCAACCCAATTCTGTCGAGTTGCAGTAATAAATGTGGCACCGGTCAGACACTGCTCCGGACACCTTTCTATGTCCAGAATTTTGTGGCACAGTGGACACAGAGCAGCCACAATGCAAAATTGGGCCAAAGAATTTAATAATTGTGGGCCATCGAGTCTGCTTAGAGACCTAGAGGTGATGCTATGGACACCCCCCATACATAGACCATTATGTGCGGAGACCCTAAAATACAAACTTTCAGATGGTGAAGGAGCAACACAAGTAGAAGGACACAAAAAGTTTTTGTCTCACTTTTTAACCTGCCCCCAATGCCGTCCCTAGTGTGCCCACACAGTATATGACCCACCATAGTAACCCATATCATGTATAATGTACAGTGTGGACATAATTAGAATAATACTGTGCCACCTACTCATTTATGTGGGTCTCTACTGTACCATAAGTAGGGGGTTTTGCTGACCCACTCGGTCAAGTAAACCTTTAACGCTATAATTGTCAAGGCAGGCAGAATTTTGGTCCAGACATTTGCTAACATCCAATCTCTCTCACAGATGGAAGCAATTTGACCAACATCTCCCAAACTATATCCAAAACCATCCCTGAAAACCAAGCTGGGCAGAAATTGGAAGTGGTGAACCCTTTATATGCCTCAACAATAGAGGTGAAAGTTATCCCATCATCTATAGGGATGAAATCCGAACCTCCAACTTATGAAACCATTGAGAGAACATCCAATTCTACTGGTGAAGCCAATGAGACAACATCCAATCCTAGTGGTGAAGCCAATGAGACAACATACAATCCTGGTGGTGAAACCAATGAGACAACATCCAATCCCAATCGTGAAGCCAATGAGACAACATCCAATCCTGGTGGTGAAACCAATGAGGCAAAATCCAATCCTGGTGGTGAAACCAACGAGACAACATCCAATCCCAATCGTGAAGCCAATGAGACAACATCTAATCCTATTCGTGAAGCCATTGAGACAACATCCAATCCTATTGGTAAAGCCAGTCAGAAGGATGGAGTCAGTAAGACCCGGGTTGTTAATGAACCTATATATGCTGTAGTTCATAAAGACCCTTCAGTGAAGAAGAAGCCTCCACCACTAACTCTAGGAGAGGAGAATAATATAGCTAACGACCAAAAAGTTGACTTTGTTCCATCCCTCCATACAACACAAATGCCCCAGAGTCCATCACAAATTCTGGATTCAATGTTATCCAACTTAAAGTCTAAGGGCAAAAAGTCTTCACCTCCCTCTAAAGAAGTCATCACTGTAATGGTTGGTCCAGAAGTTCCACCACCGATTCCCGAAAAGCTATTCGACATTGAAAGTGAACTTGAACAGTCTACAATTGAAGTAAGTGGTCATTACCACCAAGTCTAGAAATAAAAACCTTTCCCATGATGCTTGATGGGAATCCAAAGTTCCTCCGTGAGATGTTACACACCTGTAGGGTCGCAACTTTGACCATGCAAAGCAAAATCAAAGCCATGATGACGATGGATCCGTTCATGGATCTATGTGTCAGAAAGGTGGTGAAGCATAGATTTATTAGCAGCATTTCTACTTTTCTGTACTGCACCCATCAAGGCTCCACGGTAGATTCCCCTGATGGAAGTCAACTATAGCTGAAGCCAAGAACTCCTAAGGGTCAATGGGGGTCCTTTACTAAGGGCCCGATTCGCGTTTTCCTGACGTGTTACCCGAATATTTCCGATTTGCGCCGATTTTCCCTGTATTACCCCAGGATTTTGGCGCACGCGATCGAATTGTGGCACATCGTCGCTGGCATGCACACAACGGAAATTGGGGGCGTTGCCGAACGAAAACCTGACGGATTCGGAAAAACAGCCGCATTTTTAAAAAAAAGTGTCGTGGAGCTTGCACTTACCTTCACTAGGAATAGGCCGGTGAATTTGAGTGCATTCCGGGGAACTTCAGTGCAGCAGCGCCACCTGGTGGACGTCGGAGGAACTACCGAATCCCGGCCGGACCCGAATCCACCGCAGAGAACGCGCCGCTGGATCGCGAATGGACCAGGTAAGTAAATCTGCCCCATTGTGTCCCATTTGACTGCATCTTAGAGATCTTTGGCTGAAGGCAACATGCAACCCCAGACTAAAGATTCTCTCGTCCAATCACTATGGCAAGTGTCTTCTATGGGGACACTCAACACCCTGCCTGTATCCTGTAATGGTGGGATTGTAGACTGGACATGGTTGAGTCCAAAATCATGGAGCTTCTCGGAATCTGTCTTTTTCTGGTGCCGTCCTCTGTGTAGTGACAGCACCACTGCAGATGATCATTGGGGGTGATGGGTGTTCCTACCCATATGGATGACCTAAGGTTATTAAGTTTATTCGCCCAAAAAACCATAGCAAAATGTGACTCATCTCTGGGTCCATGACTATATTCATGATGCAATAGTCATGAAATAGCATCAATGACTGGCGCAATACTCTGCAATACTGGATCTAATGAACCAGTGGAACCAGAGGCAAACAACATGTAACAGTATAGGGTGCACAAAGTTAGTAGCCCATTAGTTATCAGATATTGTCCATAGGAGCCGCTTCTATCAGACCTGATGATCACGTAATTACTGGTCACCTATGGGCGAGGCAGGACTTCTGTTTAGGAGGCTGTTTCTTCTCATTTCTGATGATCCAATGCATGGAATATGTCAAAAATATAATATACAAATTAATTAACAACAATAATAATAACATACAAATGCATAAAAACAATAATAAAAAAAAGTTACAATTAAGTAAACAACCAAATAACAAAATATATAAAAAAAACATTATTTTATAAAATGAAAAAACACCCGGAAGCAATAGTGATATATAGAAATACAAAAGAAATTAACATATTAAAACATAAATAAGAATATATAAATATATTAACACATAAAAATTCTGTTTAAAATATAAAATAAAATATCATATATAAAATGAATATATCGTAATAAAACACGAAAAATAGAACAAAAAACAATATTAATAATAATAATACCATGATAATTAGAATGTTTATAATAAATTAACATAATGCAAAATAATTGTAGTAATAATAATAACAACAATAAAATACAAATAAATTAGTATAGTAAGAAAAAACTGCGCATAATCTGAGCAGTCAGGGTCAGTTATCATGTGTCTGGTAAGGTCGACCTAACTATGAGCTGAGGACGGACAGATCGTCCAATCTAGAGAGTTTATATGTCATTTAGGGCCGAGCCCTTTATACTGCCCCCATTGACCTGCATTGCTCCCACATCAGGGTGTAATGATGGGACATTTACCCTTATGGGGGTTAGATGTTTGGCTGCACAATGTTGTAATTAGTTAGTTAGTTAGTAAAGAAGTTCCTCACATCTCTGACAAGTCACTGCACATGTCATGTAGAAATCTCGGGGCAGTTTCTGTGAGTCTGACTTATTTCCTCTGCATTGATAGACTGCACGTCCTTTGTATAAGAACCTCTGGGGATGCTAGACAGGAGGCAACGTGACAATGTACAGTATGTTTATAAAGGATGGATATAACCCGTGTCACCTCCGGGAGGGGGGGCATAGGGACAGGCAGGGCTGTGATCAAGTTCATTATGACTTTGACCAGGACCATAACAAAGCTAAGGACCCTCACGCTCATGGCCAGCGGTGGGCTGAAGAGAAACTGTATTTCCTAAATCAGTGGTGGCGAACCTATGGCACTGGTGCCAGATATGACACTCGGAGGCCTCTCTGTGGGCACACGGCTGTCTCCCAGGCACACAGAGTTTGCCAGACATGGCATCTTCCTGCAGTCTCAGGCAGTCCAAGATGCGCCCTGCTATCTTAAAGTGACCCATCTTGTGCTGCCTGGTCCTGTGCGAAGAGGGAAAAGGTGTGGACTGGGTCGGATTGGAGCTCAAAGATTCTGGTAGCAATAAGTTTGTTACTGCCTAAATTGTCGTGTTGGCACTTTGGGAAAAGCTAGTGGTTTTTGGGTCTCATTTTGGGCACTCGATCTCTAAAAGGTTCGCCATCACTGTCCTAAATGTTTGGGATTTAGGTCAGTTCTAAGAGCATTGTGTATGGTTATCTGGTTATCACCCTTTAACCTCTATAAGAAGAGCAGTAGTAAGCAATGCAGAATACAAGAGTAGAGCCTAAACACTATGGGGCTCATTTACTAAGGGCCCGAATCTCTCATTTTCGTCGGGTTTCCCAAAAAATTACCACTTTGCGCCGTTTTGCCCCGGGTTTTCGGCGCACACGATTGGATTGTGTCGCATCGGCGCCGGGTTTCACACGATGGAAATCGGGGGACGTGGCTGTCGCAAAACCCGACGGGTTCGGAAAAACGGCGTTTGACACGCACTTACATGCACCAGGAAGAAGACGGTCAACTCCGGCGGACCTCAGCGCATCAGCGACAACCTTAGTGAATCCTGGCAAGCTCCGAATCAACATCGGACAAAGCGCCGGGGGATCGCGAATGGACCAGGTAAGTAAATGAGCCCCTATGTTGCCTGAGGTGAGCTATAGATTAGCGTCCCACTTCACCCCATATATTTTTTTTTTTTGGTAGGTGGGTACTCCATGGAGTTTTTTTTACATTGGGTGAGAAGAGAAACTATTTTTAAGTGTCATGACCAGCTTTGTAGCAGGAGACTGCGCATCTGATGCCGCCCCCTAATTTGCTGCAGGCGGTGCTGCCTGAGGCAGGAGGCTCACTTCGCCTCATGGCTGGTGCAACCTTGGGTAATACACCATCAGGAAAATACTGACTGTGTTACAATAATAATAATAATAATAATAATTTCTTGTAGGATTCTAACCAGTGGCCCCAGTGTTAAAGCTACAATGTTAATTACCACTACCACTCAATCTACCACTAAACAGGGCAATAAATGTTGATACTATTTTGGGGTATTTAGGATTTTTTGACTCAGTTATCTCTAATCCAGCTTGTTGCCGCTCCTGTTCTCCCAGTCATGCATCAGATTTTCTACGACATATTTGAAGTTTCCCCATATATAATGTATATTGGACATTGGGGCACATTTACTTACCCGGTCCATTCGCGTTCCAGCGGCGGCTTCTCGGACAAGCGTTCGGGTCTTCCGGCGATTCATGAAGGTCCTGCGCCCGATGTCCACCAGGTGTCACTGCTGCGCCGAGGTCCGCTGACTTCGGTCGGAGTTCAATGATCTCTTCCTGGTGCATGTGAGTATGGCGCGTGCGACCAATTTTTTGTTTTCAATGCGGCGTTTTTTCCGAATCCGTCGGGTTTTCGTTCGCCCACGCCCCCTCCGATTTCCGTCGCATGCCAGCGCTGATGAGCCATAAACCGATCGCGTGCGCCAAAAACCCGGGGCAATTCATGGAAAATCGGCGCAAATCGGAAATATTCGGGTACCACGTCGGGAAAACGCGAATCGGGCCCTTAGTAAATGACCCCCATTATCTTTAAGAACACAATTTTTCATAGTCATTTTTCATAGAGTTTTCACTGCACCATTATAAATGCATAATTCTTCTCATTTTTACTTACAGGATGACACCAAAATCTCTAGGGATCTACTGGCCTGAACCTAAACCCTCTCCATTTCCTATATGGACTCCTTTTATGGTGCTTATATGGACCAGCATCGCAGGAATTTAATATAAACTCTTACAAGGGACCTCGGAGCTGCTGGTGTAGTGATGACTTGTCATCTGTAATGAAGCTAAAAATCTGTAAATATAACAAAATATAAGCAAATAAAGCTGATATAAAGATGCCCTATTGGTTGATATATGTTTGATACTCTCCACTTTTCGTAGAGCTCAGCTGTTTTAGTTTTTTTGTGCCATATAATAAAGTTTCAATACCGGACTCTTAAAAAAAAATCTGGTACATCTATCACCCAAATGGCTTAAAATGTGCTCGCTAAACATATAGTCAAGTAAAAGTATAAAACTTAGCAAATACTTTAATATTCAGTATTATTGTTGCATCATTTTCTTATCTCTTTGAGAGTAGGTTGGGTAAGAAGGCATCATGCCCAGAAGAAGAAACATCTCTAATATTAGAACTGGCTAAAAAACACAAAAATACATGAAGATAGAAAACGTAAGGAAGATGACTAAGGCCACCATATGTTTCTGTAAATGTATAGTAAATGAGGAATCCAGAAAACTGAAACCCAGGAATCAGGGTAGCTATCTAATTGATAATACAGGCGGTCCCCTACTTAAGAACACCCCACTTACAGACAACCCATAGTAACAGACGGACCCCTCTGCCCCTTGTGACCTCTGGTGACCTCTCTGGATGTTACTATAGTCCCAGGCTGCAATGATCAGCTGTAAGATGTCTGTAATGAAGCTTTATGGATAATCCTTAGTCCTATTACAGCAAAAAATGTTTAAACTCCAATTGTCACTGGGGCAAAAAAAAAGATTTGTCTGGAACTACAATGATAAAATATACAGTTTCGACGTACATACAAATTCAACTTAAGAACAAACCTATGGACCCGATCTTGTACGTAACCCGGGGACTGCCTGTATAGAATTCTATTACCAAGGCCTGTATTGGGTACCCATAGCCATCCCTTTCTCCTCTATTTATTCATATTCCTTGAGTTAGAGGTAAAAAGAGCTACTGAACCTGATGGTATAATAATGGAGACAGCATTTATTTCATATTTGGAATGATGCCTACTTCAGTCTAGATATCTAGTCTAGTTACGGAGGGTTTTTAGCTTGGGTGGAGTGCCCATAGCGGTCCCCCTTTATATGTTCATATTTGTATCTTCTATATTTCATTGACATAATATCATCAATGAGAATTTATGCAGATACTTACTTGCATGAATCTGCCAACTCTGTTCATGGGAAAATGTAGCCTCTAACTGGTTTACAATACAAATATGTTAGGTGGCTAATGCTCATTTGGCTGCCAGCTGTAACTTCTATTACTCCCTTGTTTGGGTGATGGTGTGCTGTGCGGGGAGGAGAACGTGCAGCTACTGGACAGTTCTGGTGGTGCCTTAGCTCCCTATGAGGAATCAGGCATGTATAAATCTAATATAACCAACCTCTTTCCCCAAACATCTTCGGCCAGGATCCCATTATATAATCATCGAGCCTCATGAAGGTAGTTGGGTGCGGCCAACCATGATCTAATTTGTGTGGGCACCTTTGGGATATTCTTCTTCTTGTAGCTCAGTTTCATATTTGGCTTGTATATGGTTACATGTAATCCTATAATTATATTCTATTTTAGTCTTGTCAATTTCAAAACCAAGAACTAAGACGCCATGGTGCCATGCTTCCTCGACCACAATGCATTGCTGGTGATTGCCTTTTGTAGAATACTGGGAACCCATAGCGGTCACCTCTGTCTTACATTGTGGCACACTGCCATCTCATACATACCACTGTATTATTATTTTTTTACTTTCGTTGATCCCCAGAAACTAGCCTGATTCTTCATGTTATGAGCAGAGTGCTGCCCCTCTGAAGTTCTGCCATCCAGACCACCATTGTGCCATCTCTTCACCTCCTCTCCGGCAAGTATGGGAAGCCCAAAGGAAACCTGCACAATGCTGGACACTTTTCTATTGGGCTGCACATACTCTTCTTCATCTTCGTCATCTTCTTCAGCCAGGATGGTTGTGTGGAGAGAGGGCGGCAAGTTGCAGGAGAAGGAGGCAGTTCAGCTTCATGCATGAGAGTGGATGAAGGGAGTGCGCTGATGGCACAGGGGTGGTCCGAGGGCTAGGATAACACCCTGAGTGCACCACTGTGCTCATTATCAAAACGAATGAAGTTCCTTTTTAGAGGATCCGTAAAATTTGAAAATTAATTTCGAAGTATGTATAAGTGGCCTCCAAGGTATGCCAATAATGCCAATAATATGGCAGCAGTTTAACTGGGTAGTATGTGACTTTGGAGACCCCCGTGATATGCAAAATAGGTGACCGCATGTCCTCCAACTTTCGGCTGTCCTGTAAGCTTAGCCAGAAGTTAATGAAGTTGCGTGCTTTTGATTGAACTTTGAAAGCACTGCTGGCATGGAGTAGTTCAAGGGGACTTACAGTCAGACCCTTAAAATCCTGTTGATAGAGAATTAATGTAAAACATGATAAAACCCCCACTAATTAGATCCTGGTCTTAGCATTGCACTAAACGGTAACATTTATAGGTACTGTGTAGGTATATGTAAAACTTGGCCTATCCAAGGTACCCATGGCGGTGCCCTTTGTATTGCAATAACCATGGCTTTTCTATCAGAATGGTGCGGTGGTTGGCAATAAGGATGGGGTATTACATAATTTATCTTTCACATCTAACACATAGAATATTTCCACATCTTGGTAAACAGTTGTTTGTGCAATATCTGGCTACATTACTGATAAAGTAAGAGGGATTACAGTTTGGCGGCTCTTCAACAAAACAGGAATGAATTTAGCTTGTGGTGTACGGTGGAGGGAGCCATCTCAGCACAGTTCACAACCCGATGAAGCCGTGAGATTGTTATTCCAGCTTGTGCTTACATGGAGGGGGTGTAACTGCTGAAAGCGATCAAAGATCACACAATTGCTATTCTTTCCTTGGCTCGCAGTTGTTCTTACCTGGAGACGTGCCAGACATGTAGTAAATCATTATACTGCTGTAAAGGTCATTAAATAAAGCAACTAATACAAGAAAGGTAATTTACCCAACATTGTGATCCTGTCTACATTCCTGGACTGCCAGCTAGGTTTTTATGAGGCAGTAAATGTTTGATCCACCATTTACTAAATGATCTTTTTACACAAATTCAACACGAGACAATCGACAATGGAAAGCCATTCATGAAAACAGGTAAATTTACCATAGGGCAAAATGACTATAGAAGTTGTCTTCAGAATTCCCAGCATAGTCACGCACATCATTGACTCCTCTAGCAATGACTACATGAGCCACCACCTGACCAGTTGTATCTCAGTGGTGGCTCATTACTCCATGTTGAGGTCTACCAAGCCTGAAGGTCCTAGCCATGAGCGTGTCATGAGTTTTCCCTTGTTGTTATGACTACACTAGCATCTTCATTCAGTGAGGTCTGCTACTAAAAAAGGCTTGAATTGTGAAGTCACCTCTGCTCCAAAATTGCAAAACTGCAGGGGCTGAGCAAGATATCCACGCCCCCGCAGAGCAGTAAGTCATAAAGAAGTGAGAGCAAAAGTAGTAGAGAGTTCAGTTTGATAACAAAGAGTACCCTGACCCCAATGTGTGGTCCTACGATCAACGATAGAGCACAAACACACTGGGGCACATTTACTTACCCGGCCCTGTCGCGATCCCCGATCCGGACGGTCCGACGAAGAAGAAGTCCGGCGCGATTCACCAACATTGTGCGCCCGAGATCCTGCATGTGTCGCTTCCCCGCTGAGGTCCGCCGGAGTTCACTTTCTTCTTCCAGGTGCTTGTAAGTGCTTGTCTTGTGACACTATTTACGATGTTAAATCCTGCACATTGTCCAAATCCGTCGGATCGTCCGACGGTCCGTCCCCCCGATTTGTATGGTGTGAAAGCCGGCGCGATGCGCCAAAATCCGATTGCGACAAAAACCCCTGTTAAATGCGGCGCTAATTGGAAATCGGAGAGAAACCCAACGAAAATGCACTCCGCGGACCCTTAGTAAATGAGCCCCACTGAGTAATAGCGATGTATCTCCCTTTTATGGGTTCCTGCAGAGCTGCCAGTAGACTTTACATTGACGTCTACCTGTAATAACTTGTTGTTGTGCCTCCACAGCGCACAATGCTGAGCTCCA
Organism: Engystomops pustulosus; assembly: GCA_019512145.1. NCBI lineage: Eukaryota > Metazoa > Chordata > Amphibia > Anura > Leptodactylidae > Engystomops > Engystomops pustulosus. The sequence continues at coordinate 64,536,258 of CM033647.1, forward strand.
CTTCTTAAAAGTCAAACATTACAGGAATAGCATGCAGCGGCAGCGAGCCGTCCTGTGGGCTTAGTAAACCGGCCAAGTTTGTGCTGACTTGCATAACTGTTGTTTTCTCACTGGGGTTACAGCCAGCCGCGATTACAACATTTCATTAATCTAATCTGAGTAAACGCTTTACAGACAAGGGGAAGGAAAACAGGCCGCAAACAAAAATGTGCAAACATGACAGCTCCCTGAAGGGACGGGGACCTGGAATGAGACACCGGAGGGCGATAAGCCACCTATTCACACTGAACAGCTCTAGGCTTACAGGGTGTGGCCATCAGTGCCTCAGTATAAATTGGACTAGGGGGCGCTATTGTGACCTGTGATCTGTAGATCACTTCCTGACGTGCTAGTGACACATAAAGAGGAGGTCACTAGTGTTTAGTCCCACATTGGTTACTTGTAACTTCCTGTATAAGTCCTTAGAAGATCCATCTAGGTGTGACGGTTGCCGATTGTTGGCCTCGAAATATATGTTTTATAATGTTTTATTACATCTCAGTTTTTCATGGTGCTCCTTGGGGGAGAGTTCTCATTGAGTTTGTAGTAAGAGAATATTGCATAGACAAATATCTGGGAGTACATGAACAGTCTAATTTGCACTGTCCAGAACATGTGATTGGGTCATGGACTTGGTGGGGACTGGAGGATTCTTGGCCATTCCCACCTGGTGGGGCTGTGGGAGAACCTTTACAAGGAACCTGCCCATGCGGATCCAGGGGGCTGAGGAGACCTCTGATAAAGAGCACAGATGTGGCTAAGGGGCTGCTCAGAAGAGGAACCTGTTGAGTCAACCAGGATTCACCTCCAAAGCGATGCAGTTGGACACGGAGGGTGGTCCGCCCTATGAGAATGTGATCAGTGACGTCTCAGAACTAGAAATCTGGTTCTCATCATTCCTGGTTCAAGAGGAGGCACAATGCCACTGGTTGCCCTCTAATCTATCCGGACATTCCAAAAATAATGCCATTGGGCAGTCCCCCTTTTTGTAGATCCTGAAGGGATATCATCTGTCAAACCTTGGCCTTGCCATTTCTACTGTTGATCTACGAGCAAAGTATGAAACAGCAGAACGATACAGGGTGGACAAAAGGGATACAAACTTCATGGCCTCCGCCATCCACCCTTTCAGGCTCTTCCATAAATAGATTATTAAAATCACAGCCAGATCAAAACTAGTTGTTTTTGGTTGCTGTGCCCCGTGAACTCAATTCTCAACCTTTTTTTTTCCACCGTGTGGCCAACCATGAGTCCCCTTTTCATATAAACCCCTTGTATAGTAACAATGTATTTGGGTAGCCTTAGTGCATGTAATCTGGTTCCCCTGCTCCCCCAGTTACAGCAGCAGCTTACAGGTTCTGGTTCTATGGGACCAGAGATGATGACGTCACACACATGTAACGGCTAAGCAATTGCGAGTCATAGTAGTCACATGCTGTTCACTGTTTAGTGGTAGTATCAAGGTACTGCAGCTCAGTTTTCATTCAATTGAACAAGAGCTAACTGGTGACAAGTCTGTCCAATTCACAGGTCAGGGCCCCCCATTTGCGAGACCTTGTGGTGCACAAGCCACGAGGAGTGTTGAGTCTTTTGCCTCAGGCAGCATCAACTCCAGAAAAATAGAGGACTGCATTAGAGGTGCAGTCTCCTGCTACAAAGCAGGACTTGACATGTAAAAATAGCAATTCTTCTTACCAGATGTCAGCATGGGTGTGACACGCTGCATGGAGAACTTACTAAAACAAACCTGATATACTACTGGATAGTCTCCATAAACTTTAGGGGAAGGGGTAAACTTCATGTGCAGTTACCGCTGCAATTACAATAAGGAGTCACTTTTAGGAGGTAGATCCCAGTGATGTATTTTCTCTTCACTCCTGCTGTATGGAAACACTGCCTGGTATCATAATGGGGGCACTGCTATGGGGGTACTGCCTGGACACTGTTATGCGGAACTCCTATCGTGCTTGTTCCTTATTCTTTGTTTGGAGTCCAAGGTCCAGACGACGGCTTTACACCTCCCCAGCCACTACCTGGCATTGAGCATGTTGTTCTTATATGCAGCCGCTCAGCCAGGGACACCCATTGCATGAAGCTCCCGACCCACAGTTCATCCAGTTTTTATAAGATTTTAGTTTTTTTCCCACACCCCTTAAAGAGTGGCCCTCGTTTCAGATGATTTTTCATATTGTGTGGGGAGGAATGTTGTGAACATTTTTCTAATATCATCATGCAATTCTGCTTAGGCTACAGTCACACGACCGTAAGAAATTGGCCGTATCCGTACCGTACCGTTTTTTTACGGGTTACATACGGCCACATTGTTTTCTAAGTAAAATATGTCCAATCATTTATATTGCCGTTTTTAAGCCTGCACCGTATTTTGGCCGTAGAAAAATATAGAGTATGTCCTATATCTGTCCTGTATGCTCCATAGAAGTCAATGGGAAAGTAAAAATACGGGCTAAATACGTGCTGCATACGGTTGTGCACCGTATGCTGCCGTATATACAGGCCGTTTCCAGGGTGACCAGAATCAGGAGGGGTGGACCTTCCTGTCAGCATTTGCTCTGTCTAGTAGTGGCTCTGGTGACTGATGAGCAAAATGGCTTTCCATTGAATACTCTGAGACAAAACTAACATATCGTGTGGAACGTCACCTCTTAAGACGCTATTGGACTGATCTCCTCCTCGGTCATATTCTACTATATTCTCAGGGGCTATTACGCCGGTGCCGCGGTTATAATGACACAACAAATACTCGTGATTTTTATGGCGTCAAGCGGCTGGAGTATACTCAGGAGGTGGCAAGACTGACTGTATGCTAGATATACCTAGGGCGCGCCCATGCTTACATCTGGCAAGGTCCTTATATAACTGTGGGATCTGCGCTTACTGACGCAATAAAGACGCATTTCCGCCCCCCATCTCTTTACTCGTTTGTCCAACTAGTTTCCGAACCTGATTAATAGACATTATGGATTAATAAGGGCGCTTTTTTTTGGGCGTATCTATGTGGAGGAGCGATACCTACTTTGGTATCTTCAGGATATATCATACTGTTCTTCGGTATCATAGGTCGAGATGTACTAGCTATGACTGTCCTTCTATGAGTTAGCGTTGCAAGTAGATATGATATACAACTTGTTACACATCTCGTATCATTACGATGAGATATCGTGCCTCATTTTCTCAATAACAGTGCTAGAATTCATACGGCCATTATTGAATTCGTACGATATTTCATTCAATAGTGAAATTCCTCTAACAGCTCGCTTAACTAGACACTGTGTAACTTGTATTCAAGACTGAATATGTAATTACTTATCCGTCATCTCATTTGCGACCCTGCGCGTCTGATGGGTTGAGAGCGGCAAATCTAGAAAATCTGAATTGACGTTAATTGGATATGGCAGCCACAAGTCTGACAATTAGGACAGACATATATAAGCTATTAAAAATTCTATATGTGCCTCATAAACCATTATTGTAGCTGACAAGTGCACAAAGAAACAACGGCCTTAAGCTGCAGTTCCTAGTAGCATGTTCCAGGACTCTTGAAATTGACAACAACTTTAGCTACTCACACAAAATGATACAGCACCCTACAGACTTTTATTACGTATCGTGTCCTCCTGCTGTCTGTGTAGATCTAGTGAACAACATTTGATCCGGCAGTGATCTCTCTGATCTCTGTCATCCACAACTGGTAGTACCAATAAAGTGCATTGCCTTTCTTTGTATTTGAGAAGACTATCACACTATTCTATTTTTCTTTATCAGCTTTGCAATATAGTACCGGGTCAAATTATGAGTTCACTTCACACTTTCTGTTAATCGTGATCAGTTCCATGATAGATACAGCCATTTTGAATTTTAGTATTTTAATTCAAAAAGTGAAATTCATATATACAAACTTAGTGAACCTTTTTTAAGCTGTATTTATTTATGTTATGTTATTTATGGTAATGATGATTATGTTATGAGTCAAGAAAAAACGGTCAATATCTGAAAGATTAGATATTATATAAGACCAACTGTTAAATTTTTTGAATACAGAAATGTTGGCCAAATGAAAGTATGTACAGTTAATGCACTCAATCCTTGGTAGGGGCTCCTTTTGCATGAATCACTGCATCGTGGCATGAGGGGATCAGCTGATGGCGCAACATAGCTACAACCTTACCTTCTCTGATTTTTAGGTCTAGTCTCTCATCTTCCTCTTGAACAATACCCCATAGATTCTCCATGGTTAGATCAGATGATTTGCTGGCCTATCCCTATCAAGCACAGTGATACTGAGGTTTAAACCTTTTTTAATTACTTCATATACGGCATTGACTCACACAGCAGTCTAATCATGTAAACTCCCCCAAATTTTTGAATGGCCTTTTCTTAACAATCCATCAAAGCTGCAGTTATCCCAGTTCTTTGTGTCACCTTTTCTACACCTGTTTTTCCTTCCACTTTTCCCATTAACTGCTTTGATACAGCACTATGTGAACAGCCGGCTTCTTTAGCAATAACTTTTGTGGCTTACCCTCTTTGTGGAGTCTGTCAGTGACTCCCTACTGGACATCTGTCAACTCAGCAGTCTTCTCCATACTGTTTCTCGCCTACTGAATCAGACTAAGGACCTTTTAAAATGTGAAGGAAGCTTTGCAGGTGTTTTGGATTAATTATTCTAATTTTTTGAGATAGTTCCTTCTGGGTTTTACTTGGCTGTAAGCCATATTCATCAACATAATAAACACATCAAAAAAGTTCACTCTCTTGTAATTACTCTATATAATCCCTTCACTTTTTGAATTGAATTATTGAAAAAAAATCTTTTTGCTGATATTCTAATTTTATGAGAGCACTTGCATATACTGTATATAATGATCATAGATCATGGTTAAATGTGAGAGGATAGATATATGGTTCAAAAAAAATAATAAGCACAATTCAACAGGTACTAATGTAAAGAAGCATAGATGGCAACATCCCCTATTTCATATGCAACTGCAGCTTTTTTGTCATCCATGCGATTTTCACTGTTATACACCTGCAGTCCCACTGTCTGCGTCATGGACCTATTTTAGGTGCTCAATCCTCACATAAACATCTAGCAACATATAGAGATAAAGAAAACGGGAGGGCGCCACCAAGGAAGTTTCGATAGTTCTTCAGGCATTTTTCCTTAAGATACAAAATGTTACAACTACCAGGGGAGACTAATCCCTCATGCACATCACAAAAACAGCGACAGTTTGTTCTCTAATAAAGGAAAATGTGCCTGAGAAAAAAACAGAAAAACTCTGCACCTTGGTGATGCCCTCCTATTTTCTATATATATATATATTCAACAGGTCAATGGGGGAGTTTTTATTGTGGTACACTTCAACTATGAGAGACAGAAACTAAAAAATTCAGAAAATCACATTGTAGGATTTTTTAATAATTAATTAGCATTTTATTGATGAATTTTAAGCAGTTTATAAACCATGGAAAACAAACATAAATTATTACAGAACAATTACAGAGGGTCCATACTTTCCTGTATTTTTCGGACCAAGTTTGCAGCCAGTATTTGGGCCCCGTCAGATTTTCCTGACAAGTGGAGTTTATACTAAAAGCTATTTTGGGCCTGGACATGTGCTGGCATGAGCAAGGGGCCCTTGCACAGCCCTGCATGATTTCATCCATGATGGCGTATGTCTTATGAATGGTATCTTTGAACTGTGTTCCCAGCTGACCTTTCTCAGAATTGTCCTTACCCAGGAGATTAGATCTTGCATGGAGCCCCAGACCGATCTACTGTTTCTCTCCCCATTTTCGAATAATTGTGCCAACAGTTGTCTTCTCACCAAGCTGCTTGCCTATGTTCTGTAACAATTGAGTCCTCGTGATGGTCTACAATTTTGTCCCTGGGGTCCTTAGACAGCTCTTTGGTCTTGCCCATGGGGAGAGATTGTAGTTTTAACTATGTTTGACTGTGTGGACAAGTGTCTTTTATAAAGGAAACAATTTCTAACATGTAGAATTAATGCAGGTAATGATGCAGAGAAGGAGGCTTCTCCAAGAAAACTGACAGCGCTGAAAGACCAGAATTCTTGCTCTTGGTAGGGGATCAAAACTTATTTTTAGTCAATAAAATGCTAAATATTATCTAAACATCATGCAATGTGATTTTGTGGATTTTTTATATTCTCTTCACAGTTGAACTTTACATACAATAAAATTACAGACCTCATCATTCGTTGTATGTGGGAATACTTGCTAAATCTGCCTGGGATCTAATACTTATTTTACCCACCGTAGATGGTAAAAAATAAAGCTTAGTGCTTTATGCCATGTTGTATACAAGGTTTCAGCTAACATAGCTTTTTTAGCTTTAAAAAACTTTTTTTTACTATCTTGTTGTGCTGCTTAACATTCTTTGTGTAGATAGCTAGATGATAGATAGAGGATATGATTGATAGAAAGATAGATATCAAAGAATAGATAGACACATGAGATCAGTGGTGGCCAAAAGTATTGGCACCCCTGCAATTCCTTCAGATTACTCGATTTTTCCCAAAAAATGATGCAATCAATTCTTTGGTACATTATCTTCATTTAATTTGTCTTCAATGGAAAGCCACAAAAAGAATTGTCAAAAAGCTAAATTGGAAATAATTCCACACCAAACATAAAAGGAGGACACAAAAGTAATGACACTGTTTGAAAATCATATGATGCTTCTCTAATTGAGAATTGAGGATTCTAGTTGAAATGGACTAAAGTTTACTCTACTACTGTCCTTTATCTTGTGTGTCACACTTGAGCATAAATGAAAGACACAAAGAACTGTCAGAGGACTTGAGAATCAACGTGAGGAGGCTGAGCAATCCCAAGGTACAAGTCCACTCCAAAGACCTGAATGTTTGCTGTCTCTCCGTGCGCAGTGTCATCAAGAAGTGCAAAGCCCATGGCAACTGTGGCACCCTCCCTAGAGTGTGGACGGAAAAAAAAAATTGACCAATTTCAACACAGATTGTGCGATGAGGATAAAGAACCTCGACAACTTCCAAACAAGTTCAAGCTGCCCTGCAGTCTGAGATACAACAGTGTCAACCCGTACTATCCACGCGTCTGAATGAAGGGGCTATAAGTGTAGATACCGAGGAAGACCCCTCTTCTTACACAGAACAAAAAACCAGGCTGGGGTTTGCCAAAACTTACCTGAGAAAGGCTAAAACATTTTGGGAGAATGTTCTCTGGTCAGATGAGACAAAATAGAGTTTTTGGGAAAAGCGCTCAACATGAGTTTTCAGGAAAAAAATGCCTTCAAAAAAGAACACAGTCCCCTACATCAAACATGGCGGAGGTTTCCTGGATTTTTTTGGGTTTCTTGCTGCCTTTGGCACTGGACTCTACCGTGTGCCGAAAAACTCACTCGCTATACTCGAGTCAAAAAATAAAACAAACAAGTAAAACTCACTCTGATGTCAGCGGTGTTTTAGCTTTGATTTTTTTTTTTAAATGGGACAGGGGCTTCTGGCTGCCATATACTGGGGCGCGGCTGCTTTATACTGGGGGCCTGGCTGCTAGATACAGTGGGGGCTGCAATACACTGTGGGGTGCGGCTGGCTAGGCTGCTATACACTTGGGGGCTGCAGGCTGCTATATTACTACTGTGGGGTGGGCTGCGTACTGGTAGGCTGCTGCTGCTACATACTTGGGGGCTGCTATATACGGGGGGGCTGCAATATCTCTATGGGGGCTGCTGCTGCTATAATGCTGTGGGGGGGCTGCTATACTACTGGGCAGGCTGTGACCAATGCATTTCCCTCTCGGCTTTTATACTCGAGTCAAGGGTTTTCCCAGTTTTTTAGCGGTAACATTAGGGGTCCTGGCTATATTCGGCTCAGGTTATACTTGAGTTTATATAGTAAATAATAGAAAAGCAGACTTAGTCGACTGAGCCTTCCATGAGGTGGCGCTGTAAAAATAGGCATGAAACCAGTTAATGGCCAATGTTGGTACCACATGTCAAAACAAGCATTTCATGTCAAACAAACACAGTGACTGTTAAAGGTACCGACTCAATATATAGTTTTTGGAAAAATATCAAATATCTTATTTAATTCATACTACAGACAAGTTGAAACACTTAAACACCAACATGTGCAAATTCATGTCCTATGTAATCAGTCAAATATGTGCAAAATATGCAAGGATTACAATAGCAGCCATGTGAATATGTGCAAAGAATAAGCAGTGGTTGCTGTAAACCCTCTGCCCTGTAATACCCGCACGATGCAATAATTTCCTAGTATAATATAAAGCATAAATAAATACAATCAAAGCTCTATATGCTGTGAATGGCTAATAAATGAAAAGATATCACTGGGAGGAACAGGTGTGGGGGGGAATTTGCACATGTTGGTGCTTTTAAATGTTTTTAACTTGTCTGTAGTATGAATTTAAATAAAGATATTTGATATTTTTCCAAAAACTATATATTGAGTCAGTACCTTTAACATTTCACAGTTTGTTTGCACTGAAATGCGTGTAAAAATAGGGTAACTTGTAAAAACTAGGTCATGTTTGTAATAATATGGTGCTGTGTGTATCAATACATAAATATGTGTACTAATAGTGTAATGTGAATAACAATGAGGAAATAAGTGATGTGTGCAACAATGTGGTTATATTTGAACAATAAGTTGTGTGAAATAAGAACGTTATGTATGTACTAAAAGAGTAATGTGAGCAACAGTAAGGTGACGTGTTATCAATAGGGTAACGTGTATTGATAATGGGATGATATGTAATTATGGGGTGATGTGTCCATCAATGCAATTGTATGTGGGATAATGGGGCTCATTTACAAAGAGTCCATGGAGCGCATCTTCGTCGGGTTTCCTGGCGATTTCTGTTTCGCGCTTTCCGATTTCCGGCGCTGGCTTACATACGACAGAAATCGGGGGGGGGGGGGGGAGGCCGTCGGACAACCCGATGGATTCGGACAACGCGCTGGATTTAACAATTAGAAATGTGTCACAAGACAAGCACTTACAAGCACCAGGAAGAAGCAGATGAACTACGGCGGGCTTCGGCACAGAAGTGACAGATGCAGCAACTCGGCGCACAAACTTAGTGAATCGCGGCAGACCCGTATCCTCGTCGGACAACGCACCACGGGATCGCGACAAGACCGGGTAAATCTGCCCCAATGTTTAGTAATATGGTGATTTAAGTAACACCTGGGAGATACTATTTAATGTTACATGAGATCAGGAAGAGGTTAGTGTACTATGACCCTTACCACTGGTTCACTCCTGCCCCCATACTTACATCCTGCTGATGTTGGGGACATTAGTAAAAGCTCCTTTGGGAATCATCAGGATACGTGTCTCCACCAAACGCCTAAAAAAAAATGACACAAGTAAGTGATACAGCAATCTGTGAGGTTTCCGAGACATCTGCCAGAGTCACAGACACCATAGCCACCAGCTGACAGGTGATTCCACACTCATATTTACACTACCCATGCATCATATTGGTGCACAGACTCCTTGCCCTGCTGGTCTTGTTGACTTCCCCAATTACATACTGCAGCCAATCACAGGACTGACACCATTACACGTATGATCATTACTGCTGGAAGGTCAACTCGACCAAAAGGGATGAATGAGCAAGAGCAATGGGCTCGTAAAGTTTTTATTTATTTGCTTAATTATATAAATGTAATCATATTTAATTCCATGCACATTATCAACTTATTGGGGGTCATTTACTAAGGGCCCGAATTGCGTTTTTACGGCGATTTACCCGCATTTTTCAGTTTTTGCGCCGATTTTTCCTGAATTGCCCCGGGTTTTTGGCGCACGTGACCGGATAGTGGCGCATCAGCGCCGGCATGCACGCGACGGAAATCGGGGGCGTGGCCGTACGAAAATCCTACTGATTCGGAAAAGCTGCCGCACTTAAAAGAAAAAAAGTGTCGCTGGACACGCGCTTACCTGCACTCGGCCCGGCTTGGTGAAGTTCAGTGCATTCAGCGCAGCAGTGACACCTGGTGGACGTCGGAGGAACTGCCTTAGTGAATTGCCGGAAGACCCGAATCCTCCACACAGAACGCGCCGCTGGATTGCAAATGGACCGGGTAAGTAAATATGCCCCATTATTTCCAATTTTAGAAATCTGCTTTAGCAATCAAGGTTCTTATTAAGTAGCAACAAGCTCATCACCAAATTAGTATACAGCAACATTACAAACATGAGATTGCGATGATGGGATTCAGGACCTGGAAGTTAGCACGGTGCTAAGATGAATCAGTTCCTGTTCAGTGTGATCAGAAAATATCCATCTGTTTTATGGAAAATCTAACATGAGGAGGGACCAGCTCCTCAAGCTCAGCTCACAACCACAGGGGAGACCATGCCAGGGCCGCACATCAGCAGAATAGCTGCACTGCAGGAACATCACCTAATTGAGGCAATTATACAAACTCTCTGAGTTTGATTTCAGGAAAAGAGAGTCAAGGATCAGAGTAAACACAACCCAGGAAATTCCATCCGCATGAACGCACACGTCCCTCTCCCATCACGTAAATATGGGAAAGATGTGAGTAATTGATGGATGGAGAGCAGAAAGTGGCACCTGTCTTGAAGAGGCAGAATCTGTGCATGTCATATAGCGCCAGGTTACACTGATGGTGCGTTCACACATTGCGTTTTGGTTGCGTTTATATTGCGTTTTGAAAGGCATTACAACAGTAGAGGAGAGGTGATTTGCCTTATTACATAATTGTTAAAAATTGCCTTTACAAAATGCAATGTAAATGCAATATAACTTGTCATTAACAATGTGTTAACGCATGCATTTAGTTAACATAGTGTTAACACATGTGTGTAGCAGTATTGGTTGTGTTTTGTGAATGTTAACAGTAATGTAATAAGGCAAATCACCTCTCCTCAGCTGTTGTAATGTGTTTCAAAACGCAATCAAAACACAACGGGGCTCATTTACTAAGGGTCCGCGGACCACACTGTCGTTGGATATTCCGACGATTTCCGATGTGCACCACATTTAACTGGGGATTTTGGCACACACGATCAGATTTTGGTGCATCGCGCCTGCTTTCATGTGTCACAAAATGAGGGGGGAGCCGTTGGACGATCCGACTGATTCGGACCAGGCGTGGGACTTAACATTAAAATTGTGTCGCAAGCCAAGAACTTACATACACCGGGAAGAAGAAGGTGAACCTGAGGCGGACCTGAGCAGGGAAGCAACAATAATGATACATATAATACAGGCGGTCCCCTACTTAAGAACACTCGACTTACATACAACCCATAGTTACAAACGGACCTCTGGATATTAATAATTTATTGTACTTTAGTCCTAGGCTACAATAATCCTCTATAACAGATATCACAGGTGTCTGTAATGAAGCTTTATTATTAATCCTGGTTCTTATGACAACCCAACATTTTTAAAATTCAATTGTCAATTCAGAGACCAAAAAAGTTCTGGCTGGGATTACAATGATAAAATATACAGTTCCGACTTACATACAAATTCAACTTAAGAACAAACCTACAGACCCTATCTTGTATGTAACCCGGGGACTGCCTGTAATAGCAACCACAGAGGGACCAGCAATAAGGGCAATAAGGACTTGTGGGTGGTTTACTGTTCCATATAGACTTGATAGGTGTCCTTCAAAGGAAATCTACCATCAAAATAAAGCATGATAAACCAGGAACAGTTACTTATACAACTAGACACCATGACTGTGACAATCTTCTTATATTTGTTATACATGGTCTTCTTTCTACTATCAACTTTTAAAACTATGCTAATGAGCCTGTGGAGCTACCCTAGTCCCTCTGTGATCTAGCCTTACAGACTGTTATACTGTCTCACCCTCTCCCCTACTCTCTCTCAGCTTTTGTGCAGCAGTGAGTGTCCATGGTTTATCATGCTTGATTTTGATGGAAGATTTCCTTTCAAGGACACCTACCGCCAGGATGAAGGATTGCAAATCAAAAATACTGACATACTGTTCTGTGCCCATTCTGGTAGGATCCACTTTTCTTTATGCTTTCTATGCCTTTGTGTTTGAGAAAAAAAGGCTTTAAAAATTATGCATATGTGCCTGATGGGCTCCAAACTCCATTAACACCTATGGAGCCCTATGGAACCTTGAAAGCCTTTTTTTGGAAAAACAACAGCATATGAAGCTAAAAGAAGAGCAGATCCTGCCAGAGGGGGCATGTATCAGCATATCAGTGTACTTGGTTTACAATCCTTCATCCTGGTGGTAGTTTAGTCCAATAAGGTTTTAAGAAGGTTTCTCATTGGAGGACTTCTAAATGTACACGGTGGGGCTCATGTACTAAGGGCTTTGCCAGCACCCGGCAAACCCGGGCAAGTGCCGGGGCCCCCAGCTGCTGGGAGGGCCCACTCGTGGCCAAACCCACGTCCCAAGCAGCCTGGCCGTGCCGGGTGCTGGTGCCGTAAAGTGGCGCTCTGTGTGCTGCAGGACGCTGCATCTCTGCATGGCCACGGTCACAGGCTCCGCTAGCGTCGCGTTCATAGCTGACCTTGACCTCGGCTGAAGCGCTGTTGATGCTGGTGGCTGCCGGTAGGAGAAGGAAGACGGAGAGGGGGAAGCTCTGACCTGAGCAGAAGGCTGAGTAAGTTATTATTCTTTTTTTTGAATGGTCTATTTACTAGTATAGGGGCTGTTATATGATGGACATGAGGAGGGGCTGTATTGTAATCCATGTGGGGAAGGGGGCTTGGATTATAAATGTGAAATCGATGAGGGGGGCTGCATATAGATGTATTGGGGGTCAGGAGGGGCTGCATATAATGTATTGGGGGTCAGAGGGGGCTGCATATAATGTAATTGGGGGTCAGAGGGGGCTGCATATAATTGTATTGGGGGTCAGGAGGGGGCGCATATAATATATTGCGGGTCCAGGAGGGGCCTGCATATAATATATTGGGGGTCAGGATGGGGCTGCATATAATGTATTGGGTCAGGATGGGGCTGCATATATGTATTGGGGGCATAGGAGGGGTGCTGCATATAATGAATTGGGGGCTCATATAATGTATTGGGGGGTGAGGAGGGGTCTGCATATAATGTATTGGGGTCAGATGGGGCTGCATATAATGTATTGGGGGGGGAAGAAGGGGGCTGTGGCTGTATATAATGAATCCATGCCGTTCCGGAGTTGACTGCATGAGGGGCCCACTGAAGCTCTGTCGCCACAAGGGCCCACTGAAACCTGGAGCCGGCCCTGGTCAGCGGCACCATTGTGTCGCACCCCTTTTGTGTCGCAGTTGCACTGGCTTCCATGTGACATAAATTAGGGGCGTGCTGTCATTTGCTTCCGACTGATTTGGACCAAGTGTGCTGCATTTGACTTGCAAATTGTGTCTCACACCTTATGTTAAAGGTGCACCTCAAAAAAGATGGTGAACTCTGTCGGGACAGTGCGGGGAAGCGACAGATTCATGATTTCTGGCGCACAATCTTAGTGAATCGCTGTACCCCAGCATTATACAGGGAAATACCACTTTTAGGTGCATTTTCCGACTTTTTATAGTAAATGTGCCCCAGTTAGTCTAGTACAGTAATACCTATAGGTTTTTTTTTCAGCCAAACAAATTCTGGCCTTCCAAAGAAATACTGGGCAGACACACTAGTATAAAACTGTGAGGATCAAGAAAGTCAACAGAGAGTTTCAGGCAGTGTATGTTTCAAGACGGAATTTTAGCGAAAAGTAGGACACAAAGTAAAGTGAACTCCAGTGTGCCGTCTGAAGGGACTGTCATTATAATTTTTGATTCCAACCAGACATAGTAAGACGGGCATACATCGGCGCTGCTCACCCCCCCCGCCCCTCTCCAAGGAAAAATAATCTTTTCCCGGGCTAACGGAGCGGTAAGTGCCACACGTGTGCTGCACCGTACCGCTCCCGTACAGGGCCGTGAGCCCATAGAAGTGTACGGGGGACGTATATCGGCCATATATGTTGGCCGTATATACACCCCCCATACATGTGTGTGAATGTAGCCTAAGTTTGACAGTTTCCAATGTGCTCTCTCAGACTTGTCTTGTTATAGAGACAAGCTGTTGAGAGATATAGAGCAAGAGATGACCATAACCATGTATAGGAATGTAGTTAATTGTGTTGGGTCACCAACATTTACCAATATTGTCTAAAAGTTACATACATTTTTATACTTATACATGTATATTTCTATACATTAGGTACTATATACATCGTACAGCAGAAAGAGGAGTATGGAGGGGTCCACAGGCTCTCTCCGCTGGTAACTACCTGTTAGGTGCCTTGGTCAAAGCCGACTGCGGCATCTAACAGTGCTTCCAATGGGCGCCGCCATATTGGATTGCTGTTCGGCACCCTTTGTGAGGTCATCGGAGGGCGTTGATTGGTTGCCATGGATGCTGGGCACCTTCTTAACCCCTTAAGGACCAGGCCCTTTTTTGTTTTTGCGTTTTTATTTTTCACTCCCCACCTTCAAAAATCTATAACTTTTTTATTTGTCCATGTACAGAGCTGTGTGATATCTTATTTTCTGCATAACAAATTGCACTTCGTAGTGATGGTATTAAATATTCCATGCCATGCACTGGGAAGCGGGAAAAAAATTCTAAATGCAGTGAAAATGATGAAAAAACACATTTGCGCCATTTCTTGTGGGCTTGGTTTTTACAGCTTTCACTATGCGCCTCAAATGACAGCTCTACTTCATTCATTGGGTCAATACGATCACAGGGATACCAAATTTGTATAGGTTTTATAATGTTTTCATACATTTACAAATATTAAAACCTCCTTACAGAAAAAAATTCTTCATTTTACAGTGTTCTTGCACTAATAACTTTTTCATACTTTAGTGTACAGAGCTGTGGGTGGTGTAATTTTTTGCGACTTCTGATGGTGTTTTCATTTTTAGGACTGTGCAACCTTTTGATCACTTTTTATAGAATTTTTTTCTATTTTTCAAAATGGCTAAAAAATGCAATTTGTGACATCGGGCGCTATTTTCTGCTACAGGGTAAAACGCATTGAAAAACGGTTATTATATTTTGATAGATCGGGCATTTTCGGACGTGGCGATACTTAATGTGTTTAGGATTTTTACTCTTTATTTATATTTATATCAGTTCTAGGGAAAGGGGGGTGATTTGAATTTTTATGTTTTTTTAATATAATTTTTTTTTAACTTTTTTTTATTATTTTTTTTTTTACTATTTTTCAGTACTTTAACCCTAAGTTGTCTGATTGATCCTACCATACACTGCCATACTACAGTATGGCAGTATATGGGGATTTTGCATACCATCTATTACAATGTGCAGATCGCACATTGTAATAGATAGCCCCGATCATGACAGCCTCGGATCTTTGTGTGACAACGGATCGCCGCTCCCCGGTGACGTCACGGGGAGTGACGATCGGAGCCAAGATGGCGGCGCTCCCACGCGCCGATGGCTCTTTAATGCCGCCGGCAGCTTTGCCAGAAGTGGTCAAAGGGTTAACAGCACTGATCGCGATCGCGGGTGTTAGCGGCGGGCGACGGGCGTTTGCTTCATTATGAAGCAAATGCCCGGTGAGTATGAAGAGGGCTCAGCTCGTGAGCCCTCTTCATACTCCCCCATGCGCAGCAAGATGTTAGGGTACGTCTTATTGCGCTATGGGGTTAAGGCTACCTTAGCTGTCATTCATCCATCTGTATTACAATCTGTCAGAGACAGACTAATACAGAAGCAGTATATTCACAATATACTGCAATACAATTGTATTGCAGTATATTGTATGAGTGATCAGACACTGTAGGGTTAAATTACCCTAGGAGGTCTGAAATAATAGTAAAATTTAAAAAAAAAGTTTAAAATATAAAAAACATATATAAAAAAAAAATTAAATCACCCTCCTTTCCCCAGAACACATATAAAAATAAATACATAAAATGATAAACATGTTAGGTATTGCCACATCCCAAAATGTACAATCATAATATAAAAATGATTATTCCCAATGGTGAACCCCTTAACAGAAAATGGCGCCCTAATGTCTAAATTGCAACTTTTTTGCCATTTTGCAAACCTAAAAATTTAAATAAAAAGTGATCAAGAGGCCGTACAGTCCCCAAAATAATATCAATGAAAACGTCAGCTTGTCCCGCAAAAAAACACAGCCCCTTACAGCACAGTATGAAAAAGTTATTACTGTCAGAATATGGCAAAACTAAGATTTTTTTTTTCACAAAAGATTTAAAAATTTTTTAGTATTAAAATATAATGAAACCTATATAAATTTGGTATCACTGTGATTATACCGACCCAATAAAGGTGAAGTGTTATTTGGACTGCATAAGAAAAGATATTTAAAAAACGCCTGTAGGAATATAGTGCATCTGTGTTTTTTTGGCAATTCTACCACATTTGGAATTTGAAGTAATACCACTAGAAAATACAATTTGTCCAGCAGATAACAAGTCCTTCTATGTCTCTGTAAATGGAAAATAAAAAAGATGTGGCTTGTGAAAAGAGGGAAGTAAAAAACGGAAATTCAAAACTGGAAAATTGGCCACTAATGAAATGTAATTTTAGCTGGTGAAAGGTTCCAATAGCCTGTTATATGCTGATTTTAAAAATTATTTTGTTAGCATTCGAAATCATTTCAGTACTTTGTGAAACTTTATTCTACATTACCTTGCTCACTGGCAGACATATTGTAAGTCCCAGGGGGGAAGTGGGTGGTGGGGGACAGCCTGTATTTCCTGAATGCTTTCTCCCTCTCCTCCTCACTTATACAGTTCCCTCTGCCTCTCCCCCCTCACTCTCCCTGCAGCTCACCACGACAAGATCCCTCTACCCGTCATGTCCATTGTGCAAGCAGGGGAGGGCCGGGGGCAGGGGGAGCTGAATGAAGTTGCTTGAGAGGAAGAATGCATAGAGGAGACTTAGACATAGGCAGTTGCAGCACACCCCTACGCCACGGGACTCACCACAAGCTGCTGGCAGTGATCCAGGTAATGTGAAATAAAGTTTTCTAAAGTATTTAAATGATAAAAAAAATGCAGACAAAGGCAATTTCAAAATCAACATAGCATAGGCTATTGAAACCTGTCACCAGCTAAAAATGACATTTCTGTTGACAGGTTCTCTGTAAGGGAACAGAACCTTGAAAGAGTGTACAGACCACTACTTATTAGTGCACATGTCCGAGGGAGATGAGTGGCTACAGGCATGATGTGGCGGGCGGACTTAGCACACTTCTCCACTCAGACAATTCTGTTATTCACAGCTGCACAATACTCAGTCAGCCATGCAGCCAAATCAGCGCAGCTCTGACACAGTAAAATAAACAACCAAGATGAGAGGCAAAGTCGCAGATACTTCCCCAGCTTCAAATAATCTCAACCGGAGAAAGCTGCACTGAGCAAATAAATTCCAATTAGCTGAACCTCAGAGGGTCAATTGGAGGAAGGGCACTGTTCCAGGGAAACTAAAAGGAAAAAATTGCACTGCTAAGAGGCCATTAGGGTGCAGTCACACATTGGAGGTCATTTACTAAGGGCCCGATACGCGTTTTCCGGACACGTTATCCGAATATTTCCAATTTGCAGCGATTTTCCCTGAATTGCCCCGGGATTCTGGCGCACGCGATCGGATTGTGGCGCATTGGCGCAGGCATGCACGTGACGGAAATCGGGGGTTGTGGCCGTAAAAAAACAAGACGGATTCAGAAAAACCGCCACATAAAAAAAAAAAAAAAGTGTCGCTTGACACACGCTTACCTGCACTCAGCCTTACTTGGTGTACTTCAGTGCATTCCGATGAACTTCAGCGCAGCAGCGACACCTGGTGGACATTGGAGGAACTGCCTTAGTGAATCCCGGCCGGACACGAATCCACCGCAGAGAACGCGTCGCTGGATCGCGAATGGACCGGGTAAGTAAACCTGCCCCATTATGTTTACATGTTGCATTTATAAACACAATTCTACAGCTTGAAAGAGGAGTTCTGCCTACTTGCATTGTGTTAACATTTCATTAACATTTAAGTAAACAAAAAGTTAATGCAATGCAGTTCGGCAAATCTACTCTCCACAGCTGTTAAATTGCAAGTCAACACCAAGTGTAACCGCACCTTTATTTTGTATATAGAAAAACTCCTGCATCTGATAATTTGGGGGGATTATCTGGGATCTGTCCAGGAGCAGAAAAACATGTGAACAAAGCAGAATCTATGGCATAATCCAGAATGTTTATGCACTAGAAGGGTTGCAAACCTGATTCTGATATTTTTATTATATGAAAAACTTATGCAAAGATCACAGACATTTTTCCAAAAATATCGTAAAATTTCTAAGAATTATATTGTAAGTGAAACTTATCTACAGCTCAAAATGAATGGAGAATTACAATTATATTTTCCAACATCATACAAAATCACTGACACAACAGCCCATAATAATTTATTATTCAATTTGCGCCTGTTTTTAGGCACATTAATATAGTTGTTCGCATCAGTATTGTGTTGCGGCTGCACTGTGTCCACCACAACACAATACCCTGCACCTAAAGGAGTGTTTCCCAGTGTATAAAAACTGGTGCACTCAGCATACCCACTTTGAGCGCCTGCAGGGTGCGCCAGATCAATAAAGACAATGGGGCATATTTATCATACGCTAGTGCTCGTGCGCCAGTGTATGCAGGCCCAACGGCTGCATATTCGCAGAGGGATACATCAAGAGGCTTTGCCTCTTGATGTATTGGGGCAGGAGGCTGCGAAGCTTTTATCCTACGCAGGCGCGGGGACTGTAACGCCCCGCGCCGGCCCACTCCCAGCCCGCCGCGCACCCCCTTCATGCACATTGGGGCAAATAATCGCAAGTGCTAGCAATAAGCTAGCATTTGCGATTATTTCAGGGCCTGATAAATGTGCCCCAATGTCCCAATCTTCATTGACCCCATGCACTCTGCACACTAGTTTGCCTCACTAATAGAAAATCTGGGCCATTATATTATTTTTATGAACCCTGGAAAGAAGTGTCGTAGTTTTACAGAATGACAATGTTGATGGGAATACATACAAGTGCTTCTCAATAACAGCAAACAGTTATTTTTTTCAGTAGTTTTTTTCAGTATAGAGTCCAGAGGCGTAACTACAGGCGTAGCAGCTACTGGGCGCATGTGCTGCAGGGGCCCGCGGCGCACAGACAATCATAGGGGCTTATGTACTAAGGGTCCATGGATCGCATTTCCGTCGGACTTCCCAACGTTTTCAGGGATTGTATGGCGTCGGCTTTCAGGTGACAGAAATAGGTTGGCGTCTCCACCAAAGCGCTCTAATAACAAAGATCATCGCTCCCGTACCCCTCCAATCCCCTCCCCCCCCAGCCAGAGAGGAGGGCATGCTGCGCCAAATCATGTGGTGAAACCTGTGCTCACAACACTCAGGGCATAAAGGAGAAACCCGTCTATTGCTCTGTTTCGCCCCCTTTGGTTAGAGTGAGGCTTACCAGGCCTGATGCTTCCTCGGTCTGCACCCCGTCTGATTCGCTTACCTCAAAGACCTGGAGGTGCCGCCATTTTGGAGAGGAGTCAGAGAGACAGTGAAAACACGGACTTCACTTCTACAGGTAAGTTTATAACCTATACAGATAGCAGGCATTCTGTGTAAACTCTGATGCCTGCTATCTATAGGAGACCTGCTCTCCTAGGAAGTGAAGATAGGCCCCTGTTGGTACATGTTATTAGTAAAGGGAGGCCGCTGCTGGACATGTTATTAGTGAGGGGAGGCTGCTGCTGGGACATGTTAATAATGGGGGAGGCCTCTGCTGGACTTGTTATAAGTGATGGGAGGCCGCTGCTGGGACATGTTATTGGTTATGGGAGGGGGCTGCTGGACATGTTATTAGTGAGGGGAGGCTGCTGCTGGGACATGTTATTGGTTATGGGAGGGGGCTGCTGGACATGTTATTAGTGAGGGACAGCCACTGCTGGGACATGTTAATAATGAGTGGAGGCCGCTGTTGGACTTGTTATTAGTGAAGTGAGGTCTCTGCTGGGACATGTTATCAATGAAGGGAGGCCGCTGCTGGACATGTTATTAGTGAAGGGAGGCCAATGCTGGACATTTTATTTGTAAAGGAAGTCTACTGTTGGACATGTTATTAGTGACAGGAGGCAGCTGCTGGGACATGTTATTAGTGAGGGGAGGCCACTGCTGGACATGTTATTAGTGAGGGGAGGCCACTGCTGGAAATGTTATAATGGAAGGGAGGTCACTGCTGGACATGTTATTAGTGAAGGGAGGCCACTACTGGGACATGTTATTAATGAAGGAAGGCCGCTGCTGGGACATGTTATTAGTGAAGGGAGGCCCCTGCTGGACATGTTATTAGTGAAGGGAGGCCGCTGCTGGACAAGTTATTAATGAGGGGAGGCCACTGCTGGACAGGTTATTAGTGAAGGGAGGCCGTTTCTGGACATGTTATTAGTGAAGGGAGGCCAGTGCATGTCATGTTATTAATAAAGGGAGGCTGCTGCTGGACATTTTATCTGTAAAGGAAGGCCGCTGCTGGACATGTTATTAGTGACGGGAGCCCACTGCTGGGATATGTTATTAGTGGGGGGTGACACTTGTAGCCCATGTCCTGGATACGAGTGTATAAAATATGAAGATAATAAGGTGATACACACTGGGGCTTATTTACTAAGGGTCCGCAAATCAACCTTCCCAACGTTTTTGGGATTTGCTCTTCTGTGACAGGTATTTAGAAGGGGATTGTGTTACACAGGATAAAATTTTGGCAACAGAAATCGGGGGGCGGGCATTCGGATTCGAACTGAGGGCGGGATTTAACTTTAAGCACTTACATACACCGGGAATAAGAAGGTGAACTCTGTCTGACCTGAGCGGGTAAGCGACACATGCAGGTTATCGGGTGCACGATTTTAGTGAATTGCCCCAGAGTGCATTATCGTCGGAAAAATGCAGTTCAGGTGAACTCTTTGGACAGGTAAGTAAATGTGCCCCACTTTGTGTAATTATGTAATTACATACATCTGAGCACCATATGTGTCTCCTGATGATTCTCTCCTGGTACCACACATCTACTGCCAGACACTGGCTCACTGCTGTCATCTAATGGAGACCAATGGCACTGCACATGACAGGATGCTATATGACAGTGATGGCGAACCTTTTAGAGGCCGAGTGCCCAAAATGCAACTCAAACCCTTCTGACTTGAAGTGAAGTGCCAACACAAAAATGTAACTAGAATAACAAGGTTTTAATTGAGAAAACATAGCTCAAACGTTACAATCTTTTGTATTGCAATAAAAACACTATCAACAGAGCTCAAAGGTTTGCATTTTCTGTGCTTTTGAACAATTAAAATGTGATCTGTCATAAGTTTTGATCACGGTTGAGATCCGAACTTGGTTGCTATTGGTTCTGCTCAGACATTTCTGATAAATCTCCCCCAAGTGTTTTTTTAGACGTAACTCCAAAACATACTGGTAGGATGATTAGATTGTGAGCCCCATTGAGACCAATTTGACAAGTTTTGTGCAGCGCTGCGTAATCTGTGTGCGCCATATAAATAAAGAATTATTATTATATTACACACGAAGCTTGTTTCAAATCGCATCAGTTTCAGGCAAAACGCAAGTGCGAACAGGCCAAACTCAACGCAAGTCAACCACATTATGTAAACTAAGACTACATGTGGAGACAGCTAGTTAAGTGGTTTAAATGATCCCCCCAGAAATATTACTTACATATGTGTAACTTTGTGGGGAACTTTGTAGTTAACACTGACAGTACACTGCTGCTGTCAACTGCTCGTGTAAAGTTGTGCACTGTTCAGGGGAAAGAATGGGGGGGGGCAGAGCTCATAGTAAACCTGCATCTGATTGGCTGAGGCTGTGCTGTCAGCCAACCAGCATTATACATCGTGCCAACTAAACTAAAATTTATAAAATATTTATTAATCTGCCCTGACACTAATAGGGGTCCGCTGACCCCCATCCTATGTTGTGGGAGCAGCTTTAAAATTGCCTCCTCCCAACCACCTGCATCTACCATGCATGGGTTCTATGCAGGGGTGTACCAAGCCATAGAGAGACGCCCCCCCCCCCCCCCCATATACGTAATATATCAGGTAGTGTCAGAACCAGATCCATCATATTGGTTTGGTGTGAAAATAAAGCAATGCAAAATGCATACAGCGTGTCGCCATGTAGTATAAAATGCATACAGCGTGTCGCCATGTAGTATAAAATGCATACAGCGTGTCGCCATGTAGTATAAAATGCATACAGCATATATATATATATATATATATATATATATATATTATATACACATATAAACACCTACATATACACATCACATACATATACACATCACATACATATACACATACATATACTCATTACATACACATACTCATACACATTACATATATATACATATACACAGATAAACTTACTTTATTTTCTTTTATTCTACAGGAAGGTTCTCTAGGAATGCATGCAGGTTACGCTGTATGCATTCTCCATGCATACATGGGACAGAGGGAGCAGAGCAGTGCGGAGCGGGACAGAGCAGAGCGGACTGGGAGGGAGCAGAGCGGAGCAGACCGGGACAGAGCAGAGCGGAGTGAACCGGGAGGGAGCAGAGCAGAGTGGAGCAGAGCGGACCAGAGCACAGCGGACCGGGAGGGAGCAGAGCGGAGCGGGAGGGAGCAGAGCGGAGCGTAGCAGACAGGTGCTCAGGGGGATGTGGCGGCCGGTGGGTAAAAGGATGGTAAAAGGCGGAGGTTCCGGCGTCAGCATAGGCGGACTGGCGGGAGGCAGCATGTACGGCGGGCACAGGTGCGCCACGGGTTCTATGGGAGGGGCAATTCAGTCAACGCTCCCTGCCAGTCAGCGATAATTACTGCGAATGCGCGGTTTCTATGGGAGCGACTGAAACTTTCAAGTTTCCCAAGTTACCACGCATGCGCGAAAACTCTGCGGTTCTGTCTATGGAGCGTCACGTGCCAACAGAAACGGCTTTGCGTGCCGTTGCACACGTGCCATAGGTTCGCCATCGCTGTTATATGACATGCATTAATTTAATGCAAAACACTGGCGGCTCGTTCCCGATGGATGCGGCTTGGTCTGCGTTTGCAAATGAAGCCAAAATGGCACGTGTGCCACCACCATCGGTAGTCACAGCATTGCCTTCAGTAGCCACAAGCCTGTGCTTCCCCCAGTAGTCACAGTGCTGCCCCCAGCAGCCATTAGCCAGTGATACCCCATGTACAGTGCCGCCCCCAGAAGTAACAGTGGTGCACACTTCCAGAGCAGTGCAGATTAATGAAGACCATGCGCCAGTTTTGATTAATCTATTGAACTCTGCACAATCCACAGGCAAACTGCACATAGTACAGACTGCACTAGTTTTGATAAATGTGGGCAATCTGCTGCAATCTCTGACTAAGCACTAATACGCCGCTTTAAGTGCACATTTGTTCTGTCTTGTCGGACAGGGTGCAGCAGTGACACAAAACTGACGCAAACACTTTATAAATACAATTGAAAGCAGTCTGCATGTTCTTTTCAGCACAAAGTCAGACCGAAAACTTACACAAACACTTTAATAAATGTGGGCCAATGGGTTTTGTCAGAGACACTACACAAACTGCCTGAAAACTGATTGAACTCTGCTGGAATTGTCAGCTTTTTTTCCAGGCCAAACTCTGCAACACTTGTGTGAAACATGACTAATACGCTCAAGACGATTACTAACTTGAAGCTGTAGAGGTGATTCGGTGGGTGTTGGGTGGATGGTTGAGTGTTCACTTCAGGATATTAGCTGTATCGCTGGACATTACTCCATTATATCTATGTTATTTTTCCAGTCAGCTCTTAGCCCCTCTTAGCACAGAGAAACCCTGTTTACACTGAAACACTGACCCCTTCATGGAGCGGGACAAAGATAAGAAGCTCTGTGCATCCAAATAACAGGAAGGTTGTGTCAGTAAATATGGAGGATGCCACTGCCGTATAATGAGACCATTACTCACATTCAGAGGCAGGAATTTACCTGACCTTTAATAATACTAATCTGCTCATTAATGTCCATGACTCATTTTATTCTACAACGTAAACTGAGATAGACACAGCGTTGGCCTGCAGTGATCATAACCATCCAGAGTACTGGGGCACAGCTCCTATGTACGCCCCAGGTTAGAGGGTGTCTACTAATTGGCCGCTCCTCATCAGCCTAGAAGAGTCATTAATCAAGAAAAACTGGAATGTGATCTAATGTTTGTTTGGTTTTTTTTTTTAAAAAAAAAAGAAAAAATCTCACATACTTTCCTTAGACCACCACCCAGCACACAATCATGACCATATACTTATCCTGAGGAAGGAAGGGGACAATACATTCAGCATGTGAAGGGTTAACAATTCAATCAGTTTCAGGGCGCGTTCACACAATGCTTTGCTTCACGTTTTTTGATGCATTTTTGACGCATTCAAAAAGCTTCAGCCTGGATCACATTCAGCCTGTTCAAGGGGAAAAGTACATTCAGCCTGTGCAGAAAAGGATGGGAGATGGGGGGGGGGGGGATCAATACAATAAGAATTAAGATGTAATGGGAAGGAATTATCTAGGAATTTCCTCTTCCACCTATATAAAGGTTTGTAAACCAAGCACACTGACATACTGGTGCCCGCCCGCTCTGGCAGGTTCTGTTCTTCTTATATCTTCTTATGCCCCCTGTTTTTACAAAAACAGGCTTTTAAAGTTATGCAAATGAGCCTGAGAGGGTCCGGGCTCTATAGTTGTTAAGGTCATTGTGTTATTATCATTTGCATACATTTAAAAAATACATCAAGAGGAACATTCACAAGATTCAGTGCATCAGCATTGGAATTTATGTGAACCAGGGACTGGAAAAGAATTCACCAGTTTGCTTCAGCGCCACATTTAAGCTGTTCCGCTCACACTCACGCCATTTTTTTGGTTGCTCAATTTGGGCGTGGCTCATCAATCCAGATACTTTTCCTGCGCTTCTAGTTTCCTGACACCTTTTTTGATGCAAAATCACATCAACAAAATGCCTACAGACTTCTAAACCCTTTCATGAATGTGGTTTGACATTTCTGACGCTCACATGTACATCTTACAGTGTGCCAAATATATTAAAGAGGACCTGTCACCTAAATTTTCGCCTGGATCTATGAGTAAGTGTCCCTGGTTCATGTCAGATGCCACTTGGAACTTCCCTCTCCACATTGATCAGCCTTCTCGTAGTGGTAGCAATTTTAGCAGTTACCTGGTAATGCTGGGATGCTTCAGGCATTAGTACCAGGGTCAGACTGGGCTTGAACATCTTTTGTCTCCAGCCCATCGCACCTGTGATAAATATGACTAGGTGGAGGGAGGCCTTTTACTACTGAAATCCCTCACCTCCCCCCAGCCTCAGCGTATTTAGCCTAATGGAGCTAGAATCTAGCATCCTTGGGTCCAGAGATATTAATATCTCTGGATAGGACCATAGCAAATGGGTCAGGTTTGGTATCAATGCGATCGAGGGATTCACCCGGATCCAATGATACCAGAACCATGACCCTATGACTTCCCCTTGAGAAGGGGGAAGTGATGTGATCGGCAATCAGTGCCCGGTGTTCTGTATTGTGTAGATGTGAGACACCGGACGCTGATTGCCAATTGCATCTATTTGCATAGAAACGCATATGCGATCGGTCGCTGGCTGCCCCAGTGGGCTTTGATCCCATTGCAAAACTGAATCAAAACGCTAACGTGTGGCATCACCCTTTAGGCCCACACACAAGGTAACTAGCTCACTTAACTTCTGAAACTTTTAGTGCTACCTGTTTATTTGTACTATGTTTACTGTATATATCTATTGAGTGTACTGTATTGACTAGTGTGCACTTAAGGCTATTCATTAAAAAATTTAACCTGTGTTGCTCTTTTATCTCAATACTGAACCAAACGTTTGTGCTTCGCTCATATACATGCTACTGGGTTGGTTCCTCACCCTATATAATCCCGGACTGTGCTTATATTAAAGGGGAACTGGTGGCAGTTCCTTGGGTTGATAACATTCTGTTTCACTGAGGATGGTGAAAGGGGTTCTATAGCCATTCAGGGTTATGATGTATTGTTGTGCCATATCCGGAAGTTGTGTGGACAACTTTAAATGACTTCCTGCACCTCGCAGAACCTGTGTTCTGAGAGAGTCTAAAAAGGATAACTAAGTGACCTTGCATATCCTTCATGGGTCCAAAGCGTCACGGTTTCCCTTACATTGGTGGAAAGCGGTGTGGGATCAAGATAATAGTGTATATGAGCATTGGATTCATACTCCCAGACACTTAAGATTACCAATAGCAGCGTTTGCATTGGGATCTTAAGACCAATTTAGCACTAGACAAGGGCAGAACGCAATTACAGTAAGGTGTGAGATACATCAAGTTGCAGTTCTTTGTTTGTTGCCAACAGCTGTAAGAATGGCAGGTAAGAACAAAGGCCGGAAGAATGCTGCCACAGCTGTGGACATTACTGAGGACGATGCAGTACCGCAGATGGACCAGGAGGAGGTGGGGGCGCTATTGTTCAAGGTGAGGCGAGCTCTGCCCAGACTTCCTAAGGAACCAGTTGCCAGTGGTCCGTTCCACATTGGACCCTCCACTGCTTGCCCACTCACATGGCCTGATGGGCTCGGCGGCCATCTTGCAAGCTGCCTTGACCAGTTTACAGGCAGCGAACCATGATGCATAAGAGACCCTCATGGCTGCTTCAGAATGACAAGAGAGAGTGGAAGCAGAGGCTACAGAAGGCAACAGGAGCGTGAACACCAGCTGAAGATGCTCCAGCTACAACAGTTGCTCCTGCTAGTCCAGTGTGGCCAGAGAACCATGTGCCAGAGCTGTGGACTGAGGACTTTACCCTGCTGGATAAAGTTACTGACTTTGCTGGCTTTTGAAAAAACTTGTCAACAGTACCATGTACCTGCGGACCAATGGGTTTGATACCTTACCCCGGGTCTCAGAGGGAAGGCCCTGGAAATATTTGGCTATTTGTCTAGCGAGACCACCCTGACTTATGGGGATATCAAGCAGGCTCTGGTCCGTCAGTACAACCTGACCCCCGAGTCCTGTCGGAAAAAAGCTTTGGAATTTGCAGCGGGTGTCTGCTGACAGCTTGCCTGACCACATGAGGGCTCTACTCCGTGCAGTCGACCAGTGGACCTCAGGACTGGGACTTGCCACCTTCCAGCTGAAATCGCCATCGAACAGCTTTCGTGGATTTGCCAGGAGGAATTACAGCAGCACATTCGTGACCAGAAACCCAAGGATGCTTTCGAAAAAAAAAAAAAATCTGACTCTGTAGGCCAGTAGACTTGCTGGCTGGAGAGGGGGTAAGACGAACACCATCCCTGTCAGGGAGACCATCCCTGCTACCCCTGCCCCTTAGCTCAAGGGGGCATCTGCCCATGCTCCCCTCTCCACATCAGTGGATGAACCGGCTTCAGAGAGCCAGGACACTTCAAGGTCAGGTGTCAATGGCGCCAGAAAGACCCAGGACCGTCCTTGACAATATCTCCTGTTTTGGGTGGGGTTGGTGAAAGGTCACATGATAATTTGCCATACCTACTGCCATGAATGTGGGGGTGGATAGAGTCATGGGTCCCACTTTGCCCTTGGGGGAGGGGACCATCCAAGCAGAAGGTCAGGTTACTATAGGAAGTGGCCTGCCAGCCTCTGGATACCTGTTGTCCTCTGACACTCCTAGTGTAGGGAGAGACAGGGGGCTAATAGCTGCTGGGGGAAAGCTTGCACAGGAGGACGGGAAAATACTGGGACTAGTGAAGTGTTCAGGTAAGGACTCTGTGCAGAGCTTACCCCCAACTGGACTGTCTGGCGACTGGGTCAGAGGTGGAGAGGAAGTGGACGCTACCTACGCGCAGTCGGAGCTTTGCAATCCCTCAGGGGCTTGGTGACTTCCTCTCTTCTGATCAAGTGGCTGCCAGGTCAAATGGAGGCCAGGAGACAGATCAGGGAGAACTGGCAGAAGACGTGGGGGTTTCTTCTACTCTCACTACATCAA
The DNA here is from genome assembly GCA_019512145.1 of Engystomops pustulosus. NCBI lineage: Eukaryota > Metazoa > Chordata > Amphibia > Anura > Leptodactylidae > Engystomops > Engystomops pustulosus. The sequence continues at coordinate 64,564,469 of CM033647.1, forward strand.
GTCAGGGGGTTCAGGTAAGAGGGCCTGCAAGTGAGGACAGGAAGGGTCTTCCTGGCAAGGACTCACTGCAGGGCCCATTACAAACTCGACTGTCTCAGGACAGGACCTGTCCGTCTGCCCTGGCGACTGGGTCAGAGGTGCAGAGGAAGTGGATGCTACCTTCGGCCACAGCGACCATCACCACTGGGATGTACAGTCGGAGCGTTGCAGCCCCTCTGGGGCTCGCCGACTTCCTCTCTTCTGATCAAGTGGCTGCCAGGTCAGATGGAGGCCAGGAGACAGATCCAGGGGAACTGGCAGAAAATGTGGGGGTTCTTCTACTCTCACCACGTCGAGTCAGTGGTCTCAGGTAGGAGGGCCTGTCAGCGAGGACAGGAAAGTGCTGGGGGAGGTAGGTCTTCACGGCAAGAACACGCTACATGGCCCATCCCCAACTGGGATGCCACATGACCAGGTTGGTCTGTCTGCCTTGGAGACTGGGTCGGAAGCTGAGAGGAAGCAGATGCTACTTGCGGTCACGACCATCGCTGCAGAGACGTGCATGGGTAGCGTTGAGGCCCCTCGGGGGTCCACTGCCTTCCTCCCAAGATGCCAGGAGTTAGATCCTGGGAAGCCAATTCTTGCCACATCCAGCCAGAGCTTTCCGGCAGCGTAAGATGCCAACGCTTGCCTGAAAGTCCAGGAGAAACTGGGAGAGTCTCCCTTTGACTCCGACTCCAAGTGGGCCTGGGACCAAGGGCGACTGTACCAGGGGACAATTCAGCAAGGTACACCAAAGGTATGGCCCAGTGACCCACATGTAATGGTACCCTGTCCAGTTTAGGCAGAGGAATCCATGGAGGATGTGTAAGCTTGTCAGTAGCTCCAGGTGGACCAAAGGTCCCAGCTGTGGGCAACCCTTCACCACTTCCGGGAGTTGCTCAGCAACCAAGCCAGGAGGAACCCGTGGGCAGCCAATCACATGGACCCCGGGGACCAAAATCCATCCCAGTTTTCAGCTTACCGGGTCCCCCCTGAGGTGGAATAGCGGAAGAGCTGGGTGACTGAGTTGGGTATCTCTCAGGCATAGAGAGGTAGTGAATGGGCACACAGGGAAACACAAAAGTGCTACCCCTTAGCGCCCTCTATAGGAGGGAAGTGTGATAAATATGACCAGAGGAAGGAAGGCCTTATACTACTCAAATCCCTCACTTGCCCCCAGCCTCGATATTATTAGCCGAATGGAACTAGCTAGTGTTACCTAACACAGCAGGAGTCCGAGCTTCAAAGGATTTCAGTAGCCGCATCTCTCGAGGCTTTGGCTGAATATCCCTCCAATTTTCAAACAGAAGACAAAGAGGCATAAAAACTCTTAAACCAATAGGTTGAATAGGGACAGTTATGGAGTTATGGTCCATCTCAGCCCAAAGGCAACTACATTTTTGGATTTCTTATCATCAGGAAATCACAGTGGCCCAATCCCTGGGGCTCTAGCATCCTTGGGTCCAGAGATATCAATACCTCAACCATGGCTGCCAGCGTGGGCTAGTCGCACCTGTGGAACGACCTGATGGTACTCTGCCGCAGCAAGACTATCCTGCGGTGGTCCAGAGGGTCCACTAATCCCGAACCCTGACAGTAAGATCCGGGCCATGGATCCCACCAAGGTGTCTGGTACTGGCTGATCTTTTCAGCGTTGTTGCCCAGCAGTCCCAACTGATTGCAGCTCAAGGAGAACTGCTCAGTCAAGTTACCACCGCTCTGCAACAGCTGATCATCTCCAAGCACCAGCATCAGGCTCCAGCGGCTACTTCAGTCTTCCAGCAGCAAAACCAAGGCCCAGACTCTCGAGTGCCCGACAAGTACGATGGTGATCCCAAACTGTGCAGGGGCTTCATTACACAGTGCTCGCTGCACATAGAACTGATGCCATCGCAGTTTGTCACTGAACGCTCCAAGGTGGCATTCATCCTCAGCCTCCTTTCCGGGAAAGCCCTGGCCTATGGGACAAAAACGATCCAGTCACAGCATTCATCCTTAGCCTCCTTTCCGGGAAAGCCCTGGCCCTGGCCTATGGGACAAAAATGATCCAGTCACAGCTACTCATACTACCTTACTGGCTGAATTCCGGTCAGTGTTCGAGGAACTCGCATGTGCCTCCTCAGCTGAAACGAAGCTGCTGAACTTGTGCCAAGGAGAGTCGTCTTTGATGACGCGGCCTTGTCAGCAACTTTCAAAAAGGGACTGTCTTCCCAGGTCAAGGATGCGTGGCTGCTCGTGACCTGCAGTCTACTCTGAGGGGTCTCATCACCCTGGTCACCCAGATGATGTGCGGTTCATGGAGCATGCTGAAGAGTTGCATGTCACCCAGACGTGCGGTTCATGGAGCATGCTGAAGAGTTGCATCACAAGCAACTGCAAGTCTGGCTTCCACATCGGCTTTATTTAGCTCCGGTTTTCCAAAGGCAGCTCCAGTCTCACAGTCTGCAGTAGAACCTATGCAAGTCGTCCGAGTTCGACTCACAGCTAAGGAACACTCCAGATTCTGTCAAAAACCTCTGCTTCTATTGGGCTAGTCCCAAACACTTCATTGCGGCTTGTCCAGTTCGTCCCCAATGTCTGGGAATATCCAGCACCTAGGGCTTCTGGGAGAAGTGTCCCTAGGTGTGAATACAGCTTCTCCATGCCTGACAGTTTCAGCGCTCCTCAGTGTCTGTACCAGCACTCCTGTGCAATTCTCTGCTTTCTTGGACTCTGGGAACTTTGTGGATTGCACTCTGGTCTCCCAGTATCACATTCCAGTGGTTCCTCTCAAGCAACCTGTAGTCATTTCCGCAGTCAGCTTCTCACCGTTCCGGTCCCGCACTGAACCCCTCAGTCTTCAAGTGGCAGTTGTTCACAAAGAAAAACTGTCATTCTATGTGCTGCCACGCTCCACTTCACCTGTCCTGCTGGGTCTCCCATGGCTGCGATGTCATGCTCCGGTCCACAACTGGAAGACACGTGAGATCCTCCGTTGGGGTCCAGATTGCCACTCACGCTGCATGGTGACACCTCTACCTGTCCTGTCTTCTTCAGAATCTCCCAAGTCTCTGGAGGGTCTGCCAGCTTGCTACCGGGACTTTTCGGATGTTTTTTCCAAAAAACAAGTAGAGACTTTGCCACCGCACTGTCCCTATGATTGCCCCGTGGATCTCCTGGCAGGCGCCTCTCCCTCTAGACGGCTGCTATGTCCGAGTAAATGCAGAGGAGAACCTGCAGGGAGGTTTCATACTAAAATCCTCCTCCACTGCTGGCGCAGGATTCTTCTTTGTCACCAAGAAGGAAGGTTTCTTGTGTCCCTGCATAGACTATTGTGGGCTGAAGAAGGTCGCCATTAAAAACCGCTACCCCCTGCCGTTGAATACAGAACTCTTTAATCGGCTCCTTGGTTCCAGGATGTTCTCCACGCTGAACCTCCGTGGTGCTTATAACCACATCCGGATCCGCAAGGGTGACGAGTGGAAGATGGCATTTAACACCCGTGATGGTCACTTTGAATATCTTGTGATGCCATTTGGACTATGTAATGCCCTGCTGTCTTCCAGGAGTTTGTGAATGACATTTTCAGGGATCTGCTGTACTCCTGTGTTGTGGTTTTACTTCAATAATATCTTTGTCTTCTCTCCGGACCTTGAGACCCATCAGTCCATCGTATGGCAAGTTCTTGGCCCCCTTCGGACCAACCATCTGTACGCTAAACTGGAAAAATGTCAGTTTCACCAACGCAGGCTCCCATTCCTCGGCTATAAAATTTCCGACAGAGGGCTCCAGATGGATCCTGATAAGCTGTCTGCAGTTCTACAGTGGCCACGCCCAGAAGGTCTAAGAGCCATACAGAGGTTCCTGGGTTTCACAAACTATTATCAGCAGTTTATTCTGCATTTTTCTACTCTGATGTCTCCCATCATGGCACTTACCAAGAAAGGTGACAATCCCCGTACCTGGCCCCCTGCGGCAGAAGAGGCATTCTCCAGGTTGAAGTCCGCTTTTGCCTCGGCTCCTGTTCTCACTAGCTCTGATACAGAGAAACCCTTTCATCTTATGGTGGATGCATTCTCCATTGGAGCTGGAGCTGTGCCCACCCAGAAAGGGCCTAAGGGCCAAACTCTCACATGCGGCTTCTTTTCTAGGACTTTTTCTTCCACAGAGAGAAATTATTCTACTTGTGATAGAACTGTTAGCGATCAAACCTGCTCTGGAAGAATGGTGGCATCTACTGGAGGGTGCTCTCCATCCCATGTGTGTGTACACAGACCACAAAAACCTCTTGTACCTCCAGACAGCCCGGCCTGAATCCCAGGAAAGCCCGTTGGTCCTTGTTTTTCTCACGATTTAACCTGCTGATTCACTTCCGTACTGAAGACAAGAATATCAAAGCTCATGCTTCAGATGGTGTTGGAGAAGATCCAGTCCTTCGGCATATCATCTCTCCTGAAAAGCTTCTTGTTGCAGCTCTGGTGGATCTTCGGCAGCTACATCCGACGTACGTTCGACCTACTCTCTCTCTTGGGGAACTTCTTCGCTGGGCTGGGCACCCAGGTGTGAAACGTTCCGTGGCCCTCATTTCCCCCTACTACTGGTGGCCAGATCTGGTCAAAGATGTCCGGGTCGCCCGTGGTCCCATGTGGCAATGGACTTTATTACAGATCTGCCTCTCTCCTCTGGCATCTGGGTGGTGACGGTTTTCCAAGATGTCCCAATTTGTCCCCCTTCCAGGTCTTCCGTCTTCTCCACTGCTTGCCAGTTTGTTGTCCAAGTTCTGGTGTTCCTCGTGTAACCGGCTGCAAGTTAATCTGGACTTTTCTTCTGCTTACCACCCTCAGTTGAATGGTCAGGTAGAAAGGGTGAATCAGATTTTGGGCTGTTACCTCCGCCACTCTGTTTCTGCCCGTCAGGATAACTGGGCTGATTTGCTTCCTTTGCCTGAGTTTTCCTATAACTCCTTGGACTCCAGGTCTGCTGGCGCAGCTCCGTTCTTTGTGGTCTATGGACGAAACCCTTGTCCTCCTCTTACACTTTCTACTCCTTCTGAAGTTCCCAGCGGTAGAGGATCTGGTGCCATGTAAGGTACCTCGACCTCGGCTGCCCCGGTGGGCTAGTCGCACCTGTAGATCGACGTGGTAGCACCCCGCCACAGCAAGACCATCCCGCTTTGCGGTGGGCTCTGGTGAAGACCAGGTGCCACTTAGATCCTAGTCCCAGGTGTCGGCTAGTATCCCCTCCCGCGTGGTCTAGAGGGTCCACTGATCCCGAACCCTGACAACACTCCCCTTTTGGTGCACATTTTTACTGTCTAGTCAAGCCGCAACACAAAACTGGTGCGGACACTTAATAAATACCAGCAGTTTGCCAGATTAATAAATGTGGGCCTATGAGTTTGCATTGCATTTTAGAACACCCTAGCTGTAGATCCCAGCGTTGCCCGGGATAGTAAATAACTGCTCTCAGCTATAACAAAATAGAATATAATAATAATAATAATATCTATCTATGCATCTATCTCTCCCTGTTTGTCACTCACTCACTATCCCTACCTGTCCCTCTGTCTCACTCACTTATTCTTCTCTGTGTCTCTCTGTCACTCACTCACTCTCCCTGTCTGTCTCTCTGTCACTCACCCTTCCTGTATGTCACTAACTCTCCCTGTGTGTCTTTCTGTCTTTATCCATATTACCTCACACATAAGCTGTCTTATACTTATTGCCTAAAGTAACCAATCAAACTCATATTAATGACCTGTGGCAGGACAGCAACTAATCATGGCTCAGCTTCCAACTGCCACAGCAGCAGACAATGGTTCCTGTATATGGTGGTTAGTGGCGGACTATGTGTCCCATTGGCCCCGGGCTGTTCACATAACTAGGGCCCCCCAGCGTCCAAACCAATATTTGCCTGGATGTGAGGACTTAAAGGGGTATTCTCGCCTCAGTATTCACATTCAATTTAATTTATCTGCCATATATAAACATTTCTTCAATTAGATGTTATTAAAAAAAATGTTCCTGTGTGAAGATAATTTCTCATAAATGTAGTGATAAGGTCCCTTAGAAACAAGACTGTGTCCTTGGTTACGGCCACGTCTGCTGGAGGGATTGCACAAAGAAACAAAAAGTTTCTGAATATTAAATGTCCGTAAGTTACTGCAGGTCCCTCAGCCGTCCTGTGGTAATGATCGCTGAATCCAGGTGGTCAGGCAGAGCTCATTAGCGCATATCTGGCCAACGCTGCCAAAATGTGAGGTGGTCGTATCCGGGAAGCCATCTCGTTTCTAAGGGACAACATGGCCACATTTATGAGAAATTATCTTCACACAGGAACATTTTTTTTAATAACATCCAATTGAAGAAATGTTTGCATATGGCAAATGAATTTAATTAAATGTGGATGCCCAGATGAGAATACCCCTTTAATTACTACTCTATATACTCTACATCCTCTAGATCATTAATCTTATACTGATCATAAAGTTGAACAATCACCTTCAATCATGCTCTTATAATCCATCTATTTAGGAAAGCCGTTCATGTTCCCTAACTGCATGAAACCCTCCGCTCCAACTACCGTCCAGATGAAATCCCCAGAGAAGAATATGTGGATGCTACCCCTGGCTGGCCCGACCTCTGTGCGCTCTGCAGCTGAACTCATAGTGTGAACACTCATGTATAAGCCAGGCTGCTAATTTTACCACCAAAAAAAAAAAAAAACTGGCAAAAGTTATTGACTGGAGTATAAGCCCCAGGATAGGAAATGCATCCGCTACTCCACTAAAATGTCCAGCAGCAGCCGCACCTCATTACGGAAAAGTCGACAGGAGAGCCCCACTTTACAGAATTGTCTACAGAAGACCCCCCCTTTAATGAAAAGTCCACCGCAGATGCCCCCCATTAATAAAAAAAAGTCCACGGCACATGCCCCTTTAATGAAATGTCCACAGCCGATGCCCCCTCTACTGAAATGTCCACCCCAGATGGCCCCCTTTAATGAAATGTCCACCTCCAGATGCCCACTTAAATTAAATATCCACCCCAGATGCCCCCTTTAATGAAATGTCCAACCCTCATGGCTTCCTTTAACTTAATGTGCACCCCAGATGTTCCTTTTTAATGAAATATCCACACTAGATGGCCCCCTTTAATAAAATGTCCACCCCAGGTGACCTCTTTTAATGTATTGTCCACAGCAGGGGCCTCTTGAAAGAAAAAATCTATACTCACATTCTGGCTTCATCTCCCTGGCCCTGTGGCTCCGTCTTTTCCTCGAGGCTCTGTCTTCTCCTTTTCCAGCCCGGTGCATCACTATGACGCGGCGGTGTCGCGGTCGTGTGATGTCACAGAGTAAGGCCTAAGCGGCGCAAAAACTATGACGTCACATGGCCACGGCATGAAAAGTCGCCGACGGCAGCGAGTGCGCAGGAGCGGGGACAGTAACGCCCTGCGCCGGCCCACTCCCAGCTGGCCACACCCTCCGCTTGGCCGGCCGCGCCCCCCCCTTCACGCCCCACTGGCGTGAAGGTAGCGGAGAGGGCAAAATAATCGCAAGTGCTAGCAATAAGCTAGCAATTGCGATTATTTCAGGGCCTCTGCGCCGCACCAGTCCTGATAAATATTCCCCATACACTCAGCTTTATAAATCAGATTGCAAACGCAATCGGAAAAACTCAACGTCAGTGCAATAAATCAGCGTATTTACAATCATTAAAACTGATGTGTTATAGAATGTGTTTTCCTGATGCTTTAGCAATGCCTTTCAAAACACAGTGAAAATGCTTTATGTCAACACCTAAGGCCCCTTCCACACTTGCGTTTTTCACGCACGTTTTCTGCGCGTGCCTTTGACGTGCAGAACTTGCATTGCACTCTGACCAATTGTAATCAATGGGCTTTTTCAGACTTGCGTTCTTTTTCACGCACACACGCGCTTTTAAATCTCGACATGCTCTACTTTTGCAAGTCACGCGCGTGAAAAACAGAAAAAAAAAAAAAAAAAAAAAAAAAAAGCCACCATACACAAGTCTATGGAGATGCATCAAAAACGCATTGCACTCTGAGACACATGCAAGTGCAATGCAAGTGCAATGCGTTTTTCACGCATCAATTGCCATAGAAAAGATAGAGCTCAGTCCTGAGTCGAAAATGCGAGTGAAAAACGCATTGAAATTGCATTGAAAACGCGCATGAAAAACTGAGACCCTGAACAAACTCTGACTGAAAACTGATTGCACTCCGATGCAAAATGTGCGTTTTTCACTGACCAAACCCTGATCGCACCCTGATCAAACTCTGTCGTGATCTGCAACACAAGTGTGGAAGGGGCCTAAGAATGTCCAGGTAATATTTCCAAGGGCTGCCGAATCCATTTCACTGGTGGGCCCTTCATCCTTCAGTCCGACACATACATTATATAATATATGTATATATATATTATACACTATTTGCTTTTTAAACTGTTTATTCTGAAAACCATTATATTATACACTATTTGCTTTTTAAACTGTTTATTCTGAAAACCATTTCAACTGTTCATAGTACATGATCATATATCTATGTATAATGATTCACATTGTTGTTTTGCTTCTGTTCTTAATCATGTATGTATAATGATTCACATTGTTGTTTTGCTTCTGTTCTTAATCATGCTATGGATCAAGTCACCAGGATGTTACCAGGACAAAACCCCGCTACGAGGCCCCACGTGAATAAGCCACAACCCTGTCCTCGAATTTCTCAGTCTTTTTTTAGTACATTTCAACACCCTCGCCGATGCAAGGCAGAGGAGGGGTTGCGAATACGTCCCACCATGTAGCTTGCAGCCTTTGTAGGGTCTAGTCAGCCCCACAGCATGTCACTACATCACACTACATAATACCCCTTTAAGACAGATTCAGTGTTGCCTCCGCTAGTTCCCCCCCGGAATGTGACACCCACACTAAATGATTCCTCTACACCCGCTGATTGTGGCCCCCACCTAATACCCACACTGAATAATGTCACAATGCCAGTAATACCCCATGCGAGTGATAACCCAACACCAATAATGCTCCTCACTCACTGTGTATTTATGGATTTAAAAAAAAAAAAAAAAACACTTTCCGTTCTCCCCTCCTGGTTTTTCTCCTCCTTTTGTTCTGCAGGACAAGAAGCGGTGACATCATCATATCGCGCCTCCTGCTCCCACTGAGCTGCTGGAAGCAGGAGCTCGGTGTGATGTCACAGTGGGGCAGATTTACTTACCCGGTCCGTTTGCGATCCAGCGGCGCATTCTCTGCGCTGGATTCGGGTCCGGCCGGGATTCATCAAAGCAGTTCCTCCGACGTCCACCAGGTGGCGCTGCTGCGCTGGAATGCCTCGAAATACACCGGCCTATCCAGGATGAAGGTGAGTGAAATTTTCGCGACACAATTTTTTTTTTTAAATGCGGCGGTTTTTCCGAATACATCGGGTTTTCGTTTGGCCACGCCCCCACGATTTCCGTTGCGCGCATGCCGGCGCCGATGCGCCATAATCCGATCGCGTGCGACAAAAACCCGGGGCAATTCAGGTACAATCGGCGCAAATCGGAAATATTCGGGTAACACGTCGGGAAACCGCGAATCGGGCCCTTAGTAAATGACCCCCAGTGTCTCCTGCTCTCTGTCCTGGTGCACGGTGAAAGCTACAAGTATCCTGCTGACCTGGAGACATCCAGGGCTTTGACCAAAAGATCTGAAGTAGTGATGGGAATTCCAGCTCTTCTTAGTGATCTGGCTCATTAGGCTCCACTCACTAAGAAGAGCCGGCGCCTGTACGGCTCCCTATTAAATATATAATAGGTAGCCGCAGGGCAGTCAGATTAATTTAATCTGGTTAAAGGGGTCATGCTAAGCCATTGAGGGCGGGGTTTAGTGAGCCAGCTCACATAGTTAAAGCGATTGAGCCGGCTCTTTGTGCCGGTTTGTTCGTGAACGACCCATGGCTAATCTGAAGCCTGTTCCCTGTATTTTTTTCCCAATCAGTATAGTGACAATGGCCCACATTTATCAAAACTAGTGCAACCTAGTCCTCCTCATTCCTATCTGACAACTGCATCATTCATGGCCTTCGGTGGGCACCCGCACCTAGATGTGATGCTCTAACTGCATGCCACTTTCTCACCACTAGATGGCGTAGCTTATTGAATCATCTCTTCTTATATGGCTTGAAGTTTAAGAGACCAATGTACAAGCAATGCAACCATCTGGGATCTCCAGCTTGTCTGTCACTGGAAATAAAGCAGAATTTAACTCTTCTTAAAGGGGAAGTCTCAATATGACGGGCACTACTCATATCAATGTATGACATCTGGTTCAATTTTAGAAATTCCATTTCATTTTGATATTATATTAGTGAATCCTTCAGCATAGCGGTGACTGATTTTATGTCTTGAAAATTTACCTTTCCGAAAATTAAGATTCTTGAAGTGCGTTGTGCATTTCTGCGTCAGACAGAACTTTATTTTGGTTTGCATAGTCATTGATGCCAATGTGCAGCAGCTCGGGTCAGAACCTGATCACCCAGCACATAACACAGGGCTTGGTATTCCTGGTCTCTGGATGATACTGGAGCGGCACATGAGGAGGTAATAATGTAATAGTAGGGCACAGACGCCGTGTCTGCATTCCTTCGGCTGAAGAATGTAGGTGAGAGGGCTGGAAACTAAAAGGGAATCCTGCTAAAAAATGGTTTCTGAGGTAAAATTTTAGCTTAAAAAAGGTTTAGATTCTATGAAGTTTCCTTTCGGCAGAAGGCAGGGCCGGTTCCAAGTGTAAGTAGGCCTCTGGGCAACAGAGCCTCTGCGGACCCTTTGCTATACTTCCCAAATTTTGCTGTATAGAAAATGCCCTAAGGCAATATTATTGTATTCAACTCGAGGATTAAATCCCTGGGACACGAATCTACCGACTCTAGTGGGCCCCCCAAGCAGCTCCTGGCCCTGGTACTTGCCTGGCACCGGCCCTGGGAGCAGGAGGGCAAAGGTCAGGAGTGTTGGGTACAAGATGGAAGGTCTGAATGTGTGGCCTTCTATGTCTCTAATTCACAGAAGAATCTCCTCACCATAGAAAGTGCTGCAGAGTTTCCAGCAGAAACATTTATACATAATCCTTATCAAACAAATCTTAAGTATCGGCTTGGTTTTATTTCATCTTAGTTTTCTTTTTCTATTGTGGGTGGACATTTTGGAGTCTCAGGATAAATTGAGTTTTCTGTAGCACGCAGGTGTCACTTTGCAATATTATCAGCTTACACAAGTCAAAAAACACATCCATGTTGTACATTGAAGGAGAAAACATGAAAAAATATTTGTTAAAAAATGAAGAAAGAAAAAAAAAGTTACACTTAAAGGGGTTTTCCCATGATGAAAAGTTAGGCCCTATGCACAGGATAGGGCCTAACTTGCTGAGACCCTCACAGCTCACGGGAACGAGGGGTATGATGGTGTCCCACATACCTCCATCGGACCCCTCATCACTCTGTCAGACTAATGGAGCAGACGGACGCACGTGAGCGTTCTGCTCCATTCATCTCTATGGAGCTGACAGAAATTGCTGAGCGCTGCGCTCACCGATCTCTTGTCAACTCCATAGAGATGAATGGAGCTGAAAGGTCAGGCAGGCCATCTGCTCCATTAGTCTGACGGACCCCTCGTTTTCGTGATCTGCGGGGGTTTCAGCACTGGGACCCCCACTGATCAGCAAGTTAAGCCCTATCCCGTGGATAGGGCCTAACTTTTGTTCATGGAAAAACCCCTTTGAAGGAAATCTACCACTAAGGTAGATATGATTTGAAGTACACGTACACTTAAAGTTGGGCCTTTTCTTCTTGCTCCAGGAACTCCTGTTCATTAGGCCTGAAAAACTTGTATAAAGATGTAGCGGGCACTCCTGCGGACGTCACACAGATGACCCGGTGCTCCTTCAGTTACTAATTATGTACACTTACGGCTTGCGCTATTGCACGCACTCCTCTCCCCATGCCCGAGAGCTGGTGATGTCACCCGCTATGTTGTAGTGTCCTGGTCCCATGTCATCTGCTGCTGGAGATCCTTGGCATGGTATAGGTGACTATCATTATTAGGCTAGATGCACTCTATTATGTGCAATATCCAGACTGCAAACAGCAAGCCATGTGCCGCTTTTTGTTACCCAGCTGACAGGGGTGGGGAGAGCTCACTGCAGACCTGGGCAAGAATAGGACCTGCTCTATATTTTGTGGTGCAGTCAGAATCAATTTATAATAGATGTCAATGGGGGCCGTAAACATGCCACACAATCCGTTGTGTGCAATAAGTGTGCAACACCCTCGCCGATGCAAGGCGGAGGAGTGGTTGCGAATACGTCCCACAGAGTGTCACTACATCACACTACATAGTCCTTATAGGACACAGGGGAACACTGCAGTAGTAGATCCTGCCTGGCAAGGCAGGAGTTAAGTGTTTTGTCTGTTGTAATATGTGTCAGCCAATCACATGTATTGCATTCTATTCTCTGTAAGCTGAGATGTAATTGGAGGAGCAGCCACCACCTGACCAGGGGAGTTACAAAACCCCTTGCCAGGAATGTTCTAGAGCGCAGTTCCAGTCAGACCAGAGGGTCTGCAGGACACTAGAAAGCAGTCTCTCTCAGGAGAGAAAAGAGAGCAGTTCTAGCCAGACCTAGGAGTCTGCAGTAAGCAGACTGGAGTAACTCCAGTCTAAACTCTAGACAGCTAGCATACCAGACCAGAGCAGGAAGAGCCTAGCCCCTGCCTGAAGAGTGGAGCTAATAGATAAGAGTTAGTGAGGAAAGGGATATCATCCTACCTTCAAGGGTGATACCTGAAGCAATCCAGGACAAGCTGAAGCTTCCTATTAGGACACAGCTACCTCCCAGCCTGCCCTCTGCATCCAGGCTGGCGATCTACCTCCTGTGGCTCCCTCCAACTTGCATCTCAGCACTCCACTACTCTGTTAAAGGCACGTTGCTGCGGTTCCTGTCGGTTCCAATAAAGAACTGTAAGTTGTTTTCGTTCAACCTCTGCCTCCGTCTGGTCCCTGCTACTACAGCTGTTATCATCACGGGCACCCTGTCCACTACACAGAGACTCATACTCTAGACACCAAAGGGTTGCCCCAGGGAGATCCGCTATAGCAGCCTCTCCCTCATCATTTCTTGCCAACACCACCCTGCTGGAGACCTGCCCGGCTGTAGGACAGCCCTCCGGTTCCCCATACCAAGCACCGCGACACTAACGTGCCTAGGCCGCAACCGCCAGCCACTCAGGTACTGCGGGCCCCGGCTGACTCCAGGCCCCGAGAAAAGGCTAGGCCCCGGTGGGGGATGTTGCAAGTGGAAGAATGGTTCCCCATGAGGAGATCCTGAAAGAGCCCCATTGTCCTGGTACCTGGAATCCTTTTGATGGTTTCCAGTCTACATATCTCCCAACCGCCCGGATTCAACAGGACTGTCCTGGATTTTGGGCTATGTCCCAAGCAAAGGAAAGTATGTCCCAGGACATCAACTGTGATGGCATCCTCCACCCTCTGACAGGTCTCTGCACCATCACTGTGCCTCTGCTTCTGTGGTGGGGGAGCTGCTGTTTGGGAAGCACTATATTGGTGGGAGCTGCCAGGGAGAGGCACAATATGTGGGGAAGCACAATATGAAGGGGAGCTGCTGGGAAGGGGAACACAATATGAAGTGGAGCTGTTTGGGGGAAAACACAATATGAAGGGGAGCTGCTGGGGAAGCACAATATGAAGGGGAGCTGCTGGGGGGAGGAGCACAATATGAGGGGAGTTGCTGGGGGGAGGAGCACAATATGAGGGGATTGATGGGAAGACTAATGGGGAATTATACAGGCAGGACCTAAGTGAGAAAAAAACATTTGCTCGGGGAGCAGTATACGCTGCAATGTTTGTCCCTCTTTGACTTCTGCAAAAATTGACTATGTAGTCGTGCTGATTGATAATAGAGATGATCAGACCCAAAGTATCCGTTTGGGTTTTCTGACCAAACAAAGCCATGGCTAGTAGCTAGGGGCGTCAATTTGCTGGATTGGCTGTTCACCCACCAATCTGACAATATGTCTAGGTCATTTGGGATGCACTCGTACCCCGAATAGAAACTATGGGGGAGATTTATCAAGATACCTAAGAGTAAGGCTGCATTCACACACATGTATGGTGGACGTATATATGGCCGATATACGTCCCCCATACACTTCTATGGGCTCACGGCATGGTACGGGAGCAGTACGGTGCAGCACACGTGCGGCACCGTACCGCTCCGTAGCCCAGGAAAAGATTAGGACATGTCCTATCTTTTCCCGTATTACGGCGCCGTGGCCCATATGTTCCTATGGAGAGGGGCGGGGGTGAGCTGCGCTCACCTCCTCCTCCTCTCCCCGCGCACTGCCGTGTGCCCGCCGTGCTACGGTGCGGCGGGTAACGGCAGTGTGCATGTAGTCTAAGAATGTACTACGTTGACCATGGCAACCAGTTACAGTTCCCCTTTAAAATATTCATGAGCAGTGGTACAATGAAAGCTGAGCTGTAATTGGTTGCCTTGGGCAACTAAGTGCATTCTTACTCTTGGGCACCTTGATAAATCTCCCCCTTTGTGCTTACTCATCTCTATTTAATACTATTGTACCCGGCCTGCTGCAAGGATGATGGAGCTTCTAGTGCTGGAATTCTAGGGCAACAATAATAGTAAATCTGCTGCAAATACAGGGAGAGGACAAAGGTTTTAATGCAAAATATTGATGTAATGTCTATTGATTAAAAAGGGCTGGAGCCTGAATTTGTCTTCCATAGAGACAAAAAGGAGGAGGCGTAGAGGGAAGTCACGATGCAGAACTGAACAAAAGCAGGAATTGTAGTGTGACAGCCGGGAGTGGGAGAGATCTCTGTTGGAAATTTAGAAGTTATATTTTACTGTCCAGAACTTTATGAATATATGATGGGAAGGTTATTCATCCCATACTCCTACTACTTATTATTGTCCTATTTTAATCCTGAGAGGTCACCAGGATCCACCTACCCAAATTAACGGATGTAACTTAGGGCTACGCCAACACATGGCACCAGTAACGTTTTATTTTCCTCCATTTTTAAAAAGTCACTTTAGAAATATGCAAATCAGGCTGAAGTGCTTTGGCAGAGCACCTAAGGGCTCTGGCTTCAAATCTTGCTGGAAGTAGAGGAAGGAAGAAGGATAAGAGAAGGAGTTAGATGGTGGAAGTGTACAGGGGGGCATTATTATTACTGTGGAGCGGAGACCTGAGATGTTCTGCTAATGCCCCCAGGCAGGGCTGGATTTAGTGTTGATGCTGCCCTAGGTACTCTCAGTGCTTCTGCCCCCTATTGGAGCCATCGAGCTAACGCCTCTGCCCATAACCCCCAGCATATTACTAGAAGAGTGCAGCGCTGGACCCAGGAGGAGTCTCTCCAATCATCCACTGTAAGCATTAGATTCATAAACTGCTTTAGGCTGTGTTCACACAATGCGTTTTCCTTGTGTTTTGAAATGCATTGGGCAAAATACTTCATCACATGTAAATACATTTTCTTAGCAGCATGTGTGTGACATTGTTAGTTATCTCTATGAAAGGGGTTGTCCCATCTAACAAGTACGGCGCTTAGTTATACCCGACAGTTCTATAGAGATGAACAGGGCAGTCCGCACATGCGCAATTGGCTGCTCCGATCATCTCAGGGAGCGACGGGGGTACATCGGGCCCCTGATCTCATGATCCATGGGGGCACCATCACTGAAAACCCTGATTGTTCAACAAGTTATGCCCTATCCCACAACCCCTTCAATATTTAAAGACAGAACACAAGTTGCTACTTACATAACACATGCGTTTAATTCGTTTTACCCAATGCATTTGAATTGCAAGCGCATTATCAGAACGTGGCCTCTGGCTGTGTTCACACTCGGCCCTTGAATTACATTTACAAAGACTAATTTAGCTCAGTGCAGGGGAGTTTCTCCAGATCACATCTGCATTTACAGTGAAACGCTTGCGATCAGAAATGTGCATTGTACACATGCGATCGGGAGACTCCTCCCCTCTGCGCATGAATTGTGTTCCTAAATATAATTCAAGCACAGAATGAAGCGTGAATGTAACCACCAGGAACCTAGGTGCACCTAAGCCTAGGTCCACCTAGTCCTACTAACCCTAAGCTACTGACCCACTAACATATACAGTGCCCTCCATAATTAAAGGGATTGTCTGAGCTGAGGGAGTGAGGGGCGTAAAAACAAGAAAGCATTTGTACTTACCCTCTCTGGTGCTCTGGTCCAGGGGATGATGGGGGCAGCGATGCAGGTCCTGGCTCTGGTCAGAGGGGACGAGTACAACTGCTTTCTTGTTTTTACAGCCTCCCCCACTCCACTAGTAAAGAAAAAAAATACAATCCTGGACAACCCTTTAATCATGATGGCCATGTATGTATATATTATATATGTATACACACACATAGACTTGTATAAATACAAGCATGAAAACAGAACCAAAACCAAGCTCAGTGTTGTGTAATGAGTGGATAATTGTGAGATAATGTGTAATACCAGCACTTACTATAACTCCAGCAGCTCACACATGACGCGTCTCTGGTCGGAGGAAGCTTTCTTCTTCTATCTGGAGGATGTTTCTGCTGCTACCAGATGAGAACTCGATCCGTGTCGCCGCCCTGCACCCCCACATAACATTCATGTGATCCTGCACCCCATATTCTCCCCCTGTGCCCCATTCCCCCCACCCTTCTCTCCCTCATCATTTCTTGCCAACACCACCCTGCTGGAGACCTGCCCGGCTGTAGGACAGCCCTCCGGTTCCCCATACCAAGCACCGTGACACTAGCATGCCTAGGCCGCAACCGCCAGCCACTCAGGTACTGCGGGCCCCGGCTGACTCCAGGCCCCGAAAAAAGGCTAGGCCCCGGTGGGGGACGTTGCAAGTGGCGTCACGAACAGGATTTATACTTCTGTGCCTTATTCTGGCACTAAAGACTATCCTTTATTGAAAAGACTGTGCTGCCTAACCCTGCTGCCATTCGGGTTTAGGCCCAAGTGATTGTGTGTTTCTGCATTGAACTGTATTACTGCTGCCACATGCTGTCGAGCACCGCTCCAGCACTCAAGAGGTTAACCCCTGCAAAGAACTTTGTCAGCCCTGCTACATCCGGCGCTGCCGCGCCTGAAGCATTTACCTCATGAAACTGTGGCGCAGCAAGTAATTCCAGCCCGCCAAAACCTTCACTGGCGGGAAACCCAGATGACACACCAAGCTCCACCCACGCGTGAAGGGCGCGAACCCCGCCTCCTGTGGCGCAGGAAAAAATAGAGCCCGCCACAGCTCTTGGCGGGAAGGACTTGGACTCCTCCCTCTGGCACGAAGCGGACTTCCTGCCCCGCCTCAACGAAACGCCAGAACTCGTGTGGATCTTGGACAGTGAGGTCAGCACCATGTGGGGTCCTCGGCCATTCCCTTCCGTGGAGCAACCCGAGTTCTTGGAGGTTCTGGAGACCATGGTTGTGGTCTCTGCTCAGCCGGTCCGGAGGCCCTTCGCTGGGCACCGGCTGCATCGTGGACTGACCCGAGCCTTCGTCACCAGGACGTACTTCCAGGCGGTGACGGAGCGCCAAGTACCACCCGGGCGGTTCCTAGTGCCTCTCCCGGCTACCATGCTGGTACCGCGGACCCACGTGGAGTCGCCACGTGGGGAGGCCCCGACTCCTGTCGAGCCAGCGCCTGGGCCTACTGCTGCCGTGCCACCTAAACCGAGGCCTACTGCTCCTGCCGACCAGCCTGCCAGCCCCGCTGTGGTGGTTCCTGATCCTCCGGCTGCTCCTGCTCCAGATCCGGCACCTGCCCGACAAGCTGTGAGATCCGAGCCTACACCAGAGCGACCTACCCCAGCACCGGCACCTCCGCAGCCTCGAGGTCAAGGTGAGGCCCTCCGCCGGCAACTCCGAGACGCTGTCTCGGAACAGCGACGCCGGGAGAAGGAGGCCCAGCGCTACATGGCCGGCCGGTCTACGGCGGGAGCCTGGGTGAAGCAGAACCGCACCACCGGCATGGTCCGGTACTTCGACCGGCAGCGTGGCTATGGCTTTGCCACTCAGGACTATACCGGACGGGAGGTATTTATTCCCCGCCGGTCCGTCAAAAGGCCTGACTTGCCGGAGAGACTCCACAATCTGAGACCGGGGGAGTGCATCGAATTTTCCCTGCAGGAGGGACCTCGAGGGCCGTGGGCAGCTGGCGTGATCCGGATCCCAGACTCTGATGAGAACCGCTACCCATCGTCTTCCTCGGCTGCGAGTCCCCGGGCGGTGACCCACGTGAATGCTTCATCCACGGTGATCGTGAGTACGGGCCCCATTGCTATTCATGGGCCGGGCATGATCCAAGGTGCCACCCCCACCGTCACCCCTGCAGGGAGCGTTGTCAGATCCCGCAGTTCCTCTGTGGGAGAGGATACCCCGGTTGGTGAGCCTTATCCGGAGGCTCCAACAAGACCCTCATCTCCATCTGCCGGTTACCAGTGGGGTGACGACCCGGCCCCAGAAGAATCGGAGCTGGAAGGAGCCGCGGCGCTGCCGCAGGTTCCCATTTACCTCTTTCTGGACCCCTCCGTGGTCCCTGGCTCTGTTGAGCCCCCGGCTGGAACAGCCAACACCCCGGGCGACAGCGCTCCTCCCCCTGAAGGTCCGGAGGCTGCTGTTGAACCTGCAGTACCTGCTACTGCCACCGGGTGTCCCCAGCCGGCTCCTACCACCGCTGAGGATGCACAGGATTCCCTACTGACTTTGGATCCTGTCCCTGCTGAACCCAGCGAAGATGTATCTGACTAACCCCTGAAGGGCTGTAGCCCTCTCCAGGTACTGTGTCCATTGTAAATATTTATTTCTGCCCCTACCCTATAGAGCCAGAAACTGTCCTGAGACTCTCACCCTTATTTATCTCAGTCAAGAGATTTTCCACTGTAATGTGCTATGATAGCACCCCTTCCTCTGCCACCGCAGGGATTCCTTCAAAGGACTCTGTCCCTCTACACGAAGAGGAGTCCCTTTGCTTCTTTATTGCACTTTTCCCCATATCAAGGGCTGTACCCAGAAGATGGACTTTGTCATTAGAGACCTTCTGTGAGACTTTTGCCAGATACTACCAGGGAAAAGTTGCTATTGACTTCTTATATTGCACTTAATGCCTTCCTTTTTAGGTATGGACATTATGCTTGCACTTTTATGCCTTTTCCTTTTCAGGTAAAGAGACATTTTATTCTGCTACCCTGAGTAGCCTACCTCTGTAACGTTTGTAACGTTTAAGATGTGTACCCATTGAGCTCCTAAGCCAATGTGAACTTACCAAAATGTTTGCACACTGTCAGTTTATGTCAGTAGTTTGCACTAACCTTTGATAGGCTTTTCAGATTGTAGTGTGACACCCTCACCGATGCAAGGCAGAGGAGGGGTTGCGAATACGTCCCACCATGTAGCTTGCAGCCTGTGTAGGGTCTAGTCAGCCCCACAGCATGTCACTACATCACACTACATAGTCCTAATAGGACACAGGGGAACAGTGCAGTGGTAGATCCTGCCTGGTAAGGCAGGAGTTAACTGTTTTGTCTGATGTCATATGTGTCAGCCAATCACCTTTGTTATACTTTGTCTCTGTGAGCTAAGATGTAAGCTGAGATGTAATTGGAGGAGTAGCCACCACCTGACCAGGGGAGTTACAAGATCCTGTCAGGAAACTTCCAGAAGAGAGCAGTCTCTCTCAGGAGAGAGAAGAGACCAGTTCTAGCCAGACCTAGGAGTCTGCAGAAGCAGACTGGAGTAACCCCAGTCTAAACTCTATACAGCTAGCATACCAGACCAGAGCAGGAAGAGCCTAGCCCCTGCCTGAAGAGTGGAGCTAATAGATAAGAGTTAGTGAGGAAAGGGGTATGTATCATCCTAACTTCAAGGGTGATACCTGAAGCACTCCAGGACAAGCTGAAGCTTCCTATTAGGACACAGCTACCTCCCAGCCTGCCCTCTGCATCCTGGCTGGTGATCTACCTCCTGTGGCTCCCTCCAACTGCATCTCAGCACTCCACCATTCTGTTAAAGGCACGTTGCTGCGGTTCCTGTCGGTTCCAATAAAGAACTGTAAGTTGTTTTTGTTCAACCTCTGCCTCCGTCTGGTCCCTGCTACTACAGCTGCCATCATCACAGGCACCCTGTCCACCACACAGAGACTCATACTCTAGACACCAAAGGGTTGCCCCAGGGAGATCCGCTATAGCAGCCTCTCCCTCATCATTTCTTGCCAACACCACCCTGCTGGAGACCTGCCCGGCTGTAGGACAGCCCTCCGGTTCCCCATACCAAGCACCGTGACACTAGCGTGCCTAGGCCGCAACCGCCAGCCACTCAGGTACTGCGGGCCCCGGCTGACTCCAGGCCCTGAAAAAAGGCTAGGCCCCGGTGGGGGACGTTGCACATTTAATACATTTTGTTTTTGTGTATCTAATGCCTGACAAAGGCCTAAGTACCAGGCAATCATATATTGAACTTCTCAATAAAGCCAGATGTTATTTCAATCTCTACTCTGACTGCATCAGTCCTTGCGGAATGGCGGATCCCTTCATCCAACAACATGAGGGTTACCTGTGTTTATCCTTATGTCCTCATCTACTCCTTAGAAGCTAGAGCAGGCTGGACGGGGAAGGACACTGGCAGCTATTTCTACAAGCGCTTCTTTACCATTGACAGAAAAGAGCCTGACCAATGCTGTCATTACTGGAAGCATTATCATACTAGGGTCTGTGCTCATTTTTGTTTTGTGGATCATCTTCCTGCACATTAACGGCGTAGCTTGCTACCTCTCCCGCAAATTACCTTTAACTAGGTCTCTAAAAGATTACTAATGACGTTATTATTTTTATTATATTTTACACCCTAAAAGAGTTTTTTTGCTACTTCTTTCCTGAAAGGAAAGTTCTCTCTGACACAAGAAAAAAATGCCTCGCTCCTTCTTTGTCAGGAGACACATTTCAATACAACTGCATTTTACACACTTTCAGGTAGACAGTATATAGCCAGCGTTATGTCACAATGCCTTGTTGTGTTTGCCACTATCCACCTGCCGCCCGCTGCAATAAATGCAGTGTGTCCCCCAGACACTGCAATGGCCTCACGGCGCCGTACGGGAGCGGCACTGTACCGTTTTGTAGCCCATAGAAAGATAGGTCATGTCCAATCTTTCTAAGGAATACGGCGTCGGGCCCTATGTTACTCTATGGAGAGGGGAAGGGGTGAGCGGCATTTTCCCCCTCCTCTTTTCCACGATGCCGATGTATGCTCGCCGTACTACGATACGGCAGGCATACATCCTGTGAATGAAGTCTGCAAAAATACATGTTTTGCACATACTTCTTGTAGAAGTGCTGTGTTCATTTATCAAAAACAGTGAACTGCGCCATTTGCAGCTTGCTGGTGAATTGCGCACGGTGCGCCATATTCATGAATTTTGGTGTCCTCATGAATCTGGCTCCCTCTGCACTGCTTCAGAACAATACACCATTTTATTTTGGTGCACTTCGCTCATGCAGCAGAATTGTGACGCAGACAGAATTGTGGTGCACAATCCGGCTAAGCACGAACACGCCCCCGTAGGTGCACATTTTTTCTATTGGACACAGCGCAGCGGCGACACAAAACTGGTGCAGTACCTTTTATAAATACATGTACAAGCAGTTTGCATGTTTTTAGTTTTCTAGTGCAAATTCAAACAAAAAGCTGACGCAAACACTTTAATGAATGTAGGCCAGTATGTTTTTCACACTGTCCCACTGTCCCCATAGGTTTTCTCCTTTTAGTTTTCTTTTTTTTCTCCTTTTCTGATGTAATTCCTGAAATATCTACATGAAATCCCAATTAATACAAAGTTGCTTGCAGGTTTTTAAGAAGATTTCTTGCAGATAATCACAATCCATGTGAATTCAGCCACATGGAGTAATTTCGCCACATGCATAATACACTATGGGGCACATTTATCAAAAACAGTGCAGAAATTTGTGTTTTGTTGGGTATTGTGCAGACACGACACAATCGTGTGACACATATGAGGCGCTGACACTTCTTAAATACATATGCAAGCAGTTTGCACATATAAGTGCAACGTCCAACAAAAAACTTTAGTAAATGTGGCCCTATATGTGCAGTAAGCCTTAGCCTGAATGCACATGACTGTGGAAAATGGTTATTTGCCATTTTTCTTTTTTTAATGTATGGCAAATGGCTGCACTAAATGCTAAACTTTTTAATGGATCAGTTCCCAAGGTCCGTATTGTAACTGATTGTTCAAAGGATCTGTCCAAAGCAGAACCATTTTTCTTGGATCACTCATAGGCTAGAGTTTACAGCAAATCAGCCATAAAACAATGAATAAAAAGGGATTTTTCACTAAGGAGATTTGGCATGTTTGTCAAGGCCATTTATGTTAGGGTACATTCACCACTGGGTGTTGGAGAGGAGGAGGAGGTGACCCCTCCATAGAAAATAGTGGCGCACAGCCGCAGACACGGGGAAAGATAGAGCATGCTCTATTTTTTCCCCGTGTGCATTGCAGATTGTTGCCACACATTTCTATACATCTCCACAGACGGGTGTCTGAATGAGCCCTTAGGCTGTGTTTACATAATGCATTAGGACTTTGCCAAACGCATGTATATTTCAATCTAACCCCTTGCTTTGGGTAATAAGCAACACACTTTTGCCAGTGTCTGTTTCTGTTGTCTTTTTCCATTCGTCCCAGAAAATATTAGGGAAAAAGATTTGGGTGGCTACATCTGCATTTATTCTGTGAGTATTGATAGTGATAGTGATCCCTCCATGGGATGGTGCAGGTTTTGTGAGTGATCTATACAGAGTAGAGGTGGGGTGGGCAGGCGATGGCAGTGCAGAGATGTTACAGGGAAGGTCAGTATAGTTTCAGCATTTTGTGTTCTGCTTCTGCTTGTGATGGTACACTGTATGGGATTTACATTCCTGCTTTTCCCATCTCCTGCAGGGTCTCTTGAAGCTGAGAGAGTGCACGGTCCAAGCAGAGAAATGCCAATAACTCCACAATCTTCAGACTCACAACACACACATAAAGGCTCCACATAGTGTATTATACTGCTCTATCTGGGTACACACTAGATTCCAAAAGTTTTTTCGGGGTCTGAGGTGTGTCTATCATAACTTTACAACTCCTATCATGGATGAGTTCATGCCATAGAAATGTGTACAATTTTGGATCATTTCAATAATTTGTGGCACAAGCACTTTTTACGACTTCTCATCACTTTTATCAAGGACATAATAAAAATCTAAACGTATTTAGAACCCTTGACATAGTCAGTGCAGGGCATTTTAGAAATATTTGTTACAATTTCAACAGATTTTGTTGTTTGAAGATTAATATGCCCCTCTGCACACAATGCTTTGCATATATGATCATTATGTAATGGAAGAATATACACCAATGGTTACATATCAGCTACGGTAGGTACTCACAGGATTTCACTGTTGTGTGGCAGCTGAGGAACGGTAGAGCGATTCCTACAGGTAACACTGGGACTTGGCTCCTTCTCACATTTGCAGTTTTCTGGGCAACTGGTGGCTGAACCGTATTCAAGGAGGAATAGGGACAGGAGGAAGAGAAACAGACTTTGTAGCATCTCTGACACTGGGAATCACATGAATCAGTATAATGATGACTCTTCAATCCTGCACAACATAATCAAAGACGTATATTGTTAATTGCTTACGCCAAGTTAGTGTTGCAGACTTCGGTATAGGCACATTGCCATGTTAGAATACTATTCCCCAATCCCCAACACTGCCAGCGACCTGCAGATATCAGCATAGTTTTCCACAACTTCTACTCTGCTGCACCAACATTCTGAAGGGCATCCATTCAAATAGACCGGCCATGAAAATGTAGATTATTGCAGAATCTGTACAATAATTATATTGTACTAGTAATATAAGAGTCCCAGTTGAAAAATCTATGTTGTCTCTATTGGACTTAAATGGTGTTACAGTGAAACGTTCAATAAAGAAATATATTGAAACAGAAATGTTATAGCTGCTATTTACTGGCGTTAGAACCAAGAACTTACAGTATTTAAATCAAATTCCCTGTAATTCACAACATCCGCAATGTACCATGTAGTACCTGTTTTCTTATATAAAATATCTCTAGGTGCAGTGTGGTCGCCTGAGAGTTTATCACATCTTTATACAGCAGTGTAGGCAAAAAAGCCATATACATAGTAGCTTAGCAAACAGTGTCACACATGATAGACTTAGATACAACAAGTTCAGCAGACATATGAGAGTTTAAGAAACCACATTTCGCCAGGCAATGATGGGCTTAGACACAGCGGCTAAGCAACAGTATCGCAATTGAAGAGATAAGATAAAATAGCTCAGTAGATAGTATAACACATGATAAGATTAGATACATTAGCTCATGTGACAGTATCACAAAAAATAGGTTTAGATACTGTGACTCTGCAGATAATATTAGTTATTATGTTCTAGTTTGCAGTGCACATAGTATAATAATATTTGGTTGCCTGCTATGACAACCCATAACCAAACTCTGACAACATGGTTCTATTTAATGCTATAAAATACCCAGTATAGATGATAAGTTTGATTAAACTTCACTGAACAGTTTGTCAGAGCTGGGTAACACATTAGTAGGTGATGATGATGGTGTGAAGTTGCCCTTTATAATGGAGAACCCATCTGTGGGGGAATATAACAGCAGACAGAACACTCTGTTCCAGCATTAAGGAATTCTCTCTATTTCCTGACACAAGAAACCTTTTTCTCTATGAGGCGGCTCCTGCTGATAGGGGTTACTTGTGCTCCTCATCCCAAAACGCACCTGTATCTGCTCTGCGCCCAGTGCCCGGCTTTGCCAGTGCCACAAGACTGTGAAGTAGTGGTGCCCAGGCTTTGCCTCCCAAGGGGTGCGTTGTTCTGCCAGGTTTGGGTGCTTGTGTTGTTTCAGCCTCTCTGCAGCTTCTTCAGGTTTCATTGCAGCTCCTCAAGTGCTGCTTCAAAACTCAAGTTGCGTTTTGCACACAAACACTCAGATTCCCCCTGTGCTGCCTATGGGGAGGGGGGTCCCAGACCAGCCAAGTGCAAGCCTCTCTGACAACACAAGGCTGAGCTCCAGAAGGACAGCAGCACCACCTGCTGGTAATAGCAGTAACTGAACTATGTATTATTTAGTTCTGGTGCTTGTCCCAGAGGAAAGCCAACAAGACTTTGTGTTTCCAGTACAGAGAGAATCTTGATTGACTGACACTTTGGGGAAAATTTATTAATGTGTTGGTCTTTAGACCAGTGCAGAGTAAAGCTAGACAATTCTCTGCTGCACCAGATTATTCCCTGTGTCTGATGCTGGATGATTAATCTGGTGCAGTATTTGACTAGTGAGTTGTACTTTGCACCTCCTATTAGTTGGTCTAGTTTGCCCACCACAATATTGAATTTTCAGTCCCATGGACTGAATTTTCTAGTGCACGGGTTATAAATTGGTCTAAAACTTTCAGTAAATGTGGCACACAGCTTTTCGGATGCAAATTACTCCAGTTTAATGCCGAAGCCAGATTAATGAATCTCCTCCTTTATATAATAATAATAATTCTTTATTTATATAGTGCACACAGATTACGCAGCGCTGCACAGGCATGTCAAATTGGTCCCTGTCTCCATGGGGCTCACAATCTAAACAACCTAACAGTATGTTTTAGAGTGTGGGAGGAAACCGCAGGACCCGGAGGAAACCCACGCAAACACGGAGAGAACATACAAACTCTTTGCAGATGTTGACCTGGGTAGGAAGCGAATCCAGGACCCCAGAGCTGCAAGGCAGAAGCACTACTCATTCAGCCACCGTGCCACTAGTTTTACAGATGATTAGACAAGTTACAATTCCATAAACTGTTTACTAAATGTTTCCAAACATAAAATATCTGAATCTCTGTATAATGAAAAGTTCTAATCTTGCCAATGATTTCAATAAGTTAATGAAAACCATCCAAGGCATTTTATGCTAGTCAAGAGGAAAAGCAAAACAAAACCAAGGTAGTTCCATTGAGAAGCATTGAATCCAGGGAACAAGGTGAGAGAGTCGAGGAGGATTGCCTGATAGAGAAGAAACACAGGGACAGATAGAGGTGGCTGTAGCTATTGTAACTTTCTGTCTCTCCTCAAGTTCTTTAATTAAAGAACAGAGCTGAATATTTCTCCACACTGTCCATTTAATATCTCTGAATGTGAGAATTATACAGCAGACTCTCATATTCTTTTTATGTACAGAGTAGATAGTACATCAGATAGTGTTTACTTGTTGTTTTTTTATAATTTGCTTTATTAATGGCAAGAAATCTCTACAAGGAAGTTACGAAGGGACAACTCTTGGGACACATCAGTCAGCATAAAAATACATTAACCAGTCATCATGGGTGCATTAAGAGCAGGGCTGATTCTAGCAATTTTGGTGTCTGAGGTGAAAATTCAAAATTCTGACCCCACACCCTATGATGCTACCTCACTAACTAGAAGTCAATCATTAAACACAGACATTGGGAACATCTAGTATCTAGTACCTTACAGGTGACAATCTGCTCATCTGCTCTATCAGGAAGAGGACTTCTTTATGATTTCTCCAGGCCATGGTTTATGTCTGCTGAATTCACAGTCAAACATCTTCAGCTTCATGCAGCACATCTCCACACTGCGCCCATAAAAATCCACAGTCACTTACATTATAATGGAGTGTGTTCCTAAATACACAACACAACTGAACACACTATTCCCCACATAAAACATCCTTTATATATTCCCCCATATAATTTATAGCATCTACAGCACCCACAATTTATTATATATACCAGGCCCCCTGAACTACAGCAACCACCTAATTTATACACACACCCGATTTATATACAGTTCCCCTAATTTATTTATAGCAGCTCCTATATACATACTCCCAAATTAAGTATGCAGTACTCCATATAAGGTCAAGTTTACTATATTTTTCTCAGAAATCAAAGGTGCACCTTATAGTCCAGTGCGCCTTATATATGAGCCATAATTACAGAAAACAGCTGCCTTGAATTGTGCACAGGTCTGCCACCTGCTGGTCATTCATCCTTTTAATCAGGTGTGCCTTATACATGAACCTAGACGTTTTAGCAGGCATTTATTGAAGGTGTGCCTTATAATGCGATGCGCCTTATAGTCTGAAAAATATAGTAATTAAAATCCAGCCCCTATATACAGATTCCCATAGACAGCATAAAGAGTTACCAGTACCACACAGCCCCCCTCCAGTATACACAGCCCCGCCTCAGTATTACACAGCCCCCCAATATTACACAGCCCCCGCAGTAGCACACAGCCCCCAGTAGCACGCAGCCGCCCTCCCCAGTATTATACAGCCTTCCTCCCCAGTATTACACAGCCCCCCCCCCGGTATTACATAGCCTGTTCCCCCGGTATTACACAACCTGCCTTCAGTATTACACAGCCTCCCTCCCCAGTATTATACAGCCTTCCTCCCAGTTTTACACGCCCCCCAGTATTACACAGCCTACCCCAGTATTACACAGAACCCCCTCGCCCCCCGGTATTACACAGCCTGCCCTCAGTATTACACAGCCTCTCTCCGCAGTATTACAATATGAGGGGAAAATGAGAGGTTACAACTTGAGAGGCATAAGAGGGGTTGCAGAAAAACTGCAGCAAAACTGTTCTAGGTCAGAATTCAGCTTACATTTCCCTACAGCAGTTTATAAAATGAATGCTAAGCTCTGATTGGTTGCCAACTAGAACAGTTTTACACTCAGACACTTCTGATAAATCTCACTAAGATAAGGTCTATACACTAAATTAGCACTTCCTTCTTTTCAGAATAAATGAAATACTAATATTCCTTACAATGCTACATAATGTTACAGGCAATGTAAGATTATAAAAAGTAGTAATTCCTATATGTCTAAATTGTTTCCATCCATTACTTGATGTCCCCCAAACTTCTCCGGGAATGCTCCAGTGTTTTTTCCTTAAAATCAATAACAAACCTCTATTTTTTCCACATTTAGGAACAAACTATTCTTTAAAGACCACCCCTCCAGACATTGCATCTCAGAATGTTATGTGGTCTCATCTTATGTAAACAAGTCATATTTTAACCCATTTATGCCCACCCATACTCCTTTTAACAGCAGTAATTAGGAGGCCCTCTTCTACAGCGCTGTGTTTTAATGAAGTTATAGAATACATTATGCATGGGTCGGCTGTACCTATGGGAGGCAGGACTGTGGGTGTAATTACAACCTGACTCATACACTACAAGTAAGAAGAATCAGAAGAATTTGTGGTCCAAACCATTTGACCCCTTATGGTCATAAGCGACCACAAATTGATTGTTGAAGTGTTGTCTCCTCCAACCTGATTGCCTTACACAGGTTTCAGGAAATGCCATATGCGGGTGTAATAGACTATTTTCATCATGCCAGTGATCAAAGATAATGCAAGGGGGGCAGTTACAATAATAATGGATTAATTATGGAAGAATGTTACAGTTAAAACCTACAGCTCAACCCCCAAAATGACAGCTGCAACTGCATTATACATTTATTAGTATTGGTTTACGAGTTTTTAATGTGTAAAAGTAAAAAAAAAAGTCTAATAAAATATATACAGTATGAAGATTTGAAATTAGTGGATTTGTTCTGGCCATGAGACTTGATCATGATATTATGTTCACATGGAGAGAGCACATACAAAACGCCAAACAATTGTGGATTTACAGTTGTTTAACACACAACATAAAAAATCATGATATTAAAAAATACAACTTGTACCTCAAAAACAAGCCATTATATGGATATGTGGACAAAAAAATACTATAATAATGGCTCTCTTGAAATGATGAAAATGCCAAAAAACGCGGGTAGTGCCTTGGGGGGTTAGCTTGTCAGTAGGGATTCTGCTGGGTATTGGCCATGCAATGCACACTCATTGGGGCAGATGTATCAAGTGTCTGAAAGTCAGAATATTTCTAGTTGCCCATGGCAACCAATCACAGCTCCCCTTTAAAATATTCATGAGCACTGGTAAAATGAAAGCTGAGCTGTGATTGGTTGCCATGGGCAACTAGAAATATTCTGACTTTCAGAAACTTGATAAATCTGCCCCATTATTGCAGGGACCTATTCAAACAAAGTCACTGTTAAGAGGTTACTGAGCTTATGCATTAAAATATATCTGAACATAAATGTATGTTCAGATTTATTAATGTGGCACAGTGATGTGTACAATATGTGGACGTGTTGTCTAGATCTTTTATGAGTGTCAGAATGCATGTGACAAGTCATGCAGTCCAAGGTGTAGCATACAAATGAAGCAGAATGCAAATAATGGTGGAGATTTATTAGTGCTTCGCCACCAGTTTCTTGCACTGCAATATTTTGCGATTATTATCTTGACTACACCATCCCCACACCATGTGGGCAGGTAGGGGGCATGAAGCAGCACAGCTGCTGGCAGAGTGGGTGGGCTCAGAGAGTTCCTGCCTTGTGTCTGCACACTTTTTAAAAACCTGTAAAACTACAATTGTAGGTTTTTGAGCAAAACTACGACAGGTAGCATCTGGTGGTCCAAAACGGGACACGGAGGGCTTGGCCTTTATTATATGCCAGCACACAAGCGCCGGAATATGATTAGTTCCCCCTAGTTAAAGGTGATCAATCAACTGCATAAAAAAGAACTGCCCAAGTTTTCCTGAATTTCTATGTGGTGTTAAATACTTTACTAAAGTTCACAAATAAACATACATATATCTATCCCCAACATTTACTACATGAAAAAATTTTAACATATTATCCACTCTTTATAACTATTCTTGTGTATTGGTGAGGGGCAGGCTTCATGCCCTGTCTGGAAACATCGATATGGCGTCTGTACTGAATGCGGAAACTTTCACATTGCACTGCTTGCTGTGTCTATCTTCTAGAACAGACAAGACCCTTTCTCGCCGGTATTTTTAAATTGGGATCAAGTAAATGATGTTCACATTGTGCTTATCAAATTTTAAGGGCACTTGGTACAATGTATATTGTCTAATTTTTCACATATTTGCAATAAAATGTGATATACAGACACGATAGCTGAATCCTCATAAGTTTTGACCATAATAAACTGCACAAGGTGCTCATAGTTTTACGAGTAAAAATAGAAGAAAGGCTGTGAAAAGAGCTCCTGCGTGTGCTCTGCACAGATCTTCAGCCTGATGAGCTTTTGCAGCAGTGAAAACATAAAATGCAGTGTGCATAATGCATCACAGAATTTATGTCCCCTAAGACACACCCTTTGCTCCACCCCTTACTCCACCCCACACAGAATAATTCCCTCTTTAGTGCCCCAATCTCCCTCTTCCCTCTCACACTGTACCTCCCAACTCCCTGTAACATTGTAGCTCCCTCACATTGTGACCCTGCCAACTCTCACTCACATTGTAGCCCCCCCCCCCAACATTGTGCCCCTCACTTCCCCTTCATATTAAGGTCCCCCCAGCAGCTCCTCCTAGGATGCGACTAGCATTTTCAGTGGTCCAGAGCAATAGTCACAGCACACACACATCTCCCTACACGATCTGCCCTACTAAATTTTGAGTTACTGCACTTTGCAGGTACACCATTATATTTGTCCAGATTCGGTTGCTAGTCTGGCTACCCTATAACAAGAGAAAAAAGCTAGTATGCATTGGCATGAAATATGTACAAATTTTATTGAAATATCATTATTCACATAACATACATCAAGGAAAACCTTTAAAACAATTAAAAAGTGTGAGGACACACATTCAAGAACAACAAGTGGATCAAGACAAGGTGAGTCGATCCACATACAACCATAAGTATATGTAATCAATTTCCACTAAATATGAAAGTATGGTATCTAATGCCCTAGGAAAAGTGGAGACCCCTGCAGAAGTCCCTATACAAGTCACCAAAAATTACCCTAAGGTAAAAATGCTCAACAAGCAATAATATGGTCAAAAGTAATGCACATGGATCACAACCTGTGTAGGTTCAAAGAACAGCCAAAGGGAGGTGACAAGAGCCTAGGGAAAGGGGAAGCTGCGGTTACCAAGTAGAAAAATGGCTGGAGGTACCCCACGCGTTCCGTCGCACTCCTGCGACTTCCTCAAGGGTAAGTGTCTGGCTACCCGGGAAGACCAGTTCTAGCTGAATCATTACACTCCATTGGTGGCTTTCCGGTGTTTTTAGGTCTTGACATTGTCCTTTTTTGTTTGTCACTCTATTAATATATTACTAATAAAAGTTAAATTTTAATCTCCTGGCTATGGTGCCTTTGGGTTGATTGATACCCCCTTTTGGATTTACATATTTGAACAGACACAATTATACAATCACAGACATTTAGTAACTCATATAGATACAAACATATTTATACACTTATACCGTATATACCGACCCGAGTATAAACCGAGACCCCTAATTTTAACACAAAAAGCTGGAAAAACCTATTGACTCGAGTATAAGCCAAGGGTGGGAAATGCATTGGTCACAGCCTCTCAGTATATAGCCAGCCCCAGTAGTATACAGCCTCCCCAGCCCCCTGTAGTATACAGCCTGCCCAGCCCCTGCCCATTGTATACAGCCTGCCCAGCCCCCTAGTGTATACAGCCTTCCCAGCCCCCTAGTGTATACAGCCTGCCAGCCCCTTAGTGTATACAGCCTGCCAGCCCCTTAGTGTATACAGCCTGCCAGCCCCTTAGTGACAGCTGAGAAGAGGTGATTTGCCTAATTACATTCCTGTTAACAATTGTGTTTACAAAATGCAGTGTGAACGCGATGTTAGCACATGTTTCAATAGTTACATTTTGTTAACAGTGTTAACAAATGTGTCAACTTTGCGTTAACACTGCATTTTGTAAACGCAAATGTTACCAGTAATGTAATTAGAATCACCTCTCCTCAGCAGTTGTAATGCGTTTCAAAACGCAATGAAAACGCAACCAAAATTAAACGTGTGACCGCACCTCGAGAATTTCACAGCATACAAACCACTAGTGAACTTGAAACACAAAGAGGGATACAGCTGATTGGGCTTAACAATGTCCAGACTATGGTGCTCTGAACATTGGTATTTGCAAGGCGCCCGTCCACAGTAAATTTAAAGGGGTTGTCCACTTTCAGCAAACAATTCTTATTGTTTGTGTAAGGAAGAGTTATACAATTTTCCTATCTTCTTTCTATATCAATATATCACAGTTTTCTAGATCTCTACTAGCTGTTCTTCTATAGAAGCTTACCATGGTCATGTGATGTCACCCAGGTGCATAAACCGTTATTATCACACAGAGTAATCAGAACCAAGTGATATAATGAGCTGTGACATCACATAACCGTGGTAAGATTTCTGGCCACTAGAAGCACGACAACAAGCAGAGATTTAGAAAACCATGCCGCATTAAAACAGAAAGTCCATTGGGAAATTGTGAAACTTTTCATTTCACAAACAATATCAATTATTTGCTGAAAGTGGACAACCCCTTTAAGTCTTTTGGACTTATGGATTTTGGTGTGGCCAGGCAGCTACTTTATGTATTTGTACATATTGCATTTGATATCCCCAATCATTTTGTTCTCTCATTCCAGATTATATACATGCATAGCCAGAGTATCATGACACTTGCCACAGTTAAGTGTCATCCAATGATTGAAAGTACAACAAAGATATGGAATGCCAAGAAACGTGGCATTAACTGCCCATTCCTTCATTCTCAGGTCATACATGGCAGTCATAATGCCAAGATTTATAGAGCACCAGATTATAGGTTGGAGGATGATCACCAAGGACGTTGGATTGTAAATGTCATTGTAAATTGGTTTGTTACAAGAGGAGGGTTAAAGATGTGCCTCTGAGGTGACCATGCATCCAAAGAGGAATATAGCAGTATGAAGAATAGAAATGTCATTGCCAAAATATATCTTTATTGATCACACTACAAAAACATATTTAAAAATACACATTAAAAGCACAAGAAACTGTGCTAAATCAGGAACAACCATGTGTCCTGTAAGAAAGAAAACATAATCCACCCACAAGCTAGTAAAAAATTCTCTTCCCTAGAATAAATAGCCAAATACAGAATGTAATGTGCTCATTCAAAATTGCTCATTTAAGTTGTAGATATGAATGTAATGAAAGGTTACAGCATTCGTAAACCAGGGAGGAGGCGGCAGAGGAGATTGCAGGCTTCCTCAGGGTTGATGATCTGCATTTACATACTAAGCTGCAGGTCTGCCACCAGCACTGACATACTGTACATATCACACAGACAGGGCCGCTTGTAGCCTTTTTGCTGCCTGAGGCGAACATGAAAAAAACCGGGCATTACTGCCCGATTCCTCATTCTAGGTCATACCTGCAGTCATAATGCCAAAGATTTATAGAGCACCAGATTATAGGAGGAGGATGCTCACCAAGGACAGTTGGATGTAAATGTCATTGATAAATTGGTTTGTTACAAAGGAGGGTTAAAGATGTCGCCTCTGAGGCTTTCCAGTGGACCATGCATCCCTAAAGAGGAATATAGCAGTATGTGAAGAGGAGAATGTCATTGGCCAAAATAATCTTATATTGATCCACTACAACAAAAATATTATTTAAACATTACACATTAAAAGCACAAGATAGAACGACTGTCCTAAATCAGGACCAACCATGTGTCCTGTAAAGAAAGAAAACACACATAATCCGACCTAAGAACTGAAGTAAAACAAACTCAGCCACAATACAAGAAGTAAATGTGCTCAGTTCAAAATGCTAATTTAGCTTATTCTTAGATATGAATGTAATGAAAGGGTACAGCGCATTTCGATAAACCAGGGAGGAGGCGGCGAGGAGATGCAGGCTTCATCGCATGGGTGCTTCCTCAGGGTTGATGATCTGCATTTACATACTAAGCTGCAGGTCGGCCACCAGCACTGACATACTGTACATATCACACAGACAGGGCCGATTGTAGCCTTTTTGCTGCCTGAGGCGAACGTGAAAATCCCCCCCCCCCTGGCGCCCAATGATGCTACCTTACACACTAGTAGTCCACTCGTGTCACCACTACGCCCTGTCTGGTTAACTCAGTGTCTCCAATGGATAGTGTGGGCTCCCAGTAGCCGCGGATGGGTACGGGTTTTCCGTTTGTAGCAATAATGTTCAAATAAGCCCTGGGAGGCTGGGCTAAGGATGCTCCTCCTCGGCATTTCTCGAAGGTAGCACTCCGGAGGGTGGTCACTTGAGAGCCGGTATCAATTAAGGCAGGTAGGGTAACTCCGTTGATGGTTACATGAACCATGGGGCGAGTCCCCACGAACCTGGGCATCCAGTTGGCATCTCGGGGACTTAGAGGTTCTTCCCTTGGGGGTCGTCCCTTAGCTCCAAGGGTTTGAAGGTTTAACTGACGACATACATCCTCTTCATGCCCGTATTTACGGCAGTAGCTGCACCGCTGGCGGGGTTCCTTCTGACTCCAGGTGCTTAACGACTTCGCTTCTCTTGGGCGCCGTTTGGCCGGGGAGTCACGAGGGGTAGCTGACCGTACAGAGTTCTCTGGAGGTTTCCTCCTCATGGTGGAGACAGTCACTTCCAACTGGGTCAACCGATCGAGTATTTTATGCAGGGTGTCCGCCAGATTAGGGACCTGTCCTGCTAAGCCAGCAACTTCCGTAGCCGCAGGAGTAGGTGATGTCGACTGCGTTTGATGGCAAGCTAGAGCAGATTCCTCCATTTCCACGGATTCAGGCTCTTTCTGCGGTCCAGTAGGCGGTCGGTCCCCTAATATGTCAATGGCAATTTCCTTAAAATCAAGAAAGGAGGCCTAGGCATGTTGAGAAGAGATGATCTTTAGTTGACACCTTTGATTTCTATCAACAAGTCCATTAATGAATTGTTCCCTCAGGGTCTGATCAGAGGTTTCAGCGTTTTTGGATTCAAGACGGGTTATGGCCTTCCATGTCTCCTGTAGGGAGAGGACAAAGTCTCGGAGGGACTCTTGGGGCTTCTGTCTTTTCCCGAAGAATTGCTGCTTCAACTCTGAGGCAGTACACTTGTCAAAGGTGTTGCATAGCCTATCAAGAATTTGGACCACATTCTGACACTGTTCTCGGGGCCAAGACTTGACTTCCCGGAGAGCGGGTTCTTTCAACTGCCCGGTTAGGATGCCCACTTTCTGTTCCTCTGTGAACGGGTACAGGGCAAAGGTGGCTAACAACTTGTCTCTGAATTCAGGGAGAGTGTGTGATTCTCCCTCGTAGTGCTGTTGCTTCACAGGTTTTTACACTGTCCCACCTTCCCCTTGCTCCATTGGCTTTTCCTCCTCCCTCTGCCTGTCTCCCTCACACAGTGGTAGGGAGAAGTGCTTCTGCACAGTGTAACATCCCCATATCACTTCTTGTTAATCAGCATAATTTTAAAAGTTGATTTTAGAAGTAAGGAGGCAATGGATAACAAATATGCTGTGATCTATCTAGGTTTATCATTCTTATAAAGTTCTTATATTTCTCCTTTTTGATTTATGTGGTTCTGTGAGTTTGTGTTTGGTGGTTTGAGGTATCTGTTATGGTTTTTAAAAGGAATCTGTCATCAGTTTTGACCATAACTCTAGAGAGTGTTAGGTATCAGCCCTGGAGATTTGTGTATCCATACCTTTGTGGGTGTTGTTACTAGCAGCAAAACTGTGAAAATACATTCATATTCTAAGATTGTAGCTGGATTTGGAGCACTCAAGTGCACTGGTATTTGGGATCTCTTCACTCAACACAGCACAACCCTTCCCCTCTGCCAGCACTCACTGCAGTCACTGGCTTCTGTACAAATACAACAGCAGTACTTGGTGGGGATGTGGTTCTTGTTGCAGGAAAACAAGCCCAGTGCTCCCACTGATTCAGGGAAACAAGCCTGGTGCTCTCACTCATTCTGAACCTATGGTAAGTTGAATCACATCTGCAACATCCCCCACCGGGGCCTAGCCTTTTCTTGGGGCCTGGAGACAGCCTGGGCCCGCAGTACCTGAGTGACTGGCGGTTGCGGCCTAAGCACGCTTGTGTCACGGTGCTTGGTATGGGGAACCGGAGGGCTGTCCTACAGCCTGGCAGGTCTCCAGCAGGGTGGTATTTGCAAGAAATGATGAGGGAGAGGCTGCTATAGCGGATCTCCCTGGGGCAACCCTTTGGTGTCTAGAGTATGAGTCTCTGTGTGGTGGACAGGGTGCCCGTGATGGTGACAGCCGGAGTAGCAGGGACCAGACGGAGGCAGAGGTTGAACAGAAACACTTACAGTTCTTTATTGGAACCGACAGGAACATCAGCAACGTGCCTTTAACAAGATGGTGGAGTACTGGAGAGGTATTTGGAGGGAGCCACAGGATGTAAATCACCAGCCTGGATGCAATGGCAGGCTGGGAGGTAGCTGTGTCCTAATAGGAAGCTTCAGCTTGTCCTGGATTGCTTCAGGTATCACCCTTGAAGGTAGGATGATACCCCTTTCCTCTCTCTCTCTGTCTAACTTGTCCAGACTCTCTGGTCTGACTGGAACTCCTCTAAGAGTCTTCTCTAGAACATTCCTGGCCAGGGGTTTTATTACTCCCACTGGTCAGGTGGTGGCTGCTCCTCCAATTACCTCTCAGCTCACAGAGACAGGATGCAATACATGTGATTGGCTGACACATATGACATCACATAAAACAATTAACTCCTGCCTTACCAGGCAGGATCTACCACTGCAATGTTCCCTGTGTCCTATAAGGACTATGTAGTGTGATGTAGTGACATGCTGTGGGGCTGACTAGACCCTACACAGGCTGCACGCTACATGGTGGGACGTATTCGCAAACACAGCTCTGCCTTGCATTGGCGAGGGTGTTGCATACCCCCGGGGCAATTGAAAGAGCCGCCCTCGGCTCGACTACGGATGGTTTGGGGCGCAGAGGTAGATAGGGGCACTTCTATGAAGTGCAGGCTACATGATATGTAGGGACAAACCGCCCATGGTCCTGGAGACAGGCACCTGGGTTGGTGTCGGACTAAGACACAGATATGTAAATGCTAAGTATGACAGTTGGTCGCTAACGCCATTAAACCAAACTGTACAGTAGGAAAGGTGTGGTGTCATGTACTGTAATCCACTCCTTGCACCAGGGCCTGTATATTTGTTATATAAACACTTCTTCCCTAGCGACAAATATATAGTGTGTGTATATATGCATTACATTGGCATATGTGACACAATTAAACATTATACTACATAGAGAAGGTCCGACACAGCCACACTACAATCTGAAAAGCCTATAAAAGGTTAGTGCAATATAAAAATAAATAAAGCAGCAACTTTTTCTTGAGGTTGGCAAAAGTCTCACAGAAGGTCTTTAAGATCAAAGTCCATCTTCTGGGTACAGCCCTTGAGGTGGGAAAAGTGCAATAAAGATGCAAAGGGTCTCCTCTAGGTGGAGAGGGACAGAGTCCTTTGAAGGAATCTCTGCTGTGGCAGAGGAAGGGGTGCTATCATAGCACAGGACAGTGGAAAATCTCTTGGCTGAGATAAATAAGGGTAAGAGTCTCAGGACAGTTTCTGGCTCTATAGGGTAGGGACAGAAATAAATATTTACAATGGACACAGTACCTGGAGAGGGCTACAGCCCTTCAGGGGTTAGTCAGAAGCATCGCTGGGTTCAGCAGGGACAGGATCCAGCTCCCGCAGGGAATCCTGTGTGACCTCAGCGGTGGTAGGAGCCGGCTGGGGACACCCGGTGGCAGCTACAGGAACTGCAGGCGCAGCAGCATCCTCCTGACATTCAGGCGGAGGGGCGCTGTCACCCGGGGTGTCGGCTGTTCCAGCCGGGGGCTCAACAGAGCCAGGGACCACGGAGGGGTCCAGAAATAAATAAATGGGATCATGCGGCAGCGCCGCGGCTCCCTCCAGCTCCGATTCTTCTGGGGCCGGGTCGTCACTCCAGTGGTAACCAGCAGATGGAGATGAGGGTCTGGTTGGAGCCTCCGGATACGGCTCACCCCTCTAAGAGTCTTCTCTAGAACATTCCTGGCCAGGGGTTTTATTACTCCCACTGGTCAGGTGGTGGCTGCTCCTCCAATTACCTCTCAGCTCACAGAGACAGGATGCAATACATGTGATTGGCTGACACATATGACATCACATAAAACAATTAACTCCTGCCTTACCAGGCAGGATCTACCACAGCAATGTTCCCCTGTGTCCTATAAGGACTATGTAGTGTGATGTAGTGACATGCTGTGGGGCTGACTAGACCCTACACAGACTGCAAGCTACATGGTGGGACGTATTCGCAAACACAGCTCTGCCTTGCATCGGAGAGGGTGTTGCACATTTAATACAGCAGATCAGCCATTATTGACCCATATGCACATTCAATGGTAAAGAGAATGGAACAGTTACTTATAAGCAGAGCTGGGTGCTTAGCGGAGTGAACATAGGTGGTTAATAGGACTCTTCAGAGGGGATATGTCAAAATAGAGTTTCCACCCTTTAAAGGACAGTACTAGGACTAGCCCAGCAAGAGTAGCCCTTTAGTGCGCATGTCCTTACATAATTAATCCTATGGAATCATCAGAGGGCCAATATAAAATTATATGAGTGGACTTGGATGCAAAAAAAATCCCCACCAATCAATTACATTAGGATAGGTGGGGAGTTACATAAGCAAGTGAGGGGTCACTAAGTGTCTAATGACCATTCAGGAAGCTGAATGTGGCCTTCCCACAGCTCACACCACTCTGTGTGTGGAGGGATGGTTTGCTGCAAGTATTGGGATGCCCTCAATATTCTCTGTTCATAGGTCATTTCCTGCCCTTGGTACCCTGGGTTTTCATCCAGAAGCTCCTGGGGACAATGTGAGTAAAATTGGGGAGTTTGGCCTCTAACCTTGTGGTTACTTAAAGAAAATGTACCATCAAAATCATTTGTGATAAACCAGGGTCACTTACTCATAGATCCAGGCACTGTGACTGTGGTACTCTTCTTATATTTGTTATCCAAGGCATCTTCCTTCTAAAATAAACTTTTAAAATATTGCTTATGAGCCAAAGGGGTTCTGGAGGACATTATCAGAGCCCGTTGTGCTGTTGCTTCACAGGTTTTTACACTGTCCCACCTTCCCCTTGCTCCATTGGCTTTTCCTCCTCCCTCTGCCTGTCTCCCTCACACAGTGGGAGGGAGAAGTGCTTCTGCACAGTATAACATCCCCATATCACTTCTTGTTAATCAGCATAATTTTAAAAGTTGATTTTAGAAGTAAGGAGGCAATGGATAACAAATATTAGAAGGTTGCAAAAGCCATGGTGCTGTGATCTATCTAGGTTTATCATTCTTATAAAGTTCTTATATTTCTCCGTTTTGATTTATGTGGTTCTGTGAGTTTGTGTTTGGTGGTTTGAGGCATCTGTTATGGTTTTTAAAAGGAATCTGTCATCAGTTTTGACCATAACTCTAGAGAGTGTTAGGTATCAGCCCTGGAGATCTGTGTATCCATACCTTTGTGGGTGTTGTTACTAGCAGCAAAACTGTGAAAATACATTCATATTCTAAGATTGTAGCTGGATTTGGAGCACTCAAGTGCACTGGTATTTGGGATCTCTTCACTCAACACAGCACAACCCTTCCCCTCTGCCAGCACTCACTGCAGTGACTGGCTTCTGTACAAATACAACAGCAGTACTTGGTGGGGATGTGGTGTGGGGTGTAAGAGAAGATATATCTTTGTAATCCAGAGTGAACGCGTTTGATGCTAATTTTTTAGATAACGAATGTGGCCCTTTGGGGTCCGTGTCTTGTATTTTAATACCTTTGTTATGGTATGAAATTCAAAAAAACGTTTAAAAAAAACAAAAAAAAGGTATGGTTACATCAGATCCCCATAGCTGCTACCCGAACTGTCAAGATGTGCAATATATTTTCCAAGGTGTTAAATCGGAAAACAATGCTAACCTTGAAAGGCGACCAATAACACCAGCATGAACCCCCATTTTAGCAGTGATAAACGCTAGCTTTATTCGGAACACTCGATAAAGCTAAGAAGACCTGCACCCCATACTTCAGTACGGCCGGACCAGCTCACAGTGGTCGGCATATTCATGAGGGGACGGGACTAGGAGAAGTGACGAAGCCATTGAAGCCCAGTTCATGTCGGCCTTATGGCGTGGGGGGGCTATGGGAGCGTCGATCGCGCGTTTGTCCTTTTGTACGGCGCTGCAGTGTCTGCTTAGCTTTAATCAAGTTGGTTTCTCCATGATTTCAACATGGCTGAAAAATTTGGGTATCTAGGAGCTCTTCACTTTATTGCGTTTTGGGGGAACAGGTTCACTCTTTAAACCCCTAAGGATGCAGGTGTTTTTGCTCATTTCTGCTATCACACCTTAAAAATCCATAACTTTTTCTTATTTTATGTGTACAGACCGTGTGAGGCTTATGTTGTTGGCCGTAACAAATTTTACTTTTCCCCGAAATGTTATATTTTTAACCTGCCGTTACTAGCCGCAATCTGAAAGAAAAATTCCAATGTGAAAAATGAAAAAAACAGTCACGTTCCCTTGTGGGCTCATTTTTACAAGCTTCATCTTCGCTCCAAAATAACACGCCTACTTTATTCTTGGTTCGGTGCGAGCGCGGTGACCAAATTTATATAGGTTTATTGTGTTTTATCATTTCAAAATTAAACGAATATACCGATTTTCTGAAGCATAATAACTCCTGTTTCTTTCAAAATTTGGCGCACAAGGAGCTCTGTGAGGTGTCCGTTTTTTGCGAAAATGAGCCGACGTTCTGTATGAACCATTCTGAGGTCTGTTGCGACATTTTGATCAGTTTTGTAAAATTTTTTTATGTGAGGTAAAAAGGGTTAAACGTCGGCATTTGGACATTGTGAGCGCCATTTCCCGCCGGTAGTGTTTCACACCGCCGACCGTAACCGGTTATTTAATTTTGATAGATCTGGAGCATTTTGGGACGCGGTGATACCTAATGTGTCTGGGATCTTACTGTTGTATTATGTTTTATATCAGTTCCTAGCGAAAGGGGGGATTCGAATTTTAATTATTTTGATTACATTTTTTTATTTGTTTTAACTCTTTTTGTTTCTTTTCACTAATTCGATTGACCATTCTAGGTACATTAACCCTAGATGGTCAGATGGTTCCTCCATATATGCACATACTTCTGTATTGCAATTATGCATTTTTTGCAGCTCATTCATTAACATGGCCAATGGCTCATTGTACGAAATCTGGCAGAAGGCGTTCGGGGGCGTCGGCGTGGGCGCGCGATCGTAATAAAGATGGCGGCTCCCGCGTCGCACGCCGATCTTTTAAATGCCGCCGGCGACTTTGCCGTGCAGCATTGAAAGGTTAATATCACGATCCGTGCAAGCACCGACCGCGGTTATTAGGGTGGGGGTTTGCTGCAATATGCAAACAAACCCCACCTCTGTATGAACGCTCCGGGCCCCTCTTCATACCATTCCCTGTCCTCTGGCCGTAGAGCTACGGGCAGAGTGTTAAGGGGTTAAGAAGCCATAGAGTACTTCCCCAGGGGAGTTCTGGAAGTATGCAAATATGAAGGTGTTAAATGAAACCACTTGAAAAATGGCGCTCATTTACTACGGGAACCGCGCACAAAATACGGATTTCCAATGAACTACCAATTTGTGGTGGCATTAAAAGGGTGTTGTGCGTGAGATCGGATTTGTCGCCCATCCGTGTGCGCTTCTCTGTCGACGCAATCCGGAGGGCGGGTCGTGGACGATCTGAGCGTGGAATTTAAACATTTGAATTGTGTCCAGCAAGATCAAGCATAATGCACCAGGAAGAAAAAAAAAGTTAACTCGCCGTACCGAGAGGGGAAAGCGACACATCCAGGATAGAAGGCAGCCCCATCACACCACAGTATGACTTACAAAAGCTCTCAATAGGAGAACTCTTACATTAGACCCTGTCGACAGCCTCTCACACAGCCAACAACCAGTTCCCTACACTGTACTTGGAGACTAACCAGCGCTCGCTACAGTTGTGGAACTGTTCCTTATGGAATACATAACTGGTTTGGCTTAATCACCCACATCTGTTATCTTAGGTCTTGGGTAGGTCATGAACTTGGTGTTAAGGGGGGCCGACCTTCAAGGGGAGCATTGGTTTTCCATTTAAACAATTGGAAAACTATTTGCATACTTCCCATAATTCCACTAGTGGAGCATCTATGGCTTTAGTACTCCACACACCTATGAGGCCGTCTTATTGGCAAACCCTCCATAAGGAGAACATTTACCTTCTGACCAACACTGGTTGCAAGCCTCATATGTGTCAAAAAACGCTCTCCACTACAATTGCTCAACTGTCGTCTAAAAATTCTACATCACAAGTTTCCATGATCTGACTTCAGGATTATAGAAATGTTGATTATCTGCGAGTAATATGTTCACCCTCACATAGATGAAATCTAGATAGAAACGGGTTTAGAGCTTGCCAAGCATGTATCTGCAGGTCTTGTACTGGTTAGGAATAGCTGGAGCCCTTTTTCTTCTTAGGATGGACTGAATTGTCAGTGCCAACCATCGACTGAGATAGAATATTCTTGTGTTAGTTAGGTTAATCACTCGAGGGGAGTTTCAGGTCATAACCTGGTCATCTTTTGAAATGAGCGTAGAGTACAGGAGCTTTGGACGTATACGCAACAAGTGATACTCCACAGCTCTGTAGCACCCTTAGAGTACAGTGCCTCCTGGCATCTCGGTGCCCCTTGAAGCAGGTGTGGATTGTGTCGCATTCAGAGCAGGTTGGCAGTTCGCCACAAAATAGTAGACCAAACCTGATTAACCTAACAAAAGCGCCCTGACCGTCCATGTATGCAATGCATCATTAGCTGAGATGGATGTGCAACGATTTCGGTCGACTCTGTACAAACAGTAAGTCCAATTAATAGTGCACGATCTTCCATAGTATGGTGTAGAAACACAGAAAGAATAATGATCATAATCAGGCTCATTACTGCTGCAGACCTGCCAGTGCCAAAGAGAGCTTTAAAGGGAAAGTATCACACTTCAAGCAATGGTTCTTACATCAAAGCCATAAACTATAAATAAGGGCCAGTAACACTCAACAGCCTGTACGGTGGCAAAACTAAACAGTACAGATTCCCACTATATCTAACATGTTACACCCCCTGATTCCCTCAAGAGGGCACCTCACGTAATGACTGGATGGCCTCGGGTCTGCAAGCCATCATACAAAGGACCAGAGTCATGCAGCTCTGTGACTAAACGAGAAGTTTACCGAGTTAAGTACAAATGGGTGCACCCTATTATGTTGTTTATTTATCCGTTAAGCACAATGAGTAAATCATCCTCCTACTGGAATTCCCAAAATCAGGACCATTTTGGTAAGACTATTATAATCACAAACATAAGAAAGAACACCTTTCCCTTTCCAAAAAAACGTTTTTACGAATATTAGTGCAGACTTTCAGGTCCCAATGCACTATTTTAAGTGTATAGGTTCACAGTGCTTTATCTTTTAAAGTAGACACAAATCAGACCAACAACTAGTTCAGGACATAGGTTAAGATGGCAGGGCCCTGGGCGTGTATGAATCACTTATAGCCCCCATAGAAGTCAGAAATCACCTTCCTTTTTTATCAACTATGGTAGTACAACTCTTCTAGGAGAAATTTGGGATGGTGCCCTTCTATTGCTTTCAATTGTGGTCAGGACTTTGAATGATTTTAAGGTCCCAAAAATGTACTTTGTTACATAAGGACGAGCAGAAAACCGATGTAGCAAGGATTAATGGGGTGAAGATCCTTCTCAGTGTAACATCTTCGTGGATGGTTTGGGTGGCCATGGTCCCTAGGGTAGGCTCAGTCCTGTGAGTATTGCCCGTACGTGTCACAGTCTATGTCTCAAAAAACTAAATAACCTTTATTATTATCTAAATGGTTTTTCAATTAGCACACAAACGTTAAAAAAACCAATAAACAGACAAAGGTGCAGGGCACAAAGAAGTTATGATCGTTTTACTGGACCTATATGCGGGAAACTATTAAATCCATCGTATACAGTAAGGCCCGTTCCACCTTGCGAGTGTGATTGCGATGAACTCCAACACACTCGCACGCAAGCTGCTGGCAACGCACGGCCCGGACCTGCAACCTCGAGGTGAACTTCAGCATGTCAGTTCACTCCCGGTGTGCAGCTTTGTTTGGGACAGTGCGGTCGCTCGGCAGCCTGCTTGCGATGTGAGGTTCGATTCTACAGTCCATCTCAACGCAAGTGCTGGGAACGGACCTACCCCTTTTAAAATAGTTGTCATGAGATATAAAAACTTCTACTTACATTAATAACGTCGGTGTTAGATCTTTACTTTGACGCTAGTTATTAGCATATAGATATCCGAATACTGACCTGCCAAGGGTACATGTCAACTCAAGTGCCCAGCAACATTGGTGCCCAGCTCAATGCGTACTCCGGTTTAGCACGGCGTTTAGCATTAACGC
Organism: Engystomops pustulosus; assembly: GCA_019512145.1. Classification (NCBI taxonomy): domain Eukaryota; kingdom Metazoa; phylum Chordata; class Amphibia; order Anura; family Leptodactylidae; genus Engystomops; species Engystomops pustulosus. The sequence continues at coordinate 64,609,158 of CM033647.1, forward strand.
TTCCTCAGTGGAGTGAGTATGCCACCCTTCAACCACTGACAATAGGGGGGTTGTTAAGGAGGGGACATTCAATACACTAATGACTTCCATGGCCCCATCCGAAGCCATCGGATGGGGCATCATGAAATACCTTCTGCCTTGTATCTTCTGCTTGGTGGTCACATTAAACGCTTCAGCTCGGCCTGTGACAAATATAACCAGTAATTATGACCCGATGATATGGTCCTATACTTACCCAGCATTTAAGCACCATGAATACAACTTAGCTTTAAATTCCAATGGGAAGGTCAGATATGGTACAATGCTAGAGGAACATTGACTGTCTGCTGCATTGTATAAATCTTAAAGTTTAGGGAAGAGGGACTCATGTTATGGGGTTGCTGTTAGATGGTTCTTTAGGCTTCTACGTTCACTGTCAAGGGAGATATAAAACATACATGATATTTTGGACAGTTGTATACTTCTAACTTTGAAGGAAGTCTCCTTTATGGCTTGTGCTTATCTGCCGTGACAAAAAAAAAATCACAATGTTGAAGCAGTTTCAAGGCAAATGGGAATGGGTAACAGGCGAGGTGCACATTTGGCATTTGTGTCATTTATTAATCTCCCTTTTACGATTTAAATTTTTCACTATACTTGTCACAACTGACAGTGTTAACATAGCTATAGGAGATGGGAAGTCATTAGTTTGTACGGAGGAAAATGCTGATTTTGGATAGTTAATCAAGAGTGTATTTAGAGGAGGGGGATTCTTCATATGTGAGTTACATTTTTATAGATATTGGTGTGTAAGCACAAGGGTCATGTGTCTAAAGGAAACGGGGTAACTTTGTAGTAAAGCTGTTATGAGTTGTGTGTTCACAATTTCTAAATATCAATGTAATTACCTCAGAAAAATAAGCAAATCATGAGCCGATTGTCAAGAAAAATGGCCTTTTATGGTGGCATGTACAAATATTGCGCCCTAGGTAACGGTTGAAAATGGGTGATGGAGAGTGGTCACTCCATGTGATGAGACAGTGGGGTGAAAAACAGGTTTGTGTGGGAGTTATATAAGATGTGTCCCTCACATGTAAAAATATCTATAGTGTCCCTAATAGTGACCTTCGACATAACTAAGTACACCGCCGACTCAATACCAAAAGAGTGAAAACTCATCATCAGACATGCTTCATAATTCTCCACAAACACCAGACTTGCTTGCTTCCGCCCCAGGTAGTTCAGCCAAAGGGGACAATTTACAGTCACCCAACTATCTACCTTGATGCATTTACGTGTCAAACAGAAATCTGATCCTTGAACTTAAGTAACCGGCAGATTCAAGAGAGGGCAGGATTAAACAAGGTGAACAAGACAATGAAAAAAAAGTACTGTACAACCCCTGTCACCTACATCTTCTTTACACTAAATGAACTATGGTGATGTGTATGGCACAGGTACTGAAAAGTACTTGATGGTAAACCATCCCTCCTTGTGTACCAAATAAACCTCTATAATCAAGGCTGTCCAGAGTAGCCAAGAGTAAAAAAATAAAACTTTCATGGGATATGTGCATGTTTCAGATACCGTGTGAGAGATATATTTCTCTCACAAAGACGCCATTGACCAATTGGACGGGATCCATTTTGTCGTAAGACGGGTCCACTGTCAGTCCATATTGTAAAAAAACAATTGAAAATCTAACACGATTTTGTTTGAATCTGCTGGAGAAGTTTGTCATTGAACCTGTCCTTATTTTTGCTTCAGAACCTGCTTATCTTATGTTAGGCCTCACTGAGGGCCATCGGTGTCTTCTTCCGGTACTGTTTATCCTATGGACCAATGATGCAACGATACCAAGTGTGTCTTCCCCATCGTCATTGGAATAACCTTCAAGCACGGGTTGCAAGAGTACTGAAGTTACTGGATAAAGTTTTTTTGTATTTTTCTATTAGCTACCGTCCTGTTATTGACCTGATCTGGATTTAAGATTGCTAGCCATCTCTTAGTTTCCTGACCATCCATTGTCTCCATCCTATCTTTACTGCTTGCCACTGGTTTGTGATTCAGATGTGGGGAATGCAGCCTACAGAGGGAAGCTTAACAAAATCTCATATTGATGCTTTTTGTCCCAGTCTGTTTTATCATACAAAACAATAACGGAGTAGGCTTACTGTAGGTGTAAAACTCACTTTCCTATGACCATATTACGTATGTTTTCCATTCAACCTGGCACCAGACCAGGTACTTACAGGGCGGTCCCCTTCGTAAGGATTACCAACTTACAGATTGACCCCTATTAAGATCAAGACCTTCCTGCCGACTGATGACCTTTGGTTGAGCTCTCTGGTAGTGCTTTCCTTTAGTCCCATAGCTGCGAATGATCAGCTGTAAGGTGTGTCGTATGTACTGAGTTCTATTGATAATCCATGTTTGATTACAAGAAGAAATTTAGAAAATCCAATTGTCTATTGTCAATTTGGTCCGAGCTACATTATAAATGATGAACAGTCCAACTTACAATGCAAATTCAACAAGTACAACCCAAGGACCCTATCTTGTTCCGTAGTACCCAGGGACTGCCGTGTACACGGAACACGAAACATAAACTGTGCAACGCAAATATAATGTTGCTATTTTTTTTTTTGCTCCTGTATTAGTAAACTGAAACAGGATGCGTGCAGTTTTACGCTCTTTATAAAGATTTAGTATATTTGGATGAAACAGTGAAAATCCCTTTAAAACATACAAGCATAATGCAGTTAGAAATAATATACTCTGAGGTTACAGTTCCATCTGTGTAGAACATTTATTCATATTCTGTTTACTGGATGTCCCAGAGGCTGCCGGAGGCCCCACTTTCTATTTGCACCTCTCTTGTTCTGAAAAGAGACACACCTCGATTTCTCCTCAAGAACACACAACCGTCATACATCATTCCCTGACGAACACAATGGGGCAGATTTTTCAGCAGTTGAAGATCGAATATTATCCAGTTGCCGCATGGCAAACGATCACTAGCTGCATGCTTTCATTCACCATGGCTCACTGATAATTTTAAAGGGGAGCTGGGATGGTTGCCATGGGCATTGGAAATATTCTGACTTTCAGACATGATAAAACTGCCCCAATATTTCTCCACAACTAGCGGACAGGATCAATCAAATCGCTCACTGACACAAAATTCCATGAGAACCACAATAACACAGGCCCCTATAGGGGGTTGATACAGTAACAACATTCACGTCTCGGAAAAAGGGACAAAGTAAAGACAGAGTGTTACTTGTAACCTGTCATAGTTATGGCGTCAGGGTACAGCCCCAGCCGATGAACGTTTGCTAAAGAAACGTTATGCTGTTTCATTAAGATTTCCCATCACTTCAGGATATGTGACGATGTGTGGGGGATCCAGGCAGTTGATGGCTTTGAATGGATCAGCCAATCATTGGGTGCACCAGGGGGTCAAAAAGGAAAGCTTGGAGGTGAGGAGCCAGCAATCTTGTTATGTATAAATGGGGGTCAGGAATTTGCGTTGGCTTCCCCAGCCCACTGCCTCTTACACAATGGAGTTGGTGACCACTGGCTACATTTTCTTTTCTTTATGGAACCCAGAAGATATGTGTTATTGCTTACCGGTCGAGCAATGCTGCCCCCCCTCCAAAAGTCAATATTCCTAATCTGGAGGCACAGGAAATAGTTTTTCACTCCTCGGGTGTTTTATGAGATACCCGTCTAAAACCAGTACAACTGGCCCATACTGTGTATCATGTTAGTAGGGTTTGTTATTTGGAATTCAACGTTTGCTAACAGTGGTGCATAAAACAGATAGGTTTATATTATGATTGGCGCGCTTCTGTACTCCTCAGTAATGCATCTTGTGGCAAATATATTCATGGGACTAGTCTCTATTTAGCTCACTGAAGTCTGAATGTCAAAGTTATATAAATGTGAACAATCTGTAGCTAGACCTCCTCTATTGATTACAACTTGAAGACATTTTAAGGGACCAGATGAAGAAACACAACTTACTGGTATCTCCAGAATTTAAACAATTTGTAGATAACAAATTAGCTTTATTGGAATGATTAAAATTAAGATATATATCACAAACTGAGGGAGAGGGCAAGAGACCATTCTTATGCATTGTCAGATAAAAACATGTAGCTCTTAGTTCATGATCTTAGTTCACTAAATATAAATGTTTAACTCTGAATTAAGTCAGGCTAACAATGGGCAAATTATACAACACAAAGTATACTTTATACTATACATTACATAACATAAGCAATAGCTTTGCATACAACTAGGCATGACTCATATGAGAATTATAAAAAATACTATTAACAAGAAGTGGTAAAAAATCACAGTAATAGTTTTGTACAGTACTACATACTTCGCAAATGTAATGGGTTGTAATTTAGAAAATATTTACGCTGTTTTGTCTCTCGTAGTAATAACTATCATGTCTTTTCATTAATCTCGTCCCTCCGTGGACCTGCCCCAACCTTTTGTGGAAGCACTCTGGATAAAATGGTGCGTTTGAAACACATTTATGATCGGACTTTGTTATAACAAATCTGCGGGGGCACGGCCGCTTGGGCACCACAAAACACTACCTAATTGTGTCGCCTAATACATAGTGTCACCTGTGCCACACATCAGGAGTCGCGTGTGCGACAAGTTGTGGCTGCAAGTCATTATTTAGTCTCCATGTGCAAGCTAGTGAGCACGTAAAAGAACATGCAAGTCAGGCGTAAAACTGGCGTAAAGCCCTAGTATCTGTGCCCCATTGTCTTTCAGTTCATCAAGAAATATTCCCTTTGGAGATCACTAATGCTACTATTATAGAACCGAGAGTAATCAACCCAGAGGGGAAAAAGATCTGGTGTGCAACCTCAGAAACTGGGGAAAGCCTGCCGTGTATGCAAATTTGGCACAGACCTACCCAGGAAGATCTCATTAATAAACTATTTACGTAATTTATATACTTGGGCGATGGCTGACTGATTGCCTTTAGAGTGATTGGTTAACAAACTGCATTATTAGTGAACCTGTTTGTTGGATCACATGGGTAAATGACAGACTAAGAGCTCCAAAGTACCCATCTCTTTTTTTCCTCTTTAAGATGTAAATTTGGGAGGCCATTATCATAGTGGGTCTCAGGTTCGCACCATTTTTGTCGCAAATTTTCCCATTCAAAGTAGATCCTCATTGTGACCAATAAGAAGGGAGTGAGAAAAGGGACAGGAAAATTTCAGGGCTTCAATTAGAGCACAAAAAGACATGCATGAACAATGTCCAGAGCTACACTGGGGCCTGTAATTACTAAGGGTTCCGCGGCCTCGATTCCGTGGGTCTTCCAACTTTTTGGGCATCATGCTTGAATTACAGGGATTCAGAAGGGGATTGTGGCACACGCGATCGGATTTTTGGTGCAATCACAATGGCTTCACTGTGACAAATCGGGGGCGCCGGGCGTTCGGCCAAGTTTCGACAGAGGGACAACACGCAGATTTTTAACTTCAAAATTGTGTTGTAGCCAAAGATTTACATGCACTTGGAGGAAGAAGGGGAACTCCGGCGGAACCTGAGCTGTGGGGGGTAGGCGGGACACCACTATGAGGAAATCTAGGGGCACCGATTACAGTGAATCGCGGAGCTTTGCATTCGCTGGGAAGCCACCTTGGAAACGCGCATGGATGGGTAAGACAAACAGTATGCCCCACGTAGGTTGTAGTGGCAGGGAGCTGAGAAGTTAAAGATATGTAATACAAAAAAATCTGCTCCAATGAGCCAATGCCTTTTTTAGTCAGTATGGAAATTGAGTCTGATACATTTTGCAGATTGCACAAAAGGGGAGCATGTCAGCAGCAATTGACTTAATAAAACCCACTGACAGGTAGGTTGTCAAGCAGGCTAAACACTTTCAGATCATGTTTCGTTGATCATGGTCCCAGGATGCGCGAACTTGACTTCAGTGGTTAAAACTCTTGTCTCCTTGACTACCCCAACCATTTATATCTCACATTTAAAGATGATTTTCTGAATGATGCCATCACATTGGACCATGAAAAGAAACAATAAATAGAAGGTGTTTAAAACTGTTGACAATATTTGGGTTGTGGTTGATAAGGTCAATGTGATAATCACAGCTAGAGAGAAGATCCTAAGGGAAATGTTGAAGGTCGGTACATGAAGAAGTGGTTTCGCAACAAAACTAGGCTAAGTCATCCACCTGGTAGGGCCAACTTGTGATCAGTGGGGGTCACAGTGCTCGAGCAGGTGTTTTTGTGATTTGTAAGGCACAAAGACAATGAATAGATGCGCCAGTAAACATCTACAGAACACGCCGTCGCAGCCAGAGCCGCGCCATGTAGACTGGCTTCTGTACAAATACAACAGCAGTACTTGGTGGGGATGTGGTGTGTTAAGAGAAGATATCTCTCACACAAAGGTATGGTTACAAGCAGCAAGGCCTAAAGAGAAAAGAAAAACATTTTTTTACAGTCTCACTGGCCCCCTTGCCCATGACTTGAAGGGGTCCCCTTTGGGACTGAAACAAATGAGCAACACCAATCAGCAAGAAAACTGTGAGCTGTACATCCCAGCTGAACGCCGTTTGCTGCTCATTTGTAGATAACGAAATGTGGCCCTTTGGGTCGTTGTATCTGGTTATGTTATACCTTGTTATGGTAATGAGAAATCAATAAAAAACTGTATTTAAAAAAAAAAAAGGATGGTTCACAGATCCAGAGCTGCTACCCGACACGTCAAAGATGCCAAATATGTTTCCAAGGTGTTTTAAATGGGAAAACAATGCTACCTTGAAAGGACAGACCCGTAACACCAAGCATGACACCCATTTTTAGCAGTGTGAAAATTCTAGCTTTATTGGAACCCTCCGATAAAGCTAGAAACGCTGCAGCCCCGTACCTTCAGTACGCCGGACCGAGCTCACAGTGGTCTGGCATATTCATGAGGGGACGGGACTAGGAGGAGGTGACAACCATATGAAGCCCAGCAGTCACCGTCGGCCTATGGCCTATGGGAGCTCGGTCTGGCGTTCCTATTGTACGGTGCTGCAGTGTCTGCTAGCTTTATCAGAGGGTTCCGATAAAGCTGACAGTTTAGCACTGCTGAAAATTGGGTATTCTAGGAGCTGCTTACTTTAGTGCGTTTTTTGGGAGGACAGGTCCTCTTTAACCCCTTAAGGATGCAGGGTTTTTTTCGCTCATTTCTTGCTATCCACCTTCAAAAATCCATAACTTTTTCATTTTTACGTGTACAGACCTGTGTGAGGGCTTATTTTGTGCGTAACAAATTTTACTTTCCCGTAATGTTATTTATTTTAACATGCCCTGTACTGCGAAGCTGAAAGAAAAATTCCAAATGTGGAAAAATTGAAAAACGTCACGTTCTTGTGGGCTCAGTTTTTACAACTTTCAGCCTTCGCTCCAAATAACACGCTTACTTTATTCTTTGGTTCGGTGCGATCGCGGTGATACCAAATTTATATAGGTTTTATTGTGTTTTAATACATTTTCAAAAATTAAATGAATGTGCCATTTTCTGAAGCTAATAACTTTTTCATACTTTGGCGCACGGAGCTCTGTGAGGCGTAATTTTTTGCGAAATGAGCCGACGTTTGCATTGCTACCATACCATTTTATTAAATTTTTTATGATGTAAAAAGGTGTAAAAGACGCATTTTGGACATTTGGGCGCCATTTCCCGTCCCGGAGGTCACCGCCGGCCGTAACCGTTTTTATATTTTGATAGATCGGGCATTTTGGGATCTAATGTGTCTGTGATTCTTACTGTTTATTATGTTTTATATCAGTTCTAGCGAAAGGGGGGTGATTTGAATTTTTAATATTTTATACATTTTTTTTTTTTTTTTAAACTTTTTTTTTCTTTTTCACTAAGGCTACATTCACACTAACGTATGGGGGACCTATATAGGGCCGATGTATATACAGCCGATATACGTCCCCCATACACTTCTATGGGCGCACGGCACCCTACGGGAGCGGTACGGTGCAGCACACGTGCGGCACCGTACCGTTCCGTACCCGGGATGACCCAACACTGTCTGCAGCCTCATATGGTCAAAACGCTCCCCACTAAAATTGCTCAACCACTAAGGACCATCTCTGTTAGAACTTCCTGCCTATAAGGGGGCTAACTGTCAGCTAAAAATTATACATCACAATTTCATGATCTGACTTCAGGCATTTATAGAATGTTACTTATCCCGGAGATAAATGTTCACCCTCACATAGATGAATCTAGATGAAACAGGGGGAGATAAATGTTCACCCTCACATAGATGAATCTAGATGAAACAGGGTTTGAGCTTTGCCAAGCTTGGTATCTGCAGGTCTGTACTTGTAGGAATAGCTGGAAGTCCTTTCTTCTTAGGATGTACTGAATGTCATGGACACCTTCACTGAGATAGAATTATTTCTTGTGTTTAGTTGGAGTTAATCACTCGAGGGGATTTACAGGTCATACCCTGGTCATCTTTTGAAATGCGCTAGATACAGGAGCTTTGGAGAACCAAACAGAGTAGATTCCCAGCTCTGTGCCCCTTTAGATTAAGTGCCTGCTGGCATCCTGTCCCCTCAGGAGCAGGAGTTGGGGCATTGTGCAGCACAATACTAGACCAACTGATTAACCTAACAAAGCGCCCTGACGTCCAATGTTATGTAATGCATCATTTAGCTAGAGGATGGGGCAACGATTCAAGGTCAGACTCTGTACAAACAGTAGTCAAATTAATAGTGCACGATCTTCAGTAAGTATGTGTAGAACAACAGAACAGAATAATGATCTACATCACAGGCTCATTACTGCTGCAGACCTGCCAAGTGCCAAAAGAGCTTTAAAGGGAAAGTATCACACTTCAAAGCAATGTTTCTCTACAATAAAAGCCTATAAACTATAAGAGAAGTACAGTAACACTCAACAGCCTTACGGTGGGGTAAACTATAAGAGAAGTACAGTAACACTCAACAGCCTTACGGTGGGGCAACTACACAGTACAGATCCCACATATCTGAACATGTTAACCCCTGGCCCCGGGGACAGATTAAGATGGCATGGGCCATGGGCTGTATGAATATTATAGCCCCTAGAAGTCAGAAATCACTTCCTACATATGGTAGTAAAATCTGCTTCTAGGAGAATTGAGGATGTGTCCCTTCTATCTGCTTTCAATCTGTGGTTTCAGGACCTTTGAATGATTTTTAAAGGTCCCAAAATGACTCCTGTGTACATAAGGAGAGCAGAAACAAATGTACAAGGATTTAATGGGTGAAGATCCTTACTAAGTGTAAAATTTCGTGGATGGTTTGGGTGGCCATGGTCCCCTAGAAGGCTTCAGTTCTGGAGTATTGCCCAAACCGTCTATATTAAAATACACTGCTGTCAAGTCTATGTTCAAAAATAGAATAACCTTTTTAATTATATAAATGGTTTTCAATTAGCACACACGTTAAAAAAAAAAACGTTAAAAAACATATACACAAAATATTAAAATAAGACAGTGGTAAGGTGACAGGGCACAAAGAGTTATGATCCGTTTTACTGGACCTATATGCTGGAGACAACTATCACAGATATTAAATTACAATCATACAGGTAAGGCCAGGTCCACCTGCGAGTTTAGGTGTGATGCGGCGGAACTCACAACGCGCAAGGCTGACGTGGAAGCAGGAACGAATGCGCACCGCGGGAGTGAACCTCAGCATCGTCAAGTGCACTCCCTGGAGGTGTGCAGCGTTCGGGCGTGCGTTCCGGCAGCTTGCGTTGCGAGTGTGAAGCGAGTTCACGCATCCACACTGCAAGTGTGCAACGGCCTAACCTTTAAACAATATGTGTACTTGAGGTTATAACACTCATAGGGGGTTTAATAGTTCACAAAACACTTCTCTAACAGTATAATCAGTCAGGTGTTAAATCTTACTCTACGTTAGTTATTGGGCCATATAGATACTTCTGCATACTGAACTTGCATAGTAAATGTCAAATACTAGTGCCCACATTGTTGCCCCGTCACAGCAGGACTCCGGCTTAGCATGCCATTGTGCATACGCTATCAGGGAGTGAGCTATGCCCCTTTCAACACTGACAGAGAGTGCTGGTTACATAGGGGCCATGCATACAGTAAGATGCTGCCCCTCCAGAAGCCATCGGGGCATGGGAGCATCAGGAAATGCCTTCTGCTTGTCCTTCTGCTTGTGGTCACATTACCGCGCGCTCTGTGACTAAACAGTAGTTATCAGGGTGGTAAGTACTTAGACTATTTTGTCCCTATCCTTGAAGCACAATGAAACGACCACTGATCACTTCCTTAACTTCCAATGGGCAGGTCCCGATCTGTTGTAATGTAGAGGAACATGACTGTCTGCTGCCTTGTCACCATCTTTCAAGTGTGCGGCCGGGGCATCCAGTATGGGGTTTGCTTAGAGGGTTGGCCTAGGCTTCCAGTTCTCTCAAGGGAGATCTCATCCAACCAAACACACACAAAACACACCACCCAACATACCATGATATTTGGACCGTTGTAATACTTCTAACTTTTAGGGAAGTCTCTTTAGGTATTTGTCTTTCTGGACCGTGGAAAAACAAAATTCCCCCCATGTTTGAAGCCGTTTCATTGCAATGGGGACGTGGTCAGGCAAGGTCACATTGGCATTGTCATTTTTAGTAATCTCTCTTCATTTCATCTAATACTTGTCACCAACCTGGACCAGTGTATCATTAAGCTATAGGAGCGGTGAGTCATAAGTAGTTTGATGGAAGAATGGTAGTGAGGATAGTATAAAGATGTATTTGAGGAGGGGCTTCAAATGCTAGTACATATTTTATAGTATTTGGTGTGACGCACCCGAGGGTTGCATGGTCTTAAGGAGAAGGGGTACTTGTTGTCAGTAAAGCTGTTATGAGTTGTGTTCACAATTTCAACTAGCTGTCTACCTAGACACTCGCACATCCTTGCGCATTGTCCCCGCCCCCTGGGCCTTTCCCCCTTTTCTGGTGCATGTCCCCCCACATCTGCCCTAGGTACGGGTTGCCATGGGTGCTGGCGCGGTTGGTCACTGCATGTGGATTGCGATATATTGGGTGACCTACACAGTGATGGGAGTTTATCTATCTGTGTCCCCTACATGTACAAAATTCTAAGTGTCCCCTACTCGGGACCTTCCTAATATGTCCCCCCTGCCTTCCTCCATCCCGCTGACCACTCCTTCCTCAGCCATGCTTATCTTCTCACACATCCAAGCCACCCGTACTGTGGTCTTCCGCCCCCAGGATCTGTCAGCACACGGGGCACCCTTTTCCCAGTCCACCACCCACTTCTAACCTATTGATGCATTTACTGTGCATCCCGCAACTCTGCTCCTGCCCCTTCTAGTCCCGGCCCTCCCCGCCGCGGCCCGGATGCACCATCGGTCCCCAAAGTGTCAACGACAACCAAAAGTCCTGTACAAACCTGTCACCACTAACATTAGGAACATATGATGTAGGCCAGCAGTGTACATGAACAGGTACCTGATTGTCGCCCCTCACCGGTCCTTGTGTTCCCATAGACACACACTATGTCCGGTGTCTGTCCAGAGTAGCAGATCAAAAATAAGACTCTTCCTGGGCCTACTGGCCTGTGCCGCTATGTGAGAGATATACTTTCATCTCACAAGACGCCATTTTGGACCACGGGGATGCATTGTCGCTAAGCACCGGGGTTCCTCGTGGAGTACCAGTTACATATTGTAAAAAAAACATTGTCCATCTACCACAATTTTGTATTTGCATCTGATGAGAGACAGTTTGTCCTTGACGCCGTCCCTTATGTGTTTGCTGAAACCTGCATATCTAGTTTAGGCCAACTGAGAGCATCGGGTCTTTCTCTCAGGACTTTAGTAGTCTATGACAATGTTTTGCCACAACACACAAACGGTGCTTCCCCTTTCATAGGAAACATGCAAGCATTGGGTGCAGCGTCGAAGCTACTGTGATGCCAAGTATTTTTTGTTATAATTTTTTCTCTTAGCTACCGTCTTCTGTTGGTGAGCTGATCTTGATTTCTTTTAGTGTGGCTTATTAGGCCGTTCTCTTGTTTTCCTGCCATACATTGTCTCCCGATTTCTTTATCTGTTTTCCCCCTGGCATTGCGTGATCGATTTTGGGGGAAGCGCAGGCCTAAGGGAGCTCATCTCCTCTTGATGCCCTTGTCACACTCTGTTTACAGTACGGCCACAATACAAGCGAGAGTATTACTGTGTTGTAAGCTCATTTCCTAGACCACTTACAGCGGTCCCGCTTACGAGACACATGCAGTACAAGGACTCTTCGGTTACAAAGGACGCCTTGGATTTTGTGAATTAATTGACTTAAGTACCAGGCTACATAAAAGTATAACAGTATCACAGGTGGCCTGTTATTTAAGATTTATTGTTAATACTGGTCGTCTGACAACCCAAATTTTTAAAATCCAACTGAACCAAAGAAATATTTGACCGGGTGGGTTACCATTTGATAAGATAGGTTCGACGTACACCCCTACAAACTCAAGGAAGAACAAAACTACCAGAAACCCTCTTGTATGTAATATGTAACTACGGGGACTACTGTACTCCTGTCCATCTACCAACCTGGCACAAGACAGGTTCATTTATTACAGGCGGTTCGCTCTAAGGCATACCCAACTACAGATGACCTGTAGTGACAGACAGACCTTCTGCCCACTGTGACCTATGGTGAAGCTTCTGGATGCTTTCCTTGTCCAGCTGCAATGCTCAGCTGTTAAGGTGTCTCCTAATGAAGTCTATGCTAATTATGTCTCAGTCCAGAGAAAACTTTATGTAAAAATCCCATTGTCTATTGTCATCTTCGTCGGAGCTACATTAAACGATACAGTTCTCAATTATTAATGACTTAATTTTGTATTTCTAATATTTTTTTTTTATAGTAAAAACCCAAGGACCCTATTCCTTGTACATAACCCCGGGGACTGCATGCACACGGAACACAGAAACAGAAACTGGAAAGAACAATTATTAATGTTGATTTTTTTTATTAGTACTAACGTAAATACTAGTAAATGACTGGAAAAAGGGATGCTGCAGTTACTGCTTTTATTATAAAGATGTAGTATTCTTTGGATTAAAACTGTAAATCCCTTTAGAAACTAAGGATAAAGCAGTTGAAATTCATCCTCGGGGTTTTTTAAACCGTTCATTGTGTAGAACAGTTTATGTATATTCTGTTGTGTACTGAATGTCCCAGAGGCGGCCGGAAAGCCCACTTTTATATTGGCACCTCTCGGTGGCCTGAAGAAACACACGTTTCTCTAAAGCAAACACAACCTAACTATTAATCATTACGGAACACCATATTTCTCAACTAGCGGACAGTATAACAATCGACTCACTGACACAAAATGCAATGAGAACAACAAGAACCCAGGACCCATAGGGGGGTTGATAAGTAAAAACATTCAGTCTAGAAGAAGGAGACAAGTAAAGACGAGTTTACTTAACCTGGATAGCATGGCGTAGGCTACACAGCCAGCATTACAGTGTTCTAAGAACGTTCTGCTGTTCATTAAGATTTCCCTTATCATTCAGGGATATGGACGAGTGGGGGGGGATCCAGTGCAGTGAGCTTCTGAGGATCAGCAAACATTGCGGTGACACCAGGGGGGTCAAAAGGGAAGTTGGAGCGGGAGGAGCCAGCATATTGTATTATAACATGGGGGTCAGGATTTGCGTGTGCTTCCCGCCGCCCACCTGCCCTCTTACACACATGGAGTGGGTGACACTGGTACATTTTCTTTATGGAACCCAGAAAAGATAAAGGTTCTATTTAGCTTCAGGTCTGAGCAATGTCTGACCCCCCTCAAAGCAAGATTCCTTAATCCTGAGGACAGCAATAGTTCAATCCTCGGGTGTTTTCTGAGATACCACGTCTATACCGTTACACTGCGACCCATACTGTTTATATGTTATGTGGTTTTCTATTTGGAATTCAAACGTCTTGCCTACGTTGTGTGCATTAGACAGATTGAGACTTCATATTATGGCGCTGTCGTGCATCAGTTATAGATCTTTGGGGCAAATACTATGCATGGGATAGTTTCTTACTTAGCTCAAAATCGAATGTCAAAGTTATATAACAAACGGCATGTGAACCCGAGTCTGACTGATCACCAACTAAGAAGACATTTTAAGGGACAGATGACGAAACAACTTATGGTATCTACAGATTTAAAATTTGTAGATAAAAATAGCTTTATGGGAAATGATTAAAATTAAGGAAGACATCACGGCCACTTTATAGGTATACACTGTCCAATGCTCGTTAACCTTAATTCTAACAGGCAATCAATGGGGGCGGCAACTCCGTGCATTATGCATGTACGACATGGTCAAGACAATCTCCTGCAGTTCAAACCGAGCATCAGTATGGGGAAGAAAGGGGGTTTGAGGCTTGCAAGTGGGCATGGTTTTGTTGGTGCCAGAAGGGGGGTCGAGATGTCAGAAACTGTGATCTACTGGATTTTCACGCACAAACATCTTAGGGTCTTACAGGAGAAAATGGTCAAAAAAAGAAAAAACATCCAGTGAGACGGCAGTTACTGTGGCAGAAATGCCCTGTTGATGCCAGGGTCAGAGGAGAATGGGCAGACTGGGTTAGAGCTGATAGAAAGGCAACAGCTGACTCAAACGCCACCCGTTACAACCAAGCGTAGCGCCGAGACGCATCTACGAACGCACAGTAAATCGAAAACTTTGAGGATATGGGTACAGCGCAGAAGACCCCACCGGGGCAACTCCTTTTTCAGCTATAGACAGGGTAAAATGAGGCCTAATTTGCACAAGCCATCGAAATTGGACAGTAGAGATTGGAAAAAGTTCGCCTGGTCTATGCGTACTCGCAGTTCTTGCTGCGACATTGAGAATGGTAGGGTCAGAATTGGCAGTCAACACATGAAAGCATGGATCCATACTGCCCTTGTATTCAACGGTTTCAGGCTGGGTGATGGTGTGGTGGTCTGGTGTGGGGAATATTTTCTTGCACTCTTTGGGCCCTTGATACCACCAACTTTGCGCATCGTTTCGTGCCAACGACAGACAGCCTACCTGAGGATTGTTGGCTGACGCCATGTCCATCCCTTTATGACACAATGTACCCAAACATCTGATAGGCTTACTTTTCCGCAGCGGATAAGGCGCATGTAATCAAGCTGGGAATCCTCATCAGACTCGGTTTCTGCCGCCTGCCATTTGCGGTCCCTGTCTCACTGTCTCCCCAGGTGCACAGAGCTCCCTCGATTAGCGCATCTGGGAATCCCTGTGTGGCACGGGAGATTCGCATCATGGATGTGCAGCCGACAAATCTGCGGCAACTGTGTGATGCCATCATGTCAATATGGACCAAAATTTCTGAGGAATGCTTCCAGCACCTTGTTGAATATATGCCACGAAGAATTGAGGCAGTTCTGAAGGCAAAAGGGGGTCCAACCCGTTACTAGCATAGTGTACCTAATAAAGTGGCCGGTGAGTGTATATCACAATGAGGGAGTGGGCAAGAGACATTCTTATGCATTTCAAGATAAAACATGTAGCTCTTAGTCATGATCTTAGTTCACTAAATATAAATTTTTAACATCTGAATACAGTCAGGCTAGTACATTGGAGCAAATACACACAAAGTATAGCTTATACTATACATTACATAAACATGAGATAGCTATGCAGAAAACTAGGCAGACTCTATGAAATTATAAAACTACTATTAACAAAAGTGGAAATAATCAGGTAATAGTTTCTACATACTACATACTTTCAAAATGTAATTGGTGTTATTAGAAAATATTTACCTGTTTTGTTTTCAGATAATAAACTATGTTCTTTTCATTAATCTGTCCCTCCCTGCACTGCCCCAACAGAGTTCACCAACCTTTTTGTGGAGCATCTTTATTTAACATGGGGCGTGCAAAACATTTCTGTCGGACTTTGTATAACAAATCTGGGGCACCGTCCGATTGTGCACCAAAACACTACCTAATTTTGGTGCAGTCACTTCTTATATACATGTGCAAGCAGTTAGCACGTATAAGAACATGCAAAGTCCGAAAGAAAACTGGCGTAAAGCCCTTAGTAAATGTGCCCCATTGTCTTTCAGTTCATCAAGAATATTCCTTTAGATTCCATTCTACTATTATAGAAAGGATTAATCCACCCAAGAGAGGAAAAGATCTGGTGTGCAACCTCAGAAACTGGGAAGCCTGCTATATATGTGCCCCATTGTCTTTCAGTTCATCAAGAATATTCCTTTAGATTCCATTCTACTATTATAGAAAGGATTAATCCACCCAAGAGAGGAAAAGATCTGGTGTGCAACCTCAGAAACTGGGAAGCCTGCTATATTGCAAATTTGCCACAAAACATACCAAAGATCTCAACAATGAAACATATTTAATGTATTTATATTGAGAAGATGTTTTTGCATGTGTAGCTTTTTTGTTAGTTATGATTCCTCCCTACTGCCTGTTTGCTTCTTCCCTTGTATACTTGGGCGTGGCCTGATTGCCTTTAGGTGGTAACAACTGCATAATTAGTGAACGTGTTGTATCACATGGGTAGATGACATGACTAAGAGCTCAAAATACCCATCTCTTTTTTTCCTCCTTTAAGATGTACATCTTGGGAGACATTAATCATAGTGTGTCTCAGGTTCGCACCAAATTTGTCGCAAATTATTCCCCTTCAAAGCAGATCTCATTTGTGACCAATAATGAAGGGAGATTGAGAAAAGGTGACAGAACATTCAGGGCTTCATTTTGAACACAAAAAATGACTGCATGAACAATGTCCAGACTACACTGGGGCTTAATTACTAAGGGTCCTGCGGCCTCATTTCCGTTGGGTCTTCCAACTTTTTGGGCATCACGCTGGCAGGACAGGGATTTAGAAGGGGATTGTGTCACACGTGATCGGATTTTGGTGCAATCACGCCGGCTTTCATATGACAAATCGGGGGCCGGGCCGTCGGACGTTCCGATGGATTCGGACAAACCGCAGGATTTAACTTCAAAATTGTGTTGCTAGCCAAGCACTTACATGCACTGGGAGGAAGAAGGTGAACTCCGGCGGACCTGAGCTGGGGAGCGACACATGCAGGAAATCGGGCGCACAAATTCAGTGAATCGCGGCAGCTTTGCATTCTCGCTGGGGAACGCACCTTGGGAAACGCGCATGGATTAAGTACAAACAGTGTGCCCCACTGTGTTGTTAGTGCAGAGACTGAAAGTTAAAGATATGTAATAAAAAAAAATCTTGCTCAAATGAGCAACTTCCTTTTTTAGTATAGGAAATTAAGTCTGATAATATTTTCAGATCTGCACATTAAAGGGAACCTGTCAGCAGAAATTGACTTAATAAACCACTACCAGTAGGTTGTCAAGCAGCTAAACACTTTCCAGATCATGTTTCTTTCATGGCCCAGTATGAGAGAACTTGACTTCAGTGTTAAACTCTTGTCTTCCTTGACTTACATAACCAATTTATATCTCACATTAAAGATGATTTTCTGAATGATGCCATTTTTCCAACAAACTAAAGTTAAGTCCTATCCACCTGATAGGGCCTAAGGCCCCTTTCACACTTGCGTTTTTCACGCGCGTTTTCTGTGCGTGCTTTTGACGCCTAGAACATGCATTGCACTCTGACCCATTGTTACCAATGGGTCTTTTCAGACTTGCATTCTTTTTCACGCACACACACGCGTTTCTTTAAGCACGTTTTTTAAATCCCGACCCTGCTGCTCCTTTGCACGTCAACCGGTGCAAAACGCACCATACAAGTCTGTATGGAAATGCATCATTACACCGCATTGCACTCTGAGGGACACGCCAGGCAATGCAGGGCAATGCGTTTTTCCCATCCCCCTTTGCCATTAGAACAGATTAGAGCTCAGTCCTGAGTCCTTTGACGTGCATTTTCTGCGCCGTTGAAGAACGAATTGACATGCATGGAACTTGCATCAAAAACGCCCAGAGTGAAAACATGAGACATGAACAAACTCTGATGAAAACTGATTGCACTCTGATTTGCAAAAATTGTATGCGTTATTTTTCACGAGAACAAAACCGATCGCACCTCCTGATCAGACTCTGACGTGATCTGCAAACGCAAGTGTGGAAGGGGCCCTAACTTGATGATCAGTGGTTTGTCACAGTGCTCAGAGCAGGTGTTTTTTTGTGACTTTTTATGGCACAAAATAATGATAGATGCCGTCAAAACATCTACCGAACACCCATTCGCTATGTCAGATAAGGTACAGACACTCAAAACCAATAAGTGCCCAAAAAAGTTGCAAATTTAAGACACATTTTATAACTGCGCCAAAAAATTGTGCAAAAACGTCAATAACTGTCAAAAAAACTATGATCAATGTCCCTCCTTATTTTTAATCATGTCACAATATAAGCTAAGTTTTATCTCCATTTTCAGATAACATGAGCTTATTTCTTCATCAGTCTCATTTGCGGACTACCCCTTCTCCATGCACAGCTCACACTAGAAAGAGATCATATATGAATATACAGCATGCCGTGACTAAATACTAACTTTTTTAGTATTGTAATGGAAAGCTTGTTTCGTTATTCTTGATTGCCCATAGCCAGCACCCATCAATCTTACCAGACAGGCTAATATGTTGATCAGTATTTGAAACAGAACAGAAGTAGGTCCAAACACATGGAAAAGAGATATTTCCAAGTATTCTTTTTCTTAATCTATGTTTCACTCTTGTTTCTGCATTTCAAATAAAATAAAAACTGATTCAATAGGTGCACAATGAAGCACTTATATAAAAATATCCATAGGCATAACATGGGGTCATCTCTGCCTCTTCTATGGCTTGAAATCCTGGTCTGACTGCATTATACTTCTGCATTGAATATAGCTGAATCTTTATCACTGACAGGTCTTATTAAATTACCTTGAGGTTATAAAGATTGCTTTTCGCAACATTCCTACATATTTCTGTAAATCTCTACAAGTAATTTTCAATGTTTTTGAGCTAATTATTTTCTATAACACAATAAAATTAATTTCCAGATACTTAACTATAAAACTCTGCAACTGTTCTTGAAGGAACACTTTATAAAACTTAGTAAGGGGTAAAAACAATAACCAATATGGGATATAGATAATGACTAGATAATGCAGTTGCAGGCTGAGAACAGGTTGGAAGAGGCAGTGGTGGGGCCAGACGGAGAGGCAGGGCCAGAGCTGGTGCATCAGCGCCAAATGTTTCACGTAGTGAAGCTCCCGTGGCGAGGGCTAGATTTTCTGAAGTCTGGAGGTTCTTTAAAGAAACAGCGGATGACCGACGGACTGTGGTATGCAACCTGTGCCACACCAGGATCAGCAGGGGTTCCACCACTACTAGCTTAACCACCATCAGTATGCGCAGGCATATGAATGCTAAGCACCCCACTCAGTGGAACCAAGGACGTTCACCTCCGGCCGGGGCACACCAATGCTCCTTCCACTGTGTCATTTGCTGCCTCTGCTAGTTAGCCCCCTGCCCAGGACGCCGCCACAAACACCTCCCGCTCGAAAACCATACCTTCGCCTCTACGATACTCCACAGTGTCCACCAATGTCTCCAATCGCAGCGTTCAGCTGTCTATACCCCAGACGCTGGAGCGCAAGAGGAAATACAGTTCCACACGCCCAAGCCCTCAACGTCCACATCTCCAAATTACTGAGCCTGGAGATGCTGCCCTTTGGCTGGTAGAGACCGTGCCCTGGCCAACGCCGTTTCTGACAAGGTCCACCTAACCATGGACACGTGGACGAGTACTACCGGGCATGGCCTCTATATATCGCTGACGGCACATTGGGTTAATTTGGTGGAGGCTGGGACCGAGTCTGCTCATATACTGCCGACGCCGAGGATTGCGGGGCCTACCTCGGTTACAGTCTCTCAGGCCTACTATGCCTCCTCCTCCTCCCACCCCTCCTCCGAATTACTATCCGTGGGCATGGCCCCATCAGTCGGTAGCTCTAGGGCAGTGATGGCGAACCAATGACACGCGTGTCAGTGCTGACATGCGTAGCCATTTTCACTGACACGCGGACGCCCGGGAGTTTCATCCTCGGCTCCTACACAGCTGAGTAGCGATGCAGAGGCTGAGAGACTGTCAGCACTCCCCCCTCCTCCTCCTCCCCTGGGCCGGCCCCTCCTCCCTGTGTGAGCTGTGCCTCGTGTCTCCAGGTATCAGAACGGGGCACAGCAGGAGAGGTGACCCGGCCATAGCAGACTCCTCTGCAGCTCCTAGTTGTTCCCCCTCCTCCTCTTCCTCCCCCCTGTGTGAGGTGTGTGCCATCCCGGCAGGCCCGGCGCCAGCACCCGGCCAACCCGGGCAAGTGCCGGGGTACTGGAGGGGCCCACTTGGGCCCCCGGATCAATTGTACCAGTGTCGCTATAAGACACTGGTATAACACGGGTATAATGGATCACCATCGGGATCGATCACTTTTGCTCATATGTACTGCGCTGGCTCGGGAGCGCCAGATGAGGCAGAACATGAAATCACAACTCACTGTCCCGGTTCCCACGATTCGAGCGTCCGCAGGGTATGCGACGGCTTTGAAGCCGGCGCACATGATGAGTCATCGGACATGTGTGCCGGCTTCAGAGGCTGCGGTGTACGGGAGGCCCAGGCGGAGGAGGGGCAGTCAGGGTGTGTCGCGGGGTCTGGGGGGGGGTCAAGTGTGATATAGATGGGGGGGGTTAGGTGTCGCAGGGGGGGTCATGTGTCAGCAGGGGGGGTTTCCAGTGTGTCCGCAAGGGCGGGAGATCAGTGTGTCGCAGGGGGAGGGGGCCGGGCGCCAGTGTGGCCACTGGAGGGCCCTGTCCAGAACAGGACCGGGGGCCCAACGACAGGCTCTGTCGCCCAGGGGCCCCACTAAAACTGGGAGCGCCCTGCATCCCGGGGCTCCCGCAGGAGGACTAGGAGTGACCAGCCATGAGAGCAGCCCCTCGCCAGACTACCCTAGTGGTTGTTTGTGGATTTCCGGGGCGCGAGGGTGGCAGCACAGACAGACCTTCGGCTACCGGACTACACTGCTGCTGCAATGTGTGATTCGGTTTCCCCCTCAGCAGCTGCACCCACCTCTACAATGACCAGCTAAGAGAGGCCCTTTCGAACCTATGTCCAAGTGACAAGTACTCTCCACCATCATGATCTTGTGAGTAATGTTTCAGTGTACATCTGCCAAGCTATGTCACCCGCCCTTCCCCCCTTCTTTTTCCTCTTTTTTCCCTTCTCTTCCCTCCCCTCTGTGTACCTCGTGTACCTTCTTGCACCTTGTCAGCTCCCCTGACCTCTGCCACCTATGCTCACACTTGTGTACATCAAGCCGGACACTCTTTTCGCCACCTCTTCAGCCCCTGCTACCTCCACCCGTACATCTGTAAGTTGTACCTTATACTCTCTGTACCTCTGCCACCTCTTGCCCGTTCTATTGTTGTACCATCACCGTTAGTCTTCCCCTATGACCAACCTCCCTGTACATTTGTCCGTACCTCATCCGTTACCTCTGCCCCTAAAACTCTGTTCAAGTGTACCTCATTTGTGGACCCTTCTGCCAAACCTATACACCCCGCGACCATGTCTCCACCAGCGCGGTATCTGAGCGACGGCGGTAACCACTCCCATCAATTCTCAGTGAGCTTAATGTTTTTCCCGGCCTGTATACGTATCTGATCTAAAAGACACGTACTTATCAGGTTGTTTGTTGTCACGTTTTGCGATGCTCACCAAGCCCTGATAATAATTTCAGTTCCCCCCCAACGCCTGCATTACTCGCCTAGTATCATTGCGTTATTTATTTGCTCAGCTATGAAGGCATGATTGTGGGCAGCCGGCCGCCTCGCTTTCTTTCGCTACCGCTATATACCTTGTGAAACTTTCTATGACTTCTTAACAGTTTGCAGGTTACTTAAGCCCATTTCCCACACTAGTCTGATGTATCTCCCGGCATTCTATTACAATGTTTGCCACATTCTGTTCCGCACACATCTGCACTAATAGTCCATAATGTGTGAACAATCCTCTCATTCTTTCTACCCCACCCATATAATTGGCGATTATTTTGACACACCAAGTCTCAAAAGGTGCCCATTCCCATCTTTCCCCCTCTAGGCGCACAGCACCGTGCCGTCGCTAGCGACAGCAGCGTTCGGTGCTCCAAACTGCTGTGCCTAGGCGCCATTAAAAGGCAGCATTGGGTTAACTTGGTGGAGGCTGGGACCGAGTCTGACCCTGGGACCGCTCATATACTGCCGAGGATTGCGGGGCCTACCTCGGTCATGGACTCTCAGGCCTACTATGCCTCTTCCTCTTCCTCCCAGCTCAAACTGCTGTGCCTAGGCGATAAAAGGCACACCGCCCAAGAGCTATTACAGGGCATCACGGCGCAGACCAATCTGTGGCTGGCACCGCTGAACCTGAAGCCAGGCAACGGCCGTAACTGGGTGGCATCTCTGCAACTCGGCAACTGCCTGGCCCATGTGTTAAATCTGATAGTTCAGCAGTTCCTCGAGACATACCCCAATCTGTCTTATTTGCTCACGAAGGTGCGCCGCACCTGTGCACATTTCAGAAAGTCAACCACAGATGCTTTCACTCTCAGGGCAGCGCAGCGCTGCCTGCAACTGCCCGCTCACTGGCTGTTGTGCAATGTGCCTACGAGATCGAATTCCACATTAACCATGTTATCCAGAGTTTACCAACAGGGCAGAATGATTGTAGACTGCCAGATGTCAACTTCCACCAGAACTGCTTGTCAGGTCAGTCAGGTGCTGAGTAACTTTGAGGAGTCAACACAGATGGACAGTGGCGATGCCGCCATCATCAGCCTCACCATCCCGCTGCTTGGCCTCTGGTCAGCATGAAGTCGTAAGCTTTGCGCTCGTCACAAGAGACGGGGGAAGAAGATTCCCTTGTTGATAGCCAAAGCACCCTCAGGTGTGTTTCTCAGCACGTATCGGAGGAGGTGGAGGAAATGGAGAGTCGGCCAGTGAGGGGAGTGAATTCTTGCGCGTTGGGACTATGGCAGATTTTATGCTAGGCTGCCTATCCCGTGACCCTCGCGTTCAAAGAATTTTTTCCCAGCACTGATTAAAGGCACAAGCAAAATCTTTCCACTCTCATCCCTGTAAAGGAAAGGAGTGTAAGAATGCATGAATGCCAGCAGGCCCTGGTGCACGAGCTCAAACAGTCTTTCCCATCTGACAGCGCTAGCGGCAGAGGGCGTACTTCTGCTGGACAAGTAGTGAGGGAGAGTAGGGGAGCAGGCAGCTTGATCAGCACTGGGGGGTACGCTTACAAATGCCTTGTGCCAGTTTTATGGACCCCAGCAAGACACTGTCACCTGTCCGCGTCTCGCAGAGTAGGGCTGATCTATACAGAAAGATGGTGAGGAGTGATGTAGCTGACCATACCATCGTCCTAAATGATCCCACGCTCCCTACAGACTACTGGGTTTCAAAGCTGGACATCTGGGCCCGAACTGGCGCTGTACACCTTGGAAGTCTTGCCTGCCCTGCCACTAGCGTGTTGTCAGAGCGGGTTTTCCAGTTGCAGCTGTGGCCTCATCACGATAAGCGTACACGCCTGTCGACTGACAGGGACGCTATCCAAGATGAATAAGCCTGGATTCTCACTGATTTCCATTCTCCACCAGGTGAAAGCAGCTCAACCTGAATAATTCTCATGTATGCACTCCTCCTCCTCATTCTCCTTCTCCTCCTCTTTGTACACTAAAGTAGAGGAAACTGGGAGTGCCACATACAGGTCCTTCTGCTGTCCCCTTAGTCAGAACTGTCCATTTGTAACCCTTTGATCACATCTGCCCCTCTGTGATCAGTACCCATAACTCCCACACTACAAGGGAGTTCCCAGTTTATTTATTTTTTGTTAAAAAATCTAAAAAAAAAAGTCAGTGTCAATCAGCGTCAGTGAGCCTCAGTGAGCGTCAGTCAATGTCAGTAAGCATTAGGCTACATTCACACTACAGTATGGGGGACGTATATACGGCCGACGTATATACGGCCGATATACGTCCCCCATGCACTCCTATGGGCTCACGGCCCTGTACGGGAGCGGTACGGTGCAGCACACGTGCCTATCTTTTCCCGTATTACGGCACCGTGCGCTGTATCTCCCTATGGAGAAGGGCGGGGGTGAGCAGCGCTCATCCCCTGCTCCTCTCCGCAGCGCCGATGTATGCCCGCCGTACTACGGTACGGCGGGCATACATCGTGTGAATGTAGCCTTAGTCAGTGTCTGTCAGCATCAGTCAGCGTCCGTCAGAGTCAGTTAGTGTCAGCATCAGTAACTGTCTGTCTCACTGATCAGTCCTGATAACTCTCAATCCATGAGAGGTTTCAGTTTCTTTGTTCTTTGTCAAAAAAACTTTAAAAAAACGCTAAAATTTAAAGTCAGTATTAGTGTTAGAATCAATCAGTGTCATTCAGCGTCCGTCTGTCAGGGAGCTTTCAGTTCCTTTTTTTTGTCAAAAAAACTAAAAAAAATGAAAAATAAGACTAATTGGTACACAAGTGTGCCCTTGTTTCAGTGCCTGGCATGTGGGACAGTCCGCAGGAATCAGATGCACCTTCCCAGACCCTAATAGGCCAAACCCTGCAGGTTGGGGTCCTCTTTTCACGTCCACTATGCATTCAGCATTATAATACATTCATGGGGGGGAGTGGACATGTCTTACCAGATGCTCAAACCGTACAATGCCATGTGGAAATGTAAAATGTGGTACAATAAGCTGGCAGTATATTTTATCCAAATGGCATTGTACAACTCCTATGTCATCTTTAGGAGCACTAGTTACCAGGGATAATACCTGGAATACCAGGAGAAGATAATTAAAGGGGTATTCCGGGAATATGAACGTCTGATACAAAAACCCATAATGCTATAAATAGTATGTTTTTGTTGTATTCGTTTTTTTTTTTTTTTTTTTGCGTTTTGGCACAACATGGTTCATTGTGTGGGCTGAACAGTCCTCTTAGGAGCAATTGGTCTTGATAAATTCGATACTGTTTTTGTCCTATTTATACACCAGCTGGTGACTGGAGTCATTTTGCACCAAAACATGAGCCTAAACAAAAATTTGCGCCAAATCGCAGATAATGAAAGTTTACTATGAAAACTAGTCAAGCAAAAATGAATCTGGCGCAAGAAGGGTCTACTTTACAGTGAAGTTGCACTGTCCCTATTGTGTTCTGTGGCACAATTGAAAATACCAAATACGCATTGTACCAGCAACTGCACCAAAACAATGCCAAACTGAGACAAAAGACCCAAGATAACCCCCCCCACCGGCTTTTAAATTACATGCAAAAATCTGAAGGGAATGCTCTTCGAGACAAGAGCATATGATGCTGATCCCATCAGTCAAGACCTTGTTGACCTTAACAACCGAATACTGTATAAGCGGGTTGCATTAGACTGTAGCGAAAAATCATGCCGTGTTCAATGCAACCACAAAGCAACTGCATCATTGCGTTTATGTACAGTGCTTTAGGCGATTTTTTCACAGGCATAGTTTAGTTATACATGTCACCCCAGCCTAATGAGGAAGCCCTTATTTTTATACTTAAAATAATAATACTGTGGTGTCTATATATTATATATTGTATTACAATTTTTGTTTAAACTATCTTGTTTTCATGTGGATCTAATATCTCCCCCCAAAATTTTCTGGATTAAAAAAAAAGAAGAAGTAGAACCCCCTGGATGCCCAATTTCTCTGAAAGTGACTAATTAGTTCCGTTCTATGTTCTCGTGTACAACCAGGTATGGAGCCAAATTTAAAGCTGTGACTTGATTTGAGGTCAAAGTAATTCATCAAGCCATCTAATTTACATTAAAGTAACAGGAATGTGAAAAGTGTTTCTATGCGCCATGAAAAGTGATAAGCCCTATTGCTCTCCACACTACATGTAATTATGTGTAATAAAACAGCAGTGACAAACATTTATAGCCTTAGGATGACATAGATCCGGGATTACACTGTACTCGAAAAAGAAAACAGCCAATGATAAAGTTATTTCCACGGTGATGTAATTAGTTGTCATCAGGAAGAACTTAGTATATTGACAAAATTCCAGTATTATGCTGCTATGAAACAGACAGAAAACTAATATTAGAAGGAATTGCCAAAAGCTTTTAGTTCAATTGCCAAAATTGAAATTCTTTTTTCCATTCAAAAGGGCTGTGCAGGTGTGCTTACTATACTTTTCATTTACCTTATTGAGGAAATGTGAGTTATAGCCTTAAGAGGTACTCCCAATAAATTTTTAAATCCTTACATCTGATTGTGCATATGTGAAATCAATGTATACATACTTTTATGTTTAGTTGAGTCAATAGATCAACTTTGAGCCTTCTAGAAGATAAATAGGAACTAACATCATATCCAGATAAGGTTAAATCAATTACGCCAATTACAAAGAGTCCTCTAACAATCGAACCTGCTAACAAATAAACCAGGGTCAGGCCTGTGCAGTGTGGTGGTAATGCAAAGAAATGTTCTAAGATAATAAGTTTTGAACATAATCCTTTAACCAAATACAAATATAGATAGTTTGTGAGATTAAGGGGCAACATATAGTAAATAATTGTGACAGGCTGACCCGTGGATGGGCTAGGTGGCTCAGCTGAAACCCAATGAGCCAAATCTCAGGGTTTGTTTTAAGTGGACCCGAACACCTTCATTAACCTGGACAATCCGCCCATTATTAACACTTGTGAGTGGTAAAGCCACCAGTGGCATGTTTAATGTGTTTTGCCTGGGAACTGGTCAATCCTTGTGATCTAATGCCTGTGGCTTCAAAGATTAAAACAATTGGGTTTTTACAACTGCGCGTTGGACCAAATGCCGAGGTCCTTTTTGGGTTTTGGAGTTTCCTATTTGTATTTGCCTACTTCAAAAATTCCTATGACCTAGTCTGATTTTTCTAGGTAAAGAGCTGGTGTGTGGGGTTGTTTGCGCAACAAATTGCAGTTATGTTATTGTGGTGTAGGCGATTTTCCTGATCATGCATTTAAATGCCTGCCAATACCCTTTAAGACACCTCCTCTTTTTGATTAACCAAGGTCGACAACAGCTTGGGGAAAGTATTCAGATTAAATGCTTCAACAGTGGCAGATTGTAACAGCTTCTAGACCATTGTAGATATACATCGAGGAGCCGAATAACTAATAAAGCTTACGCAATATCTCATTTATGGTGTGTGCTTTATGAGCTGCGAGCAAATGGGACCCTGCTTGCCATATTATTGGTTCTGTCTGGAAGTGGTTGATCTGCATTCTTCAATGTAAACTCATCGATGAAAGGATAAAACATGAGATCAGGAATCTCATTTAAGGAGGTGGTATTGGGTTCGTCTTGATTCAGCAAAGCCAAAACAGTGACAGATGTCACTGCAACTGTGATTTTTTTTCATGTTAACTGGAGCTGCACAGGAATTAACAGCTATGTTGAAAAAGCAAAGGTAAAAAAAAATTGCCGAAGGTTCCCAACCCAAAGATCGATTTATGACATCAAGGGCATAAAGTAAAAACATTAATAAATAAAAAAAAAATCAAAAATATACTCAAAAAAGTGTTTGCCTCTCCAGTCACTAACATTACCCTTATGTGAGTGCAGCCGTTGCAGGGGATTGGGGGCACCCGTAGGCACATGGGTGCACCCACAATCGAGACAGGAATGCGGGAGTATCCGTACCAGTATTAGTAAAGCAACTTGTTTTTGCTTTTTTTCTGCTTTCCTTCTATGCAGTGAACAATGCATATGAAAGCCTTCTGAAATCTGCCAACTTCCGCGAGCCATGAAGGCTATGAGAAACTCTCTTTCATACCTACAGCATAATTCCCTAAAATCAGTTACACGAACCACATGACGGTAACATATCTTGGAAAACTTGATATTATACAGTGGTACAAACTATCCCAATATTGTTCCTCACCATATTTATGCATTAATCATGATCTTTTAGCTAGCTGCACCTCCATACTTAAGCAAAAGAGAATAAGCTCCCTCAATTTCCCCCTCTCTCAGGAATTTCTAGAGTGAGTCACACACAGTCATCTCCCTTTCCCAAGTATGGAGCTCGCAGGATCATTGGTAAAGAGAAAGTAAGACACTTGTCAATCAGGAGTGAGGCACAGCTGAGTGGAAGAACATAAACATGCCAGATCAGTGCAAAGGAAAGACGATGATGGAGTACATGGGTTGTTTGCTTTGATCGTGAGTCAACTTTATGAATCTACTTTACAAGCATCGGAGGAAACAATATATACTAATTTGGGGGAGATTATCAGGACCTCTGCGCAAGCAGTGAGCAGAGGCCCTGCATAATCGCAATGCTAGCCTATTGCTACTATATATTATTGCTGGATGCCTAATAATATGTACTTAATTATCATATGGTGCATGTCATTTGATAAATGTGGCATTGTTAAACACTTAAGGATACTTCCAAAACACAATGGCCAATTTCATACCAAGACAGAAAGCTAAAGAAAAGCCTCCTGGTTCCTGCCTCAGTAACACACGCGGATGCGCTGCCTGGCGTGGATAAACTCTTCGCAGCAAGCTCCCGCCCCCGAACATCCAAGAGGCCAGAGCTCGTGATGTATCGGGGCTGCGAATTTGCAGCGGCGGGGCATGCGCCAGCGGATGATAAATATACCCCTTTACGTCAGTTTGATGGTGCCTAATACTATGTACTAATTATCATATGTGAATTCAGTGAATAAATGTGGCATTATTGTTAACACTTAGAATACTTCCAACCTCAAAATCAAAAACAAAAATGGCCACTTCATTACCAAGACAGAAAGCTAAGAAAGCATCCGGTTCCTGCCTCAGTAACACACAAAATAAATGCCATACTATGGCTTTACCTGGCATTGGTTACCTTCTGCCATTTTAAAAAGTGGTATTATATATGCTACTTTTCCCATTATCAAAGACAAGGTCATGTCTCCATTCATTGTAAAGAATGTGAAGCAGATTTTTCTGGATTTTTTGTAGCTTGTTGCAAAAAAAAAGAAATGTATTTGTTGGGCATCACACTTTTTCTGGGAACTGTTATAAAGATTCTACATAATCTTACATAATTCTACAAATTTATAAAGTGTATGTTAGATCGATTTTAAATGACCACCCACACACATTACCATTGTTTGTAAGAATTTGTTAAAACTTATTGGAACATAAGATAACTAAATTATGCTCCCGATTGCCATAAAACGGTGTGTTTATGTGATGCATTGATTTCACTAAAAATATTAAAAGCGCAATGATTTTCATTTTCAATTGTCATTTATTTGAAAACACATTGTGTCGTCTTAATCTCAAACTTTCTTTCTATTGGTTTCATTTTTAATAAAACACTAACATTATGAATTAAGGAAATAAGTAGGAAGTGCATGTCATTTGATAACACCATGGGGCCCAGGTCCCATATACAATCAACAGGAAGGACTGCTCCTACAACAAGACTTAACTGCATGCACAACGGGAGCTGAAAGGAAAAAAAAATCAGTTTTTATCCAAAAACTAAAGTATTGATATAAGTTGACAAAGTTATAATAAGCCTGCAAGTTGACACAGGGAACGCAATTTGTGGCAGTAGCTAATAGTATGTCAAAGTAGAAGCAAGACACTGGCTGAGACTGTTAAGACACAATCATTGTAAGGGAGGCAGGATGTGTCAGTGTGACTAAGGCTACAAATGATGGATAGTAGGAGCCGCACCGGGTTACAATGATGGATAGCTAGATTCCGACCCGAACTTTAAAACTCTGTTTGCGGTTGTGAACCTGGCCCCAGTAACATGAGATGAGTGAGAGCGTGCTGGCACAGATTTTGAAGTGTTAACTGTTTAAATGCTGCCCGCAAAGCTAACCGGAATGGTACTGAACGGGTACTTTAGCTGTTTATAAAATAAATGTGTAAATTGCCACAAAAATTGTATTGTGTAACATGCAGACCAGTGCTTTTTTAACAGTGTTTGGTAGCTTTAAGGACTTTCCACCAAAAGGGGCTTGGACCGCTGTAATCTAAGACAATAAATAGAATGTGAAAAGTTAGTTAGCTGTCTTAAACTTACCACCAAATTTACTGTCAGATCAGAACATTCCTAAGAATTAGAGAACAACACCTAAGAGAAAAGTAGGAACCCACCATCTTGCAAAATAGGCATCAAGCGTTATTTGTCCACAAAGACGCATAAAGAAGTAGTACCCCTATAGCAAGCAATTGACATCTTGACAGTCAGAAACGCTTCGATGGTGCTATTGCGCTTTAAAGGATTGCTGTGACAAAATAAGCAGGAGTGATTTTGCAAAAAAATGTTGTGGGTTCCAATGTCTACGAGGTGTTGCTCATCTATTATCGGGGACAAAGAGGGGCGGTCCTATGGTGCATGCACCTGGTTATGAGCTGATATCTTTGGTGTGTAAATGTAGTATATTCATAAAATGTCTTGTATGTCTTAGGGTGGCTTAAACTTTGATTTATTATTTTTAATTAACGAAGACAAAGATTTACATAGTCCCAATATTTCTTTAGAACATAGCCACCCACATATTTCAGCTTTTTAATCTCAACTAAGCACAACCACTGTTAAAACAAACTTACCTAAGGAAATGTATCTGTGAGACATTTTTTTGCATGTCTAGACTATGTTCAACAAAATGTATCATTAATTCGTTATTTACCTATTACATGCTACTGGTCTTGTTTGTGTCATAATAAAAATATATAGAGCAGAACCCACGCTATACCGTTGTGCTGTATACAATCTTATGGAAATTGTTGATCACTATTTTTGTGCCCATCTCTCGCTCACTTTTGAGAGTTCATGAAAAATATACATATTAGAACGTTTGTTAAATGCCTGCATTTTATGTAAAACTAAGAAAATCAAAAGTAGCTTTCCGATTATACATGTAATACGCGGTAAAATTTAGGACTAGTCGACTTGAAGAATTTGACTATAAATCAAAGAAGCAGAATGCTTGCATTAAAGTCAAGTGATGCCATTGTATAAACTAAAAGGTTACAGATCGAAACTGCCTGTATCTCGACTGTTTTTTACATATTTCTTCTACTTTTACAAGTGCTTGAGGCATTGACTAATCCTCTTTGAATAATATTTGTTTGAATTGAATTCATTGTCCTTCAAACAGTGCTTTTTGTGAACCAATATTTTCTAGCCTTCCATCGCTTGCCTGTCGAAATACAGAAAACATTTCGAGAAAAGTATCCAATTTTTATAGAGAAACAGAATATTTGCCCCAAAAGTCATAATAATTAATTTGGAAATACTGACAAGTGAGAATTCCAAATGGTGCCATATTGCCTAGTTATCTGTTTTCATGTTGATTGGGTCTATGATGTATCTCTCACTAGAAAGTGATACGCAATAAGAAACACGTCTTGGTTTCCTAGACATGGCGTTTTTAAAATGTTAAGTCTCCCATGGGATTGATGATGAAATTACAACTTTCCATCAGACTATTTGAGTGGAAAAATACAATAACATTACAAAGTAAACCTTACCCTCCACAATTATGTCAATTGAACCAAACACTTGAAATTGATTAGAGCGGACATGTTGATGATGGGAAAAGACGCGTCTGGAGACTTGTCCACGATTTCCACAATGTTTAAAAAGCCGGGAGATAAAAAAATTAAGAGAATAGTAAAATATTACAACTGCAACACTGATGTCTTGAACAATTATGCTCATTGTGAAAGTCAATAAACAAAACCAGAGGACAGGTCATACAAGTTATTATTTTCCATTGGTCACAGATGACTACGAAATTTTTATGTGCTTGAACTTTGAAACAGTGGTTAGGACCGACCACAGTCCTCTGTGTTGATGGTTGTCATTGATAGCTTTTGCTTTAGGGGGCTGCCAAGTTCATGTAAAAGTGAGTGAGATCTGAACTAGATGATTATATGTAGTATATGATATTGAATTGCAATGGGATAATCAATACATTGAAATAATAACAAAAAAAAGAAATCAATGTGGAGTAAATATAAATTACGTGATGAGCATTGACTTATCCAGCCTGTTTCTACGTAGACATGATTATTCAGTGGGACCTCATAAATGCTTGTCAGAGATGTTTAAAATAAAAAGAGAATCCAAGTAAGTTTTGGAATGTTTATAGAGATAGCCCTATCGACGTATATGAAAATGAGGGAATACATTCAATTCTGCTAAGGAATAAAAAACATCCATTGAGAGAAAGATCCTCACGACTTACCTTATGCAAGCCTCCTTTTTTCCATACAGGGATAAACGAATATTAGTAATGATGTAATAGGGGTGTTTCCGATATTAAAAAAATTGTTGCCTTTTTCTGAAAAGAAGCATACCTCAATCCCAAGATACTACACCAAAAAGGTTTTAAACAGTACCTGTGTGCCACATGTGATTAAAATTGTAGACAGTTGTCAGGCATATTACGACAGTCCACAATCAAGGAGGTGAGATCTATGGAAAGGGGGGGGTGGCTTCCACAAAAAAGTCAGGTGCTCAAAATAGTGCAAAAGCATCATCATTTGGGAACAGCCTTGTTGGTTATTAACTAAGTCAACTAATGAACGTATGGATGCATATAAGTCCTAAACTACACAGATGTATCATCCGGCACAAGACACAGTACTAAACATGATGCCAACATAAGACTGTTGATCTAAATGTGCATGTTTTACCTTTACCAAACTTTTAAATATGTCTATATCTATACAACTATAGTAATAATAATAATTAAAGGGCTAGTAGGAAGGTTTGCGCCATTCAGATGCTTTTGTCAGGCTTTTATAAGGAAGAAGGAAACGATATAAGAGAAGTAGTAGAACCATGGAAACCGGGAAGGGAAAACTGGCCTTACTCTAAGGATAAGTAGTCTCTGCTTGCGGGGTGATGGGTCAGCTTACCAGGCTAGCACGGCACCCCAACAGAATCTCACAAATCTAGCAAAACTGAATGACAAAACAGCCTTAAATGGCGGCCGGCCCATTTTATAGGCATTAATACACATAATACAGCTGAGACATAAAAAACACAGCAGTAATGACAGAAGCAACGGAAGAAAAGTAGAAAAGTATAAAACAATCAGGCTTTAAAAAACAGTGTAGAGAAAAGATTAGGAAAGCCAAAGGATGGCGGTCCCTAGCCTGGACAATGATAACTGACCCAAGCAATGAAAACTACAAATATAGCTCAACAAGTTATAAGGGTGTGCTGTGCACATTCATTGCACTAGCCCACCACAGAAAAGTTGACCACTTTATAATATCAACTTATTATCAGGTGAGCAAGGGTAGCAACCCATGCAAAAAGTCACAGAATGCCATAAAGTTGAAGTGCTGTAGGATATCCATGATTTAATTTAAAAAAAAAAAAAAATGAAAATTCCCGTATAGAGAAGGTAAGATGAAACATATATTTATGTGAATACTTTCTGCCAGAATTTGATGTGTGAAAGTTAATGTAATACTATCAGTAGGTAAGGAGTCCTGGTAAGTCCCTTAGTTTACTTACCCTGCCTAAGATATAAATCATTTCGGGTCAAATATAAATATCAAATGTGGTATCTTTAATTGGTGCAGGTCACCTTAACCTGCCATTGTACAAGATCCACTTCACAAAATACAAACACTTAGTCCTCCCTGCAGTGGAAATATTAAACCATATATAAAGCCTTTTTTTTATTTTTTTTCAATATGGATTGATTTCCATAGATCATTTATACCCTTAATTATTTCATTGCATAAGATACTATGTGACTACGGTGTGACATCCCGATAGAGTCTTTCTGCATTTCCTACAGTGAAAAAAAATGGCAAATCTATGGTAGTTAACCCTGTTCAATATATTTCACCCTTCTCAGATAATTCACTTAGACAGAAATGCACCTTATGAGTAAAGAGGTTAAACCAAGGCACAAATCGGTCGGTGTCGAATTTGGCAGGTTCGGCACCCACAACTCTGGAAGAACAAACAAGATTGGCAGGGGCCCGGTTTACAAAAAACACCAAGCAGGTGATGACTGCTAAGCAGCCAAGACCATCGTTTACAGCCCCTTTAACTACCACAGGCATCGCCTCTGTAGGCATGCCTGTGATTGGCGGGGTTGACTCTGCATAAGAGAGGGTCACATAATCCAGATTCCATTAGGACACAAGGGACATCTAGGGAGATGATGCTGCTCATAATGGGGTCAGGCAGAGATTAGGCTGTGGAACTTCTGAAAAACCCTCAATACCTGTTAGCACTAGGGTATAGAAGAGGCTATATAAGGAAAGGGAAGAGCTCTTCCTAGTGTATCGCAGCAGTAATACATAGATCATAGAGTTGTTATTCATAGTGAATAGAAGGCACTCATACCTGGGAACTAAAAGTGCTGTTTCTCAGTGAATAGTGCACACAATATTTAGGAATCATAAAAAAAAACTGTACCCATGAATAAAAAGTCCAGTAATACCTTTTGATGTGAAGTTGCTATGCAGTGAACATCTAGTTTGCATGCCATTTCTATGCCAGATATTAATGATGATGATAATAGTCATTATAATATAAGCTGCAGTAGTTTATTGCTGCATCCACAAGAAAGGA
The DNA here is from genome assembly GCA_019512145.1 of Engystomops pustulosus. Classification (NCBI taxonomy): domain Eukaryota; kingdom Metazoa; phylum Chordata; class Amphibia; order Anura; family Leptodactylidae; genus Engystomops; species Engystomops pustulosus. The sequence goes on from CM033647.1 coordinate 64,643,892, forward strand.
GAAGATAGGGAGGAAGTTATATACGCTCAATTTTAGCATGGCTGATTGATACCCACTTGAAAATCCAGAAGGGTAATATGATGCAATGAGGACAAGCAATGAATGTTTGGTTGCATTATCAAAGTGTTTAAGATAGGCAGAAAGATCTCATCTTCTCATGTTTTTTCAGCCTGCAACAAACTTGAGCTAGATCAGTTCTGGTAGAGCTTTAACCCTTTAAGGACCCGGCCCTTTTGTTTTGCGTTTGGATTTTTCATTCCCAACATTCAAAACTATAACTTTTTTATTTTTCATGTAAAGAGCTGTGTGACAGCTTATTTTTGCGTAAAAAATAGCACTTTGTAGTGTGGTAGAGTATTCAATATTCCATCCATGTACGGGAATTCTAAAAAGCAGTGAAAGTGATGAAAAAAACTGCATTTGCGCCTTCTTCTGGGCTGGGTTTGTACAGCTTCATAGGTTTTTTAAAATGTGTTCATACATTACAACAATTACAACCCCCTGCACAGAAAAAAAAAATCTTTTTTTTGCCATTTATGCGATAAGAACTTTTTCATACTTTGGTGTACGGAGCTTTGGGTAGGTCTTTTGCGGACATTTGATGAGTTTTCAATGCTTTTATTTTTAGGACTGTACGACTTTTAACACTTTTAAGAATTTTCTGTTTTCAAAAATGGCAAAAAAAATGCCATTTGTGACTTCGGGCGCTATTTTCCGTTACGAGTGTTAAAGCAGTGAAAACCTGTATTGTATTTTGATAGATCGGGCATTTTCGGACCCGGTGTTGATACCTAAGTGTGTAGTTTGACTGTTTATTCTATATTTATTAAGTTCTAGGAAAGGGGGATGATTTTGAATTTTATGTTTTTTTAATAAAAGTTTTTTTTTACTTTTTTTCAGACTCCCTAGGTACTTTAACCCTGGTTGTCGATTGATCATACCATATACTTGCCATCACTATAGTATGGCAGGATATGGGGATTTTGAACACCATCTATACAATGTGCAGATCGACATTGTAATAGGGGCCTAGAGCAGTCGGTGGCGAACATATGGCCACGGGTTGCCAGAGGTGGCACTCAGAGCCTACTGATGGGCACTCAGGCAATCAACTCAATTTAATCTAAACCAGGACACATCACCAAATCTTCTGCAGGCCCAAGCAACTTAAGGATGTTTACTATCAGTGCTATTTTAAAGTGACACTTTAAGGTGTTTGAAATGCAGAAAAGTGAGAAGTGTGGACGAACTGCATTGTCCTTTGGAGGTCATCCTGCTGACCACACCATCCTGGGAGAGAGAAGACTACAATGATGGTAGGAATTTGCCCACCTTTTTCAACCTTACATGATGGCCTCTAGGAGGGAAGCCAATACAATTTGAATGACGTGGAAGAACAGGTAGCAATAAGTTACGGTTAAAAGCAATGCTTGGCACTGGTAAATAAGGGATTTCTGGTTGTAGTTTTGGGCACTCGGTATCTTAAAAAGGTTAGCCCATCACTGGCCTAGATCATGATTACACAGGATCACACAAAGATCCGGAGGGTACTGGGAACGGACGCCTCTCCCGATGAAGGCACGGGCGGGGGAGCGACGAACGATCGGAGCCAGATGGCGGAGCCCATGCGCCGACGCCGCTTTTAATGATTGCCGGCAGCTTTGGCGGCGCCGAATCAAGGGTTAAAAGCCGGCGATCGCTGGTCGGCTAGCGACGGGCATTTGCTTGATTATGAAGCAAATGCCAGTGAGTATGAAGAGGGCTCAGCCGGAGCCCTGTTCCTTATCCCCCATGCCGCAGCAAGCCGCAAGGTTATATCTATTGTGCTAGGGGGTGTTAAAGTATATCAATGATGCAGCTGAATGTTTCTCCCATCATTAGTTAAAACAAATTGGCTCTTGAAAAAGTGGTCACCTCATTGAAAGATGTACAATCTACCACTGAAAAAACCAAGCAAAGAACACAGGTATGTAAGACTTAACACACAAAACATTTAGGGAAAGCAAAATGGAATGTTGCACATGGTGTATAGAATCTAAAGGAGGAAGCATAATCCTTGAAACCGCCCACTGAGCCTGATTGTCCTGAAATTAAAATTTGTCAATTTGCATTCCCAATACTACATTTTAAATTCGCCTTCCTCAGAGAAAATAAAATCTTTTATTGCCACATTTACCAAAGTTCAACTTCTCAAATTTTGCCTTTCTTGTACTGAGGTTTAGGATTATTTCAGTCTTAGTTAGCCCATTGTGGACAGGGGCCAATACCCTGTATCAACTAGTTTTGTCCTTTAGCTGTTAACTATTCCCATTGACAGCCCATTTTTGAGTGTTAATCCAGGTCCCCAGTGACGTCAATGGAATTTGTGTTCGTTCAAGGTCGCGCTCAAAGTCAGCTCAAAGTCCAGGTCCCGAACTAAATGAAGGGATATTTTAGAATACTAAACCAACATGAGGAGAGAAAAAAAGAACTGGGAACACACATCCAACATGCATACAATGATCTACTTGCCGGCTAGGCTACATTTATATAACGAACTCGAGGTTCTTAGTAATTTTGATCAAATTGTAAAAGCCCACAACCACTTCAGTGACCTCTTTTTGGTGGGTCCATACGCGATGTGTGCGGCATCACTGGCGTCCACCACCGCCGCAGCACAGCCCCGGCAAGCCCAAGACACTGGTTGCCCCCGCACCCGTACTGGCACCCGGACTTCATTTATTTTGTTTTTTGCCTCGGTACAGAACTCGCCCCATTCGATCCAAGGTGCTTTTAAATTAGAGGAGACCGAATATAGGGGCTGCTACTTCTAATCAGCTGGTGGCCTGAGACTACAGGAACCGTGAGTATCAACACTGTCACCAAATGGTGAGCTTTTTCCGGTTCACATGTGTGGTATGCATGGCGTCGAAGCTTATGTGGTGCGTGCTGGGGGGACCTGGGCCTGGATGCCATGGTGGCTATGTTGCCAGTACGGTCTGGGGGGCAACCAGGTATGTTACTGCCGGCACTGTGCTTCGGCGGGGTGGACGCATGTTGAGGCGCACACATAGCGTAGGGGGACAACAAAAAAGAGGTTACCTGAGGTGGTTGGTGGCTTGTATACAATTGATCAATGTAACTAAGAACTGAGTTCGTAATAATGTATAGCTAGCGGCAGAAATCAGTGTATCACGTGTGGATGTGCGGTCCAGTTTTTTGTCTTCCTCTTGTGGTCCAATTATAGGTGATTGAATTATCCGCTATATCATAATTTCTCTAATTATATTAAGTTAGTCAATTTTCAGTTATTGTTTATTAAAGAATGACCCAAAACAACTTTACAATAGTTCTTTTCTGGTCTAATTCTTAACTGTAATAGTGTCACAACTCAGCGGCTTTAAGTTGTGACACTTTTTGTTTGTTTTTTCTTTTTTTTTTATTGAAAATGTGAATGGATAATGGAAATTGACTATGAAAACTTCAAATTAGAAGATATCTGAGATGGCTTATCTTTATCATGTTGTGTGTTCCTAAGTTCCAGAAAAACTTCAAGGGTTTCAGATTCTTTGTGCTATTTAGACTTATTTTCTCAATGTAAGTGGCGGCCATCTGAGGGAGAATCGCTACTAGTGTTAGAAGGCGCTGTAGAGGGTAAAGCATATTATACAGAGGAACGGTACTGGGATAAAGACAGGCATCATATGAAGAAGATCTGGTGGAAGACACACATGAACAAGTAGTCAAATAGCAATAAATGGGCCTTAAAGCTTACAGTCAATATGGAGAGGGGGGTGACACAAGAGCAGCAGAGTTGTATAATGGTAGGCCTTCTTTATAAGGAAAGCATGCAATAGCTGAATAAATAAAAAATGCTGTGATGAATGAGGCCATCAGCCACCATTTTATTACAAAGGTCTAAGGCAGCGGGGAGGCAGAGAGCGGAGCTTGGCTCATCTGGTGTTTGCAAAGGAGGAGGACACGGAGATTTAGAATGAGCGAGTTGAATATCATGCAGTTACTAGTGTGATAGGTTGCCTAAGAGATGGGTTTTAAGAGAAGTTGAAACTATGGAGGGACTGGGTATTGTCAGGATTCAGATGCGTGGATCCCTTGTACCCACGCGGGAGTGAGTGTACTAGCCGACACCGGGGAACGAGATAAGTGGCACTGGTCTTCACCAGAGCCAGCCGCAAAGCGGGGGAGGACTTCCTGCGGCAGGGTGCACCAGGTAGTTCAACAGGTGTGAATAACCAACGTGGCAGACGAGGGGACCTTGCGGGAGACAGGACTCCAGTCAGGTCAGGACCGGGTTCAGGGCAGGGGAGAGATGGCAACGTCGAGTTTTTAATTGGGTCAGAACGGGAGTCAAGGCAAATGGAACGGGCACACAGGAACGCAGGACACAGGAACTGGGAGCAGGAACAAGGGGAGCGGAACGCAGACTACATGGAACACACAGGAACACTGTAGACACAGTAGACACAGGAATCAGGAGACCGTTTAGAGTTAACGCAGAAAAGAAAAGTGAACACAGGAGAACAGGGAAGGCAGGAGAACACAGGAATGCGAAATATTGCTGGGGAGTTTTGCTCGGGCTGTTAGGCACAAGATCAGCCTGCGGCGCCGACACAGGAAGGGCTCCACCTAAGAACTAAAGGTAGACTGGCTGCGTGGAAAGCGACAACGATCATAGGCCACTGGCTTTTTACATAGCTTGATGCTGGCGCACTGAGAAAGAGTGGGGGGGAAACAATGTGCGCACTGCCGGGAGTCATGCTGAATCGTGGCGGGGATGGCAGCAGAGAGGGGCACGATTGCGCCTGTGTGTGATGTGTAGGTGCGCGAGCCCGTGACAGGGTATTGCTGACAGTCCGAGGGGAAGGTCATTCCAGAGAACTGGTGCAGCTCAGGAAAAGTAATGGAGTAATTAAGTTAAAATTTTATCTAAGATCACTGCCCCAGACTCAAAGCGCATGGGTGGGCGATAGACTGAGATAAGAGGGAAGAGGAAGCGAGGTTGCAGCATTATGCATGCTTTTGCAGATGAGGGTTATATTAAACGTATTCGGAAGGGGAGACGGTAAGCATTACAGCAGTACATATCCCGGATCACAGGCAAACCCCCATGTACCTCCAGAGTGTAACTCATCTGTTACGGCTCCAGCGGCGCTACCCTGCAATGCCCCGCGCTCCTGCGTGCGCAATGGCGTTGATCTATAAAAATGTAAGGGCCCCCCCCCCCCCCCAGTGCGCTGATAATTTGTGTACTGCCTGATCTGATAAATTCGAGCCCTTTCCCTGTCCCTGACGGATCTTTGTGCTTCTACACGAGAGAAAGCTGCATTCCAAGCCATATGCGATTATACTAATTTCCCTGTGTGACCTCGTTCGTTCCTCACTCTGATCCCTGTGCTGCAAGCATGAACCTACCACTACTTCCCGACTCTGATCATGTGCTGCCTTGCCTGACCTACACTACATCCAGACATCCCGTGCTGCTTGTTCTCTCTGCCTTCCAGACCACACGTTGGCCTTACGTTTTGTACTACGTTGGCTGGCCAGCACGGACCAAAGTCGAGCCAGTGGAACGGACCTGGTGGTACCACACAAAACAAGTCCCCCTGTTTTGCTGGGGGGAGCTATGGTTAAAACAGGGTAACACATAGACTCCGGTCCAAGGTGTCGAAAAACGATCGCGTCCGCATTGGTTGCAGGAGGATCAACTACCACCGATCAGACACTGAATTTGGAGAGCTGGAAACAATTTTTTTTTTCTTTATATCAGTTATTTACCTCCCCTACATATACAGTAAGTACCGTGTAAGTTTTTGTAGGATGGCAGAGGTTGTTTTAGGGGGTTCCAGCCTTCCAAAGTGTACTCACTAACTTCCATAAAGCCAGACTAAGCAGACATTTACACCTGTGTCAAATTTTTAAACAATATTTAGCGACTGGTGAACAGTTTCAGAAAAAATATGACCAATTTCCTAATATGTTCAACTAATGCCCACTTCTGATTACAAGTTTTGCCTTGCATTCATATATAAACTGTAAAAATATTAACTGAAAAACATAATCACACTCAACAACAATGTGCATGTAGTAACTAAATTAGGCAGAAGGAACACAAAACTCAAACAATCAAATAACACTGGTAACTAACTCACCCCCTTTTTAATCTGCCAAGTATGGAGGAGGGAAAACACTGGGGGATTCAGAGCGACAAGTACGTCGGGTGCTGCTACCTGATAAGAGATATATTTATTATTAATTGTAACTGGGCTCATTGTGTTATGATAAAAGTGTATATATGTTTTATTGTAAACTTAAAGAACAAATTTCTTGCCTGAAAAACCGTCGTTTAACAATAAATAATAGCTACTATATCACGTAGAAGCGTCCAAAGTACATCATGGTGTTTGTATCCTCTTACCCTTTCAAGGGATCTTTCTAAGCTGCTTCTGGTCTCGAGGTTGTGCTACAAACTTAAAGAGGGATATTTATCATATGATAACGGCTCCAGGACTCTGATGTATAGGGTAGGGGCTGTGGCAGCTTTATCTCACCAGCTGGTTGTCATAGAAATAAAGCAGCGGTGACTATCAGAGGATGCGACATCCTCCATTCTGCCCCTTCAGTCCAATCGGCAGGGAAGGTGGAGGAGAGGCTAAATCATCGCAAGTGCTAGCAATAAGCTAGTATTGAGATATTCAGGGCTTCTTACTCCACTGGACATGCGTGCAGAGCCTGATAAATAGCCCCAAAGTGTCTGCGTACAATGATTAATAATTCTTTTTACATACCAAGGTAGGCACAAATATATTGAGATTTTAGTACTTTATATTACTCTACTCTTGAAAAACTATTCTAATAGGTATTCCATAAGTAAGAGAGTATTGGTTTAGTGTGAATGACCCATTATTGTGTATATTCATAATTACATTCGGAGACGTGGAAAATAAACAGCGACTTCTAGGGTGGCACGAACCGCTCATTACAAGTAGGAAAGGCATGTTCTCATAATTTACATGCTACTTTAAAACACGATTTTAGTATTGGACAGGACATGTGCTTCATTCCTATACTCAGTTTACACAGGTAAATTGTTCCACAGAAAATCCAGGAAAATGCAACATGTCTAAAAATAGACAAGGCAGATCATTAAAATGTTATTCATGTATTACACCCATAAAAATCAGACTCAACCCATTTGGGGAATGAAAAATAGGAGAAAGAATGGAAAAACACCAGCCGAAACACAGCTTCTCTAGTTATTGTGGCATTGCAGCAAGAAGGACGCATTATGTAGCAAAGCTCATGAGTTTCATGTTAATATACATATCCAAATTACTCGCCAAACCCCAAAGTAAAGGTTTCACATCATTTTCAAAAAGATGAATTGACTGTGACACTACTATATAGATGTTACATTGTCTTTATGTCTCTAATCCCAAAGATTTAGTCATGGCTTTTAACAGGGCCAATAATCCTGCAACAAATAGCATTAAATAGGTGCAGATACAGAGTGGCCATTGAAATTAAACCCACCCAAAAACCCAATAATAATTAATGAAAAGCTATGATTAAAGATGCCCCTTATCCCTAAATGTTTTTTCATTGCTGCAAGTTTGCACTACTTTTGATTAAATCTGCGGGTAAATATATCTGGATTTGGCCAATTGCAGTTAATTTTTGTGAAGGTTAGCAACACCACATAAAAGTCCTTCATTTATCCATTTACATATGACCGCAATCCTAATTGCTTAAAACTCTACTAAAGGGGTACAATTTGAAATAGTTTAGATTCCTTTGAAGTAACTGTTCACTATATTTACCCCGCTGACCTGCATCCACTGTAAGGTACAAAATATAACCTTCTTGATGTCCCTCTTTAAAACTTATCATTAAACTCATGTTTACTTTTGCCTGTTTTGAATTTTTACACTCAGTTTTGTATACAAAAAACTTTGGGGGAAATATGACTCTTTGATTTCTTTTTCTTTTTTGTGCAACTTTTCTGTAGACTTTTCACTGTTTGAGACTTTTAGGTTGTCGAAATCAAGCAGCGTAACCAGAGTTAGCTGCCCCCGATGTAAGGTAATGCAGATGCCGTATTATTGAGCTGTATTGAGATTATTGAGTACTGACCAGTTTGGTAGACGAGACTGATGATATGGTCCTGCCTACTTGACCAGGATATCGTGTTCTCGTTATATTGAGCCACTCTACATAATCCTAATAAATGCACCACCAACACAATAGAATCATATATATTTGCACAAAAAGGAAAGACAAAGTTAAAAACCAATTACAATACACGAATTACTTAGCCTGTCAGTCATAGTGACCTACCTCCAGATCCCAAGAATAAAAGGTTTGCAATTCGTATACAAAACATATATAATGATAAAAAAATAACATCCAAGTACCAATGTGAAGAGAAAATGATGCAAAACAAATCTAGCATATTTTGTCTATGGGTAAATCCCATAAGACTAAGGTCTCCTACTGAGGGTGTAACATCACATTTTATCTATTATCAAAGATTTATGAGTACACCTTGAGTTAATCGGTATAAAAAAGAGAACGTAGGTGGGAGGCAGGTCACCAAACTCATTGGAACTATTTAGTAAGGGTCAAGGATAGCACAAAAAACATCGAATTATTCTGACAATTTTGGATTTTTGCGCACCATTTTAAAGGTAGGTTATTGCTGTCGCACACGATTGGATTTTGGCCGAATTGCCGGACACAAATCGGGAGGGGGCGGGCCGTGGACGGACGGACGGATTTAGACGGATTAACTTAAATTGTGTCGCAAGCCAAGCACGAATGCAATGGGAGGGAAATGGTGAACTCCGGCAGAGACCTGCTTGGGGAGGGAAGCGACACATTCAGCAAGTAGGGCGCAAGTTGTAAGTGAATTGCGGCACAGTGCAAAGTCGTCGGACAATAAACTTTCGGGATCTCATCCGGACCGGGTAAGTAAATTCCCCAAAGGATGCTGTGCTAATTGAAAATGGCCAGAAATTGTGCAATGGCAACAAACTCAGTACAGTTTCTGGATGGCCACACACAGTCACCAGACCACAACCAATCCAAAATTGTGAATAGAATGGAAGAAAAAAAAATTAATTTTTACCAAGTAGTCCAACCCATATGAACTGTGATTGTATAGAGGAGATTGATTTTCAGTTCCGACAGGTAGAAATCTCTATGAAAACATACCCAGAAGAAGGCAGGAGCAGTGTGAAAGCCAAAGGTAGATTTAGATTTATAGAAACCAAACAGTGTAAGACCCGCTTACACTTTAGGCTGACAAACAGAAATGAACTCACAGTTAAGTTCCATTTGTGAGCATTCAGGCCAGATGTTCCAGCAGTACACACTGCGAGTATGATGCATATAAAACACTGCACCTAAAAACACTGCGTATTCCTTAGTCTATATGTATCTATGATGATCTTTTTATCCTATATATTGGACCTTACCGATGAAACAATTTGATTCCATTTTTGGGTATTTCAGGTACCTGAGTCAAGGAGGTAGTGGAGCTCAGTTATACAAGTCAATCTACCTCTGTATCCCGTGGTGATCGGACTCATATTACCACAACTTGCTGCACACCTAGCCTGAGTCACAGGATTCCACTCCACCTGTCACTCTGAACAGCCTGCATGTCTTTACAGGTGTAACAGCGCATGTGCAAGTGGACTGTGCGCAGGGAGGAAGCAAGTACCCCCTGCTATACACAGTACGGGGTGCATGCACAGTAAAGATGGCTGTGGAGGACACAGGCAGGCCTTAAAACTGAAGGTTGCACTGCAAACCTCTAGTATTTAGAATGGCATTCTGTGAGTCAAGCTGAGGGTGTAGTGGGGGGGGGGGGAGGACTAGGCTGAGTGGCACAGGAGGGCAGAGGCTTGACTGGATAATGGAGCTCAACTGGATAAAGGCGCTCCCCCACCTCTCGATGGATAGCCACATTACCAAAGAAGGAATAAAAAGGCAAATTTGTACAGGAAAGGTACCATAGAGGAGTAAGAAGAAGATCAATTGGATACTATATCTATAATAAGGAATCTTATTATGAACTGCTTTGGGATGTAACCCAGGGATAAGGTAAAGGGTTCCCTTAAATTAACTTACTGACAGTCTATGTTTGTAAAACTCTCTGTGGGCCGGTCACATGATTTGTCAATGGTCCTAGTGGTTGGTGCGACAAACGGCTGGCTGTAATCGCGACTTTGTACAATTACAGTGGGATGTGTATTTGGCAGCTCGTTATGCATGGTATCAATTCACACATATTATGCATAGGAACTAGATTTTAGTTTGTATAGTAAAAATCAAATGGCGTAATCACTCTAACTTTGGACACATTCTGATGAGTCCCAGACATGTGTTTGGTATTCTATACAAAAGGAACAAGAAAATACAAAATAACATTTGGCCACTTAAAAAAAACAAAAAATTTTTTTTTATGCATTTTTGTCCAGGTCTATCATGATTCTATATGTTTAGGTGGATAATTCTGCAAGCTTCTTTACAAACCTTCACACAAAAACGAAAGGAGAAAAAGAGTGTTTACCTTTCTTACCACGTCAAGTGGAAATAATAGGTAAAAGAAAACAGCTACTGCTGCTTGGTCAGGTTATAGGGGCTGACCTTTTCACAGGTTTCCTCTTTGAAATTAGGTATCAGGGGCGGCTGTTTTGCAGCGGTTTGCTTTTTAAATTATTTTCCAGTGCTTAAAGCTTGCAGCAAGTATTTAAGGTTTCTTTCTAATTGATGCAACTATGGTCATTACTAAAGTTACTGCACCCTTCCCTGAGAAATCCAATTTTTACATCCTCGTATTTCTGGGACACTTGAAGGTCATCATAACGGCATTTTACAGTACACCCACAAGGGAAGGGCACATCATTGTCCCTATGCTATAGTTTTAAGCTATAATTAGCTTACTCTTCTATGTAAGGACACCCACGCGCACACATAAAAGCCGAATTACCAAATACACAGAGCCTCGATAATGGATGGTAAGGATAGATAGGCCAGCAAAAGGACGGTGTTTGTTGATGAAGTGGAGCTTTGAAGCAGGGAAAAATGTTGCAAGAGTAAGAAACTGAGCCCTTTTATGGGCAATTATGATGTACAGCACACACTGTAAAGGCATCTCGTGTTCTTTGTACGTTTATTGTACATCAGGTTTAGCATGCATTTATCTCTACTTTTTTGTGATATGAATTTTTATTTCTTATTAAGTACTGTATCGTATAGAGTTGTGATAAGGGTTAATGAACCCTGACTAAATAAAGAGAGCTGGCAATTTTCAATGCTGTAGAGAAAAGCAGATTGGTTACAGAAAGAAGAAAGTTGACATTTAGAAGGACAGTGCTGTCTGGAAAGGTGTTTGCCACTTTTTAGAGCCTTTCTGAAATAGACTATCGTGGGGATTATTCAATATAAGTGATCTGGGAGAATGATCTGTCTTGTGGCTGACACAGGCGGTATATATAGAGAAACAGTCTAGCCCTTATGAATTGCAGGTAGGAAACAGAGCTTGAAGGAGGGAGAAGACTGACAGTTTATCTGCACAACCATAAGAAGAAAGAAAACTGAGAGATAGGAATACTCTCAAATTTGTATTTTTCACTAGCGTACCAGTCTTCTGAGAAAGCGAGGGATTAGGCCTTTCGACAGCATAGAAAACTTCTGTCAGGGAGGAGATTGGAGAAACTCAACCCCATGCTTTGTTGTATGCGTGTGTCCCTGAATTCTACAGTGAAGAAGGTAACTGTCCACTTCAGTAACTGTCCACTCTGACTCTGGTTATTTCACTGGGGTTGCCACCAAGACGCTGTTTTTCCCAGCCAGAGAAACAGCACAACGGGCTGCAACAAACAGAATAAATTTGGGGCCATCCTACCTGGGGTGCCTATAATGCATTGCAATTTGCTAATAGAGAGATGCAGCACGATCGGAAATCATGCTTATCATTCCCACATTTAAGAGTCAGTCAGCTGAATGGACAAAACAAGGGTGGCTATTGAAAGACAGACATAAAACTGGAAAAGAGTGGCATCGACCATTATTGAGAATGTAGCTGGTGAGGATGAAGAGTGTTTTTGGAAGATCCAAATATAGATTCTGGCATTCGAGTCAATGTGGTTTCAATGATTTTTGGGCAACAATAAAGATCTATAGCTCATCCGTAGAATTGACCATGACAAGGTCCGAGGATTGTTATAAATGTAAAACCCAGCTGAATCTATCAGCTAAACTAAACCTTTCAGCTTAGTTCAAACTTATGGGGGGTTCCGCCACGCGTTAAATCCAGCCCACAAAAAATATAACAATTTTCCGTTCTGTGAACTTGTTTGTCAAAGTTGCCAAGTGTCTCACAAGAGCGGGACTTGGCTGTTACGGGACATGTGTGAAGCTCCTAATAGAGTCGCTACGTTTTCCAAAAACAAAATAATAAACTAAATTAGCAGTTATTCAGTAGATTTCTACAACATATCAATGTGGTAAATTAGTATGCCTTGAAATATGCAAATTAGATAGAATGTTTTATATACAACCACACACTGACAATTCCGTTAATACAAACCTCATGTATTTATACTCCATTTTGAAAACAATGGAAAAAGAAAATAAAACCTGTGGGAATTGTTTTTTGTCAACAGTCTCAAAATTATGAACAATAAAAACTACCAGGGTCCAAGCTACAAGAAATTAGATGGCCTCAACTAAAGGAAGTCTACCAACTCTACAAATATACAAATCTGTGGGCTCTGTTGTTAGAGAAATAACTAGATATAAAATACTTTATGTTTTGCCCCTATGTCAATTGTGGAATGCCCCCGTTAGTCCACATGCTATTGAAGATGGTTGGCGCGCTAAACAAGGTTGTGTTTAGACAAAAATATACTGCCGATTTCTGCCCGGTAACACTGACACGTTAGATAAGCACTATGTCTGTGCGAAGATGGGGCACATGGTAGAAGTTGGAAGTGAGTTTGCTGAAAATATCGGATGCTGAAGGACAACAAGACCTGGATGCACAAACCGCACAGCATAGCATATGGATGAAATTGGAATATCTTGGAGATGGAAAAAATGGACAGAAATAATAATGAAAATGACAGGGTATTTCTGACGGACATAATTTCAGCAGTTCTAATAACTTGGTGGATGGTGGGAAGGAAAACACATATGGGGCTCGGAAGGCAACAATGAGAATTAAAAAAAGCCTCTGATTTTGGTTGTCAAAGTATTAAACTTAAAAAAAAAGTCTATACATTTCATATTCTTGTAATTGTATTTACCAATAAAAGTTATGCATTTTTTTTATATATGTATAATGAAGTTATGTTGATCAACGACAAGGGATATTTTCCACATTCTAAGATGTACTTGTGGAAAAGCTTTGTGTGGCATGTGACTAGTATCGTGGGTCTTCAGATACAGTGCTATCTTCCATGCTAATCTTTTAGTTGTTTTGTTGTATTATGGGATCATTACTAATGCCTGGGAACATGATATCCGATAAATTGCTATTTCCTGACATTCTACAGTTGTTTTCTAACTTCCATCATCACACCTAAAGAAATAAATATTTGCGTATTCTGCACCCAGATAAATGGGCATTGAACTCAATATTTTCTAAATGAGTCCTAGATTGATAATATCTACAAGTCGGGAGAAGGTCATTTCTATGTGGATCGCTGTACATGTAATATTTATGTCTCTGGTAGGAAACTGATGCTTAACATACACAAATACATTATCTCAGCAAACCCCAAATAGTATTTCGACAGCTATGCACTGACAGCCTGTCAAAACATCCACTTCCATTACAATGTCCAGGCCAACCCAGATGAGAGTTAGACCTCAAGACATACCAGTTATTCTCATTGGAGAACCCATTCTTGATGAGATCTTAGCTGGTATTTACAACATTAAATGACAAGTAAAGACCACAAAATGATTCATACATTGGGCCACAATTATACAATGCAAATGTATCTTAAACCTATGAAAGAATGATGAAACATACGTGTAACTATTGGGAGGGAGTGTATTAGCTTCCAGTGAGTTACAAGGCAGAGGCCATAGCAATCTGTGCGCCCTACAAGGGCAAAAATATAACCTTCCCATGCAATCTAACAAATGAATTTACATGTTTCGCAAGACAGAAACGTTTTAAGGATCAAAATCATTATTATTTAATTTGCAAAAATTAAAGGGGTTTCCACACCGTCTGTCCAAAATCCTGAAAACTGCTCCAATTTTGAACCTCCACAAAAATTGCACCAAAAAGGCAATTGTGAAATACAAGGCTAAGTGGGAAAGCAGTCAACCCCATCTCATTTTGCTTGGATATTTGGAAAAAAGGGTCTAGCTTTGTATGTAAAATAAGCAACACTGAGACTCCATCTCTCAAGGCATCGCACGACGTCAAGTCAAAACCTATTCAGAAGCTTTGGCACTAAGGGACTCTTCCCCATGTTAAATCTATAAGATATACATTATAATAAGGGTGAATTTGTGGTCCAGCAGCTTTAAATATGACTCTTCCATTGATTTAAGATGATCACTATATCGATAGGATTGATTACAGCCTCACAATTTATTCTGTCCGGGTAAACCTTTGCCAAAAAAACAATGTTGTATATGGAATACGTATAATTGTGCTTTATAATAAATATAGTTACTTTTTTAAAACTCTCTGAGAATGGTAGCTTAATTTAGCTTATATTTAATATATTTTAATTAGCAGAAAACAAGCTGTGTATGCAAATTATTGAATCCAATGAGTTGATTGCTAAGCCTATTTATTTGACTAACTGTGGTGTGAATGTGTATAATCTATCCGTTCTATTTCCTATTAACTCCCAAATTTGCAACAAGAAGGTCCACATGGGTTTAAAGAAGAAAACGTCCAGCTCAACTGCCTGGTCCTTCTAAGACAAAACATTATTTTGTTAAGCATTAAAAAACAATAACAGGCAAAAACACTACAAACACTGGCCCAAAAGATCAACCCGATTGAAAAAAAAAAACCAGTCTAATCTACCTTTCAACATACAGTTCACTATTTAAAACTACCAAGCCTAGCACATGACATTATTAAGGGGAGGGGTAAAGGAAAAAAAAATTCCATAAAAAAAACTTTTTCTATCACAAACAAACAGTCTATACAATACCTTTCTATGCATTAACAATATGAGCATTTATTTAAAAGTAGGATCTTAGATTAATGGAACCAATAACTGTATTTCATGGTAATATTAAAGAAGTGAAGATACACAGGGTATATTGTATTACCAAGATTTATGTTGGAAAACAATTTCTCATGTTTGATAATTGTTATATTTGAAGGATGAGGGGGGCTTTAGGGAACCAAATTCCACCTATTTGCAAATATATACATGACAGGATGGGAAAAACAATATGGGCACATTTAATAAGTTGTGGAAATGCACTAAAAGTGTGCTATTCTATATATAATGGCTGGGTTTTGCAACAGATTAATTAAGAATGGGCCAGACAGAATGAAAATATGTCGCTTCCCTGCACTGGCCCAACGAGGTCACACACACTTTGATGTTAAATCTGGGCTACGGTCGGATCGGACTGAGCACCGGAAACCTCCTAATTTGCGTTGCATGGTGGATAGGCAGCTGCGCACAAACGGTTGATGCAACACAAATAGTGAGAGGTACTTCTTTAAATTACCTGTACAAGCAGTGTACAGGAACGAGTTTAAATTTACCTATGTATATGGGGGAACTCATAGTGTTTCCTTGATATCAAGGCACATTGTAAGACGGGACCTCTGTAGTGTTTACCAGATAGAACAGAAGTGGCAGGCAATGTCTATTGCTAACTCATGCACCTAAAGCATTTATCAGCAATATCACTGTGGGAAAGTTAGGATTACATTTGGATCAGTAGGTCCTGGCAGTCATAGAATATTGAGAGATAGAGGGATGGTGCGATCTGATGATTCAGTTTACAGAGAGCAAGGAGAAGAAGCTAGATCTTTCATTGACAAAAAAAACTAAAAACAACTACGGATAGTATCAAATAACTAAGAGGCCAATAAACATTTATTACTGTGTTTGTGCTGAACAATTTGGGGACTTGACGTATTGTAACGACAACTTGCTTTTTGTCATCAGGATGAGGTTTTACATATAATGTGTCACAAGGTGTTACGAGTGTAGCTCAAAGAGCAAACACCGAGGCATGTCGGTTTGTCGCCAAGCCAATAATCAGGCAGGAGGTTTCAGGGAGGAATAGGTATGCAATTGCTTAGATACCTTAGATGTTACAAAGTGTCACGGGTAGTAGACCTCGATTCACATAAATCGTAAAAATCGGTTTTCTTCTCACGACCACCCACCCATTATACCACATGATATGTAACTTACACAAATTGCAAGCCCCACCACACCCTATCCTTTATTTAGTGGCACCGTGTGTGGTTTGCAGATGCATCTGCAAGTGACGTGAGACTTGCCAGATTATAGTTAATTTCTGAGTGTGACAAACAGTACATTGCGTATATTTTTTAAACCCGTCACTTAGAGACATTACATGATGGGACACTAGTTCAGCAAGTGGATTGGAAATGAACAGGTTACGGAAAAATGTGATCGCAGATGAGCAGACGTCGACAACCACACAAAAATATTAACAGAGATACTTTTAGATTTTTACTAAATATGAGACATCCCTTACCCTAGGTGTGAACTCTGCATGGTCTCAGTATGGTATTCAATGTGTTTTAATTAATGTTAATATTAATCCTTTTCCGTATTGCTTTAATATGCCATCTTGAAAACACATTAGAACCGTAACATGTGAGCATTCTTTAAAAGGGAACCTTGTACCAGGCGACCATTTTTAGTTGCTCCCCAGTCCACACAGAGATAGGACAACAAACATCAAAAGAGTGTGATAAAAAAATAGGCGTTACAAAAAAACAACCTGTTATATAGTACCTTTCATTAGCAGGCTGTTAGTAAAGACGTAAAGGAGCGTTGCACCTCCCCACCTTGGGAAACACTCTTCCATGTGTCCTGTTCAAATATATGAAAACGCCCATCAGTTGGCATAGCGACGCCCACCCTATTTGAAAAAGGCAACGAGATGGGTTATGAAGGTTATATTGAGGTTATGAAATGATATATAACATATATTTTTTTCTGTAAAACCTCGTTTTTATACACACCATTTTGCAGGTCTGTGTACTATCGTCTGTGGACTGGGGCAGTGTTAAAAATGGGCTCCTGGTGACAGGTTCCTTTAAATAAATATAAGAAAAAAATTTTGTTAGAAAGATAGAGTCGGTTAGTTTTTGCCAAAAACCCTCAAAACTTTTGCTAGTGGTTTAAGTCAATTATTTTTCTGGATCGCTGGCTTGCTTTCTTTTTAAACCCTTTTTAGCTTTGGCATCAAAGCCTGGTCCAGGATTACAGAAAAAGGGGCAAGTACTGCGCCCCGAATATGAAATTAAGTTGTTTTGCAAGTACAAAAGGTTCCACAGTTATGACCCACGAATATTCAGATTGTTGATGCGTCTTTAACCAATAACAATAACACAGCAACAGTCCCCCCCGCACGCACTGTAGCCATAGTCTATAAAAACATTTTTTGGAAGGAGTCCAAAGATCTTTTATACCTAGGCCTCGGACCAGGAAAGGGGGCATCCGTCTACGCCTAGAGAAGCAGCGGCTCTCTTATAACCCATAGATGGGGATTCTTACTGTAGAGCCGTGAGGCACTATAGAGAAACTCTCTGCAGCAGGAGGTTGGTATAGAGGACTCTATGTAATGTTCAGAGAGGCCTGGCGCCTTCTAGGGAGCAGAACGATCATGAGTTATGGAGGAAAAAAACCATTAGGAATTCTTAAAAGTGAGGCTTGATGACTTGATCTGTCCAGCTATTATATAATGGATACTATGATAAAATAGCAAGTACAAGGCAGATACAGAGAGGTTTCTGTCATTGATGCTGCTTAATAAGGTTGTGAATCAGATGTCCACAGAGAGGAGATTGACAGACAGATATGAGTAGATGAAGAGTTTTTTTATGAAGTAGGACATATAAATACACAACAAAAGGACTCAGGGAAACAAAGTGGAGACCAACATTACAAAATTATTGTTGTACTTTTGTAAACACAGAGTTTAATCTGTGTGAGAGGAATATGTATTTTACACTCAAGTAGTGCACCACCTTGTAACACCAGAGAACTGCCAAACATTAGATAGTTTAAACGGGGTTCACTCCGACCCCCCACACTGGGTTTAATTTTTTTTAAGTCCACCATAGTTCTAATGTTATTTTTAGCTGCACACACACAGGCTTTTCATTTTAACATGGAAATTCAAATTTGATAGGAAAATTGTACTTTATAAAAATCTGCTTCTTTTTGCTTTCAAGATGGGAGTCGCCGCGCCTCTCGGGATTCAAGTGCCAACATCGATTACGCATTACCATGAGCGCTGCACGCTACGAAACGTAGATGCATTGAATTGACGGGTTAAGTCGGACTGACTAACGAACGATCACGACGTCGGATAGTGCACGCTCCGGATTGTGTTGGGATTGTACGGCCCACCGACACAGTGTGTTGCACAAGCACCACACAAATGGTTAATATACACATACTCCCCTCCAACTTAGATAATAATACAAGTTAGAATTACCCCTAAATTCCTTATATCTTTCACTCTAGAGATAAATATTATTTGTTGTTATACAACAGGTTTTCAGATATTGTTCACATGATAATACGTGTATGAAAAACATTTATTGATTGAAAATAAATATAATATATATAGTATATGTAATTAATATATAGAGTATATATAGACTATAGATATATTTTAAACCTAAGGAGCTCAGCTCGGACTGGGTTTTTTGCCGACTTTCACTCAGGCGTTCTATGATATAGTACCGTAACTTAACAAGCCTGCTTATCGATGACTGCCATGAACCTCGCATGTCACTCCTTTAGGTTTGCATAATATGCGATTGATTGCGACACTCGTGCACTATCACTGCCGTTCCAGTAACACGTTCACTGTTCAACCGACCCTGTGCTCTTTGCGATGGCACTTCGACATTGCAACTATTCATGCCGTCATGTACACACGTTACCTTTCCCACAGCCGCTCTGTGGATTCTTGCGGATGGACTTGCGAACACTCTGCACTATCACTGCCGTCATGACGACACGTTCACTTTCACAGCGCCTGTGCTCATATTGCGGATGCTGGCAACTCGAACTCGCATACCAATGCCGCTATGTCAACTGTCTCACTTCACATGCCGCCCTGTGCCTCATATGCTTTATGGCACTTGCGACACACTAAAAAAAAATATCATACTCACTCCTATATATATATTAAATTTTTATTTTCATGTTTAAAGAAAAAAACACAAAATTTGCAAAATTCAATACTCTAAATTATTTAGGCTTCGGAGGGACAATCCGATGATTATACACATTGATCAGTATCGAAGAATTGTATCTTACTATCAGACAGGTAAATATAAGTTTTAATTGTCTAATTTTTATATAATTAGAATTTAATTTTGACTTTCACTCAATTATTGTAGGTCCACCATCCGTGGAATCTGAAGAAGAGGAGACAGTTACAGAGGAAGAAGAGAAAGAGATGATCACGATGAGGATGAGTGCTACACAGTACACCAGTGTAAGACTGTAATTAAATTTTTTGAGTAATGTAAAACTATAAATAAAATAAGGTAGAATTATATTTTATGACTTTGTTGTGGTAATCAAACAGTTTTCAAAAATCAGAATGCTATTTTAATTTGTGTTAATTAATAACCATGGAAAGAAATACTATCAAGCATAGGGTAGTTCAATGTATAATAATTGGTCAAAAGGGCATGTGACTATAATCAAAGGGATCATTATTTTCAAGTATTTTTCTTCACTTTACTTTGAAAGTAATAAATTACAATTATTTTTTAATTGTATTCTGTTTTTTAAATAGGAGTCAGAGAATTGACTATCTGAACTTCTGTGCAACTGTGCGTTCTCAACACTGGACACAGAGAGCTGACTTCTGCTTCATGAATGACCCACAAGGGCTCCAGGTGAAGAGAGACCAGAAGAGGAAAGCGATATTGAAGGTCGTCTGGTCAACAATGATGTGTCATTGTCAAAAGTGTTGTCAAATTGAAATTCGTACGTAGTCAATTTGCTGTAAGAGCGTGAAGAGTTGAAAACCTCTATGGTTCGGGATCCTGTACACTGAACAACTATGTTCATTGAAGATTGGATTTCGAGGGGAACAACTATCCATAATTGTATTATTGGCACTTTCCAAGTCGTGTTCAAGACGTCAATGCCAACAGGTTATTTATGTATCCTAGTACCGAGTAATTTCATGTGAAATAGTATAAATATTTTTTATTTGCATGCATGACTAAAATTTCTTTTTGGAATATTCTATATTTAAGATCTACGGTATGTGCCTACGGTCTACACAGCATGGGACATGGACATTTGGGAAACGACTTATCGTATTCCAATCCTTCTTGTGTGTGGAAAAAAGTGACTCTTACCCGGAGTTTCTGGTCACTATACTGGCTTCCGCGATTATATGGAGTTTGTGCAAAACAATGTTGATGCAGACATGAATTTTTAACGTTGGTTTCTGAAAATGTATATACGTTTTTTTTTACATATTTCTTTATTCTATTGTTCGGTGTCTAGTTATATAAATTATATTTTCATTTAATTAAAAAGTTCAAAACATTTATTTATATGTGAGTTTATTAATTTTTTTTGATCTTTTATTTTGTGCATGCTTTATAATTTTTTAGAGGGGTCGGGAAATTTTTAAATTTTCATTTATACAATTACAATAGAAACTAATTTTGTAAGTAGAATTTTTAATGTACACATTCATTGTTTAGCTACGTTAAAATTAAAACACAAAACAATTTTAGAATAATCACATATTTTGATAAATTTTATTTGTTGTGACAAAACATTGTAGAATTTATTGACCAAAGATCAAATAAAGAAACACAGATGCTAACATGGTCCAGAAAAATGACAAACAACTTCAAAGTTATTCAAATATGCTTTGAAAACATTTGGGTACAATATTTACAGTGTCTTGAGAATTTCCTAATGAAATTGCTTTTTTTTTTTCTAAAAACGGCTGACAAATTTAACATTTCCTCCTTTGGTGGGCATGGCTATGGCGCTATGGTTTGGAAGGCTCACTTGAATGGTGCAATGTCAAATTGACGACACCAGCAACAAAGAGAAGAAGTTCGTTATTTATTTCTTCTGTAAAATCGTACCTTTTTGGGTAGTAAAATTTTCACGACCCAGGCACCTTCTAGCCTTTGAATATCATAACTGAGTTTTTCAAGTGTCTCTAACGGACACTTCTCCCGTATTGTCTACCAAGGTAGCTTGCACTCTCCCACATTAATTGTGATCGATAGAGCCAGTTGAGTACGTG
The DNA here is from genome assembly GCA_019512145.1 of Engystomops pustulosus. Classification (NCBI taxonomy): domain Eukaryota; kingdom Metazoa; phylum Chordata; class Amphibia; order Anura; family Leptodactylidae; genus Engystomops; species Engystomops pustulosus. Next base: position 64,665,408 of record CM033647.1, read on the forward strand.
CAACCATAGAATCAAAGTAGAAATGCGATGCGCTTCCGCCTATATTTCAGAACACTGGCGTGAAACACCTCCAAATCTCCAGTATGGCAAAAGTTGAAAGATGAAAATATCACGTAGAATGTTATTCCCCCAACAGATTTTGTTTTGCTGCGAATACGTGTTTCATTTAGCCACTTTGTTCGTTGGCAATGGTGGGTGGGCTGCATTTGTGGTACAAAGTGTGCTTAGACCACATCCTGTTTATTTAGTGCATGATGGCTGACAGATACCCATTTTTCAACTAGTAGGTAGGCATTACCCTACTGTTTCGAGCACTCCACCATAAATGGTTCTTCATGGGAGCTATCATGTGATAGAGTTAGGCAGGAACGTACTTTTGAAGCGGCCAACATTTTTTTACCCAATTGATTTTGCCATATGCCTACCAAAATCATGGATTATTTCTTTGTAATTTTCACGAAGTAGAATTTGGGATTCACTCCGGCGATCAGTTGCTATGATACCTCAAACTACACCTTTTGGAGGAGAGATTGCAAAGTTTTATCAAAGGCAATCTTTCAAGAGACCGGAAGTAGCTGGCAGGAAAAGTATGTTCCACTGTAAAAGCAAAAATTTCTTTGTATTTTCACTTCATTCCTAGTGTCAATGTAAAATGTAATTTGGCAGAGAAACCTGGACTGTCTGCTGGCCATCTCCTGCCACACACATATAGCCTTATTGGAAAAAGACGATAAATGTCATTTTGTGTAAAACGCCAGTACTGATCAATTGTTGGGATAAGTAGTTGCGTTGATGTTCATAATATGTTGTTCCAGAAATGGATAACAGATTGAAATTTTCGAAAAAATTTTTATTTGAGGAAATTGGACCCACTATGAGCACACTAGCAGAAAGACAGCTTCCCCGTGCGGGAATTGATTTAATTTCGTGGTTGGTTGGCTACGCTATGCAAGTAATGGTCCCTCGTACATATTAGTCACCCACAATATATAGACTTCCTAATTGTCGTCGACGGAAGTGAAGAAGATTTCATGTGCAGGTTTATGATTGGACAAGGGATCAAGCGGAGTAGATATTTCAATGAACTTTAAAGACTATGTATTTTTCTGTAAAGCGGGTTCGTATCTGTTGCAGTAAGTAATTCAAAGTGGAAATTATCTATGTTATCATCAATTTCTGGATATGATGACTCTTCTTCTGTGTTCTCCGTAATGTGTCATAGTGAAAGTAGAGTCTTTCTCATGTGCACTTGGAAAGCTCTCTTCATTACATCTTCATCAAAATCTGCGGAAATATTTCTTCTAGAAGAGAGTGATGAAATCTTCTGAAGTGTGATCCTTTTTATTTTTTTTTGGGTGGAGTCTGTGGATTTACTGGGACTGAGAAATGCTTCTTCGAAGTGTGTAGTGAAGGCATCAATACCTTTGACCGGTGTTGATGTCACAAACACCATTTCTGGCTGTATATACAGCGTGTACCTTTATGTGGTTCCTTTTTAATGTATATTTTTTGTTGCAACACCATTCGCTGTGGAAATGAGATATGCCCTCCTTTCCAGCACTACTTTTGAGTGTATGTAGACAACTGTGATAATTGTACTAGTGCTTTGCAGTAATGTTGTACAGGGTGCACCTGTGTTGATAAGGTCACATTGAATACCAATGGACCTTTGCGGTTGTTTAGACATGGCCCTGTAGTAGATATACACAGGTTTTGTCATTGTAGCACGGTCACATGTTTCTGTAGGTTTCTTCAGTTGCTCTGTGGCACTTGGAACATTGCTTCCGTAAAATAAAGCAGGATTTTCTTTAAAAACTTCAGGATAAATAACACATGGAACCTCCAGTGTAAGTGTGTCTCCCTCTGAGCTTAGAGTCGCTGGCACAGATATTTGCGATGCAGATGTCAAAGTTTGACTTTTTTTCATGATATTTATCTTTTTGGCTGATGGGTGCGGTGGTTCATTGGATGTCCCTTGTTCACTTGAAGATGGCATTTGATCATCGACTTCAAAAACTGTGGGAACTGCATTGTGACATAGTCTTCTTCTATCAGCCTCATAATAGTAACAATCATGGGTGAAGTGAAGTGAACACATTCGGTATGCGTCGGTTTTCTTACCCAGCATAATTTTCTCTACCCACTGTTCAACATTGGTAAACAAGTGTGGCGCTTGTAAGAGCCAATTGCGGGTTCTGTCTCTATTTGCAGGAAAGCAGTGCATAATGATTTTGGTATCTCGGTGACCCCATGTATGCGTACATCCCGGTACTATACACGAAGGCATTTTTCTTTGTCTGCAAAGAAAAAAAAAAATTAAAAAAATTAAATGAAAGTAAACATAAAACAGCTATAAATATTTTATTTTATTTCTAATGATATAAATCCGAACTAAATAATGTCATCTATTTATTTAAAGGGGTTGTCCGAGTTTTGATAAAAAAATATATGTGGCCGGGAGCGGGCTGACTAAAACAATAAAGCTGTACTTACCTCCCGGTGCCCTCCCGTCAGTCCCAGACATAACTTAATAAATTGCGGCGACTCAACTGAGACGATTCTGGCCTTGGTCCACTTGTGGGCTTCTCAAAGGATGGAAATGTGAAAAATTGTGGTGAGCCCAACTTTCATCCCAATCCTACCTCTGGTTTAAGAAACCTCCCCGACCATGCTCATTGCTAGGTTCATTGCTTTCCCCAATCAGGTCTGGAAAAGCTTGTATGAACAAATTCCTTTGGTGTCACAGTGTTCCCATCAATGCAGTCCATTTTTGACATACTACTTCCTGGCAATGCTCAGGGATAGGTGCACAGGATTCAAGCCCGGGATGAAGGGTCTATTCAGATTTGAAGATATTGGGACTACTGAGATAGGAAGGTCTACCATGTGCAGCACTGCCAAGCTAAGTTCCATCTTCCGCCCTCGCCAACTTATATTCATCGGGTAAGCCCCTTGTGTACAATCCCTGGAGAGCACTGAGAACCGGTCTGCATACCACGGTATGAGCACACTGTAAAAAAAACAGCTACCCACACGGCATGCGTGCTAATTTCAAATGTTACATGCGGTGTTATTGAACCCAGACCACAGAAGCGTGATTCTGCATATCCATAATGACCAAGGGGAGGCCGCATAGTGGGGGAGGCGATACCGCAGGAGATTGACCGTATGATTTGGCGGAAGGGCGCAGAGACGTCATCGTGTGTGCCAGGTACAGGAGAACCAAGTACAGCTAGGAGCAAGTGGATCATCACCCTCTCTTGCTACATAAAACTGTTCCGAACAACCCGAATACTTGTGGCGCTGTTTGTGGTCTCACGGAGCGGGACCTTCAGCAGTTTTCTGTAGGGCGCCCATTACATACAGCCTTCTGGATCAAGAGGTTAGAGAGCCCTTATCAAGCAGTCACAGCGGATAGATTGTCCACTTTCCCCGCTATTTATACTGATGTGCTCTCCCACGCCCTTGGCCAAGACATCACCAAGGTGTCCTGACATTTCTGACGGCAGCCAGTGCGATGATTCTCAATTTGGAACGAGGAGGCCACCCCCTTCCGGCCAAGGACCTCACGCTCCAGAGCGAGAGTATTCGAGCTATGTTATGAGTCGCTAATTGCCTCCCTGGATAATCGTTATTTTGGCTTGATAAGTGTGGGACAGTGGGATCGCTTCTGGGCGGAGGAGTGGGCGCGGGGAGGGAAGTGGAAGACATGGCCCAACTGGGGGGAGGCTCTGTCTTGAGATTCATATTGTTGTCTTTAGTCCTTGTGGGTTATGACTGAGGTCCCTGTGTCTCTTCTAACTGGTGCTCTTTTCCTTCTTGCTGTATTAGAGATTTGCTGGCAATGTGCTAGCACATAGCGGATAGTCTGATGCATTACACTCAGCTATAAGGGCAACAAGTCAGACACCACATGAGGTATTGTTGCGTAGTTAGTTTCCCGACCCCTGTTGCATTTTTATAGTGTACGGTCATAGACCGGAGCTAATCGCTGATAAAATATGTTGTTTTTTTTTAACTGCATTTGATTAGAAATAGGAAATAAATTCTACAGAGCTGCATTAACACAATTATTGGTACACAAAAAGAAAGGATTGGGACAGTAATTGAACACTTTTTTCCAGTTAGTTGCTAACATTCTAACACCCGCCACCCTACAGTGTGTGTCCCCTAGTGTGGTTATTGTGTTACAGTAGTATCATAGGTATACGCATGTCATAATACAATGCAACCATATGAACATTGCAAAGCAACAAACATTACTTCGGGTGATTCTGGTAATATGGATATGTAGGTGCCGTTAAAGTATCCTTCTTATGGCCGTTAGTTATAGGTTTGAGCCCCTTGGTGAGCTTAGCCTGAGTGCCCTGATCTATTCCCTAGGGTACGGGTGTCGGAGGGCCCATACTTACGCTTCATGCCCAAGTAACTTATCAGCGATGGGATAGACATTGTCAACCTGCAGATTGTCTTCTCAAGTAATGCCCTGAGTCTATGAGGAGAATAGGTGTCTCACCGCGTCACACCAAGTACCCCAGATTTGGCCAAATTTTATCGGACAATTCCTGTGTTGATAAAACGCCCTCATAGGGAAGCATTTGATTGATTTGGTGCTTTCACTTCAATGTTGTCGGCGTGTTGGGGTCATACCACGGAGCGCTATACATTTTCTTGTATGAATAAGTTTTCCCGTAGGAAATGTGTGTATGTGTCCAGTCTTCTTCGATAAGACCCCCAGAGGGCACACCTCAGGTACATCATGGGACCGTCAGGGTAATAAGTCTAGTGAGAAAAATCTGTAACATGTTTCAAATCTTGCTATTGGGGACATTCCCTATCTATGACATGAAGTCAGCTTCCAAGGAGCCACCTCTAGGACAGGCAGTGGAATCGTACCCGGCCCTTTTCTGCATGCGGACCGGAGTGAGGTTGCCTGATGGAAAATATATAATTGTGTCATACGGGATTTTTATGGGAGGGGACACTTTGGGTGAGAAGATAATAATTCGAAGTCAATTCCTCCGAGGATGATTGCATGAGGGTTTCCATCTGTGCAAAGTGCGCGGTGGGCAATGCTCCGCCTTTTGCGTAATCGATGGGTGTATAGAGCACACCAAACCCCGTGGACCCTGAGTTCTATATACACCTATGAGTGGATATTAGATATCTGTGGGGACCGTGTGGAAATTGTGATATAGTGGGCTGCCGGAGTTGAAGGTACCTGTAGACCTTCTCTGGTCTAGTTCAATTTTGTTTCAAGTCTGAGAAAGAAGCCAGCAACCCCATCCGTGTATAAGTCTGCTAAATGTTTGTATTCCTGCTTGTCTCCACCCCTCTGTGTCTTCCAGAGATGTTAAATGTGAATTGGGCAACGAGCCTGGGATTACCCAAGATATAGATATTGCAGTTGACCTGCTATAATAAGATAAAAGTCAGGGAGTCGCCATACCGGCCATCTCTTTAGGCTTGGCGTGTTTGTAAACTGAATTTTGATCTGGAGTTCCCCCATATGAATTTGGCGGTGTTGGAGTGTAGTTCCGAGAAAACCTCTTTGAACTGGCCAAAAGCAGCGTGCTGTAGGATTTACAAACATTTTGTAATATGTCATTTTCACTAAGTTAGCGGCCAGCTACTGAGAGGGGTAAGGACTTCCACGCATTGTACTTCATTCTAATGAATGCAGTAAGGGGCAGTAATTGCCGTAGGGTGTGTTGGTGAATTTTAGTAACTATTATTACTAGATATTAAACTGGTGAACTACTTTGAGTCCTGACAGGGTTTCAGTCCTCTCAAGGGGGAGGCACCCGGGCATGATCCACACTGATTTGGACCAGTTTATACTGTAGGCGGAGTAGGAGCAAGTGTGTAATGATGTCCATTGCTCTAGGGAGCGAGGCTGTGGGTTAGAAAGGAAGAGAACCATATCCATCAGCGTAAGCCGAATCTATCTTCCTGCTGCCTATGTTAATCCCTGTGTATTTCGGGTCCTTCTACATTGATAGTAAACTCCATCGCAAGAGCGAAGAGGAGAGGGGATAGCGGAACACCTGGCGAGTCCCCCTATGCAGATGGAAATTCTGGGGTGAGGGAGCCGTTCAGTAGTAGTTACTCTTTGGCGTTTTATATAGGATGGAAATCATTTGCGACAAATTTGGGCCAAAATTAAATCGATTTTAGACACTCCATTAGGAAGGCCATTCTACAGAATCGAACGCTTTAGCTGTGTCTAATGATGCTAGTGCCCAGTCCTCTCCACAATTGCCCAATCTGAGCAATTACCTGCTACCCCCTTTTGATATTTTCCTGGTAGCTGGACGTAAGGGCAATGAAGCCGTACTGATATGTGGATGATGATATGACCATTTCAATCTGGTCGCCGGACCGCGGTGGACTTAATCTGTGTGTGAGTATGCTATTGGTCTATACGACCCGCATCTAAAGGGTCTTTGTCTGTGTTTCCGTAATATACCACAGTGGCCTCCGAAAGGTGGTCTGGTATGTTTCCCTTGCCCTAAAGGATTCAGTATACATTTCTAGCAGGTTAGGATACCACAGCTCTTTTGTACTTGCGTACACCTCTTTTGGTAGGCCATCGGGACCTGGGGATTTATTGTTGTTTAGGCCGTCTACTGCCTCCTCCATTCTTTGTGTAATGTGGCCCCGAGACTTTGAGCCTGTTCGCTGGTAAGTTTAGGGAAGAGGGTAGCTTCCAGGTAACTTTCTATTTTATCCCGGGGTCCTGTTCAGGGAAGATGCATATAGGTCAGAATAGAATTGAGGTAAATCTGGATGCTATGTCAGTCTGGTCTGCAAAACTATTCCTGCCTCTGACCGATTTGTAGAATGGGAGGGAAGACGAATTCTGCTAGTAATGGGCCAGGAGTTTGGCTGACTGGTTCCCATATTCAAATGCAGTCTGCTTATAATGAATAATTATGTGTTGGCTCTACTTGTTAATGCATTTATGTACGACGTCCAGTAGTAACCACAGATCCCTGTTTCATCTGACGGGGTGTGCAATGTATTCGCTCCATGCGGCATTCTGCAGCTAGTCTGATACTTGCGGGCAGCCCCTTTTAGTTAAGATGGATGCAGAATCCCATAGAAACCCTCAGAGCTTCCTGCATTCCCAGACCCAGCCCTGGTGAGCTTAGGAAAGACTACAGCTGTGCTGGTGTATTGTCATGTGGCCCAATAGCCTACCCGAAGGCATGTCCGGAGTTTGGGCGTGAATGGTTTGTGCATGGATACGCATAGCATGGGGAGTGATTCTGATGGTCCCCCGGGAAAGTATTAATATCCTTTATCGAGTGACAGCTGCTGCCGTCCTACATGATCTATGCGTGGACAGGGAGTTGTAGGTTGGCTGTGACCGACATATAGGTTTGGGTGTAAGGTCTCCAAGGACAACCATCCCATCTTGAAGGAAGGGGTCTAAGATATTTGATGCAGTGGTGGTTGATCTGCGTGTGACGGTGCTTGTACTTGAGAGGGATGTAGTAACATATTATAGTCCTTGCAAATAGAGTATGTTAAGGCCGCTTTTGTAGAATGCCTATAGAGGCCGGAGGTGGGTTATATATGCACAGGTAACATTTATAAGGTGCGCCTTCATGCGCGCGATGAACAAATTATATCGGCCTCGTCGTTGCCTGAGAGGATAGAGTTTGCATCGGAGGGATCATGTGTATAGAAGGATACCACTCTGGAAGCCGTCATATAGCAGGAATGCTGTGCACCACTGTACCCATGGTTGTTATTTAGTATTGTGAGGTTCTAATCTTCTCCAGGTCGGGTCTCCTGGAGACTATTCATGTTTCCCTTCTCCCTCTCTTTCTCTCCCTGTTTTGGGGGTTTGGATCCTATCTGGTCAAAACCACAGTCTCTTTCTAGGCGTGCCTAAGCCCCGGACATTCAAGAGCAAAATTCTGAGTTCCTCAATTCCTATGTAAATTTAGTGGTGGAACAGGATTGCCCAATAGTATGTATGTGAGGCACCCTGAGGTGAGCGGTCTGTTTAGAAGTCATCTGTGTTGCGGCCCTGCAGATCCAATGAATACACCCTACCATTAAATTGAAACATTTAACCTAAACGCAGTAACTTGTGGAAATAAAGAACAATCTGCCGTGGTGCTGTGTGGTCTAACCAAGTGGCTAGTGCCTTGGGGATACCCTCACCAATGAGTGGAACTAGTTGGTGATGGGTATAGCCCCTCCGTCCTCTACTTGTAGTCCATAGTATTATGGGGTCATCCCACCTCTGCATGTATTTTAATAAAACCGCTCTCTACAGCCGTGAACATTTTTACTAACATATAACTGAAAGTGCCACAAAGTGATGTGTAATAGTGCAGGCCTAAGACCAACTTATTTAGACCTGCCTGTAGTCCGTAATTTCTTCATTTGCCATTTAACGGGATGGTGTCCTCTTTCTGCCGAAGCCACTGCTCTGCCTCTCTGGGGATGTGAAGAACACAGCTCGGTCTCGTCCGCCACTCGCAGTCTTGCGGGGTAGTCATGGAGTAGGGAATATGTTTGTTCGTAGTTTTTGCTCATCCGCGAAGGTAGCTCTCCGCTTTTGTAATTCATTGGAGAAGTCTGGGAAGATGGAGACTTGGGTTGTCCACTTAATTTCTTGAAGGCGCGGGCTAATTGCAGGATCCTATCCCGATCTCTGCTATTCAGGAATCGTGCCAGGAAGGGGCGAGGTGGAGATCCGGATAATAAATATGTTTGATGAAGGGTTAATCCCTAGTTAAAGAAGCAGATTGTTGAAAGCTTGCATTCTCAGATCCGACAAATCCTGACTTTCTTTATTTGTATGTATTGTTTAAAAAAAAAAATCTTTTACTGTGATTATTTGCTGACAGTGTCATCACTTGTTTGTTTAAACTTTTAATAAAAATACAATTATAAAAAAAAAAACACCCCACTCAATGGAACCAAGGCGTTCACCTCGGCCCGGGACCACCAGCTCCTTCCCGTGTCATTGCTGCCTCTCCTAGTCAGCCCTGCCCAGGACCCCGGCACAATACCATCCCGCTCGAAACAACCACACTTGCCTCCATGATCCTACACAGCGTCCACCAATGTCTCTATGTGCAGCGTTCAGCTGGAGCGTGAGAGTTCCACACGCCCAAGCCCTCAACGTCCACATCTCCAAATTACTGAGCCTGGAGATGCTGCCATAGGCTGGTAGAGACCGAGGCCTTTCGCAACCTCATGGCGGCAGCGGCCGCCACTTCTTTTCCCGATGCCGTCCCCAGCTCGCACCAGCAATGTCAGACAACATCATCCATGCCCTGACCAACCGCTGTTTCTGACAAGGTCCACCTAACGTTGGACGAGTGCTGCCGGGCAGGACCACTATATATCGCTGACGGCACATGGGTTAACTGGTGGAGGCGGTGGACCGAGTCTGACCCTGGGACCGCTCTATACTGCCGAGGATTCGGGGGGCCTACCTCGGTCAGGACTCTCGGCCTACTATGACCTCCCCACATCTCCTCCTCTCGTGCTGCCACAGCTCAAACTGCTGTGCCTAGGCGGATTATAAGGCACACCCAAGAGCTATTACAGGGCACACGGCGAAGCCAATCTGTGGCTGGCACCGCTGAACCTGAAGCAGGCAACGGCCGTAAATGGGTGGCACTCTGCATCGGCAATGCCTGGCCATGTGTTAATCTGATAGTCTCGCTTCTCGACATACCCCAATTGTCTTATTTGCTCACGAAGGTGCGCCGACCTGTGCACATTTCAGAAAGTCACCACAGATGCTTCACTCTCAGGGCAGCGCAGCGCTGCCTGCAACAATGCCCGCTCACTGGCTGTTGTGCAATGTGCCTACGAGATGATTACAGTTCCAAGTTCAACAGAATGATTGTAGACTGCAGATGTCAACTTCCACAGAATGCTTGTCGGTCAGTCAGGTGCTGAGTAACTTTGAGGAGTCAACACAGATGGCAGTGGCGATGCCGCCATCATCAGCCTCACCATCCCGCCTGTTGGCCTTGTCAGCATGAAGTCGGAGCTTGCGCTGTCACAAAGACGGGGGAAGAAGATTCCCTTGTTGATAGCAAAGCACCCTCAGGTGTGTTTCTCACGTATCGGAGGAGGTGGAGGAAATGGAGAGTCGGCCAGTGAGGGGGGTGAATTCTGCGTTGGGACTATGGCAGATTTATTGCTAGGCTGCTATCACGGGACCCTCGCGTTCAAAGAATTTTTCCCAGCACTGTTAAAGGCACAAGCAAAATCCACTCTCATCCCTGTAAAGGAAAGGAGTGTAAAGAATGCATGAATGCCAGCAGGCCTGGTGCACGAGCTCAAACAGTCTTCCCATCTGACAGCGCTAGCGGCAGAGGGAGTACTTCTGCTGGAAAAGTAGTGAGGAGAGTAGGGGAGCAGGCAGCTTGTATCAGGCACTGGGGGGTACGCTTACAAAGGCCTTGTGCCAGTTTTATGGACCCCAGCAAGACACTGTCACCTGTCCGCAGTCTCGGCAGAGTAGGGTGATCTATACAGAAAGATGTGTGAGGAGTGTATGTAGCTGACCATACCATCGTCCTAAATGATCCCACAGCTCCCTACAGATACTGGGTTTCAAAGCTGGACATCTGGCCCGAACTGGCGCTGTACACCTTGGAAGGCTTGCCTGCCCTGCCACTAGCGTGTTGTCAGAGCGGGTTTTCCGTTGCAGCTGGTGGCTCATCACGATAAGCGTACACGCCTGTCGACTGACAGGCTGACGCTATCAAGATGAATAAGCCTGGATTTCTCATGATTTCCATTCTCCACCAGGTGAAAGCAGCTCAACCTGAATATTCTCATGTATGACTCCTCCTCCTAATTCTCCTTCTCCCTCCTCTTGTACACTAAAGTAGAGGAAACTGGGAGTGCCACATACAGTCCTTCTGCTGTCCTTAGTCGAACTGTCATTTGTAACCCTTTGATCACATGCCCCTCTGTGATCAGTACCCATAACTCCCACACTACAAGGGAGTTCCCAGTTTTATTATTTTGTTAAAAAATCTAAAAAAAAGTCAGTGTCAATCAGCGTCAGTGAGCTCAGTGAGCGTCAGTCAAGATAGTAAGTAGAGATTAGGCTACATTCACACTACAGTAATGGGGGACGTATATAGGCGACGTATATACGGCCGATATACGTCCCATGCACTCTATGGGTCTCACGGCCCTGTACGGAGCGTCGGGTGCAGACACGTGCGCCCGACGCTCGAGCACGGGAAAAGATAGGACATGTCTACTTCCCGTATACGGCGACCGTGCGCTGTTATCTCCTATGGAGAAGGGCAGGGGTGAGCAGCGCTATCCCTGCTCCTCTCCGCAGCGCGTGTATGCCCGACCGTACTACGGTACGGCGGGCATACATCGTGTGAATGTAGCCTTAGTCAGTTGTCTGTCAGCACAGTCAGCGTCCGTCAGAGTCAGTTAGTGTCAGCATCAGTATGTCGTCTCACTGATCAGTACTGATAAGTCTCAACTATGAGAGGTTTCAGTTTCTTTGTCTTTGTCAAAAAAACTTTAAAAAATGCTAAATTTAAAGTCAGTTTAGTGTTAGAATCAATCAGTATCATTCAGCGTCCTCTGTCAGGGGCTTCAGTTCCTTTTTGTGTCAAAAAACTTTTTCTAAAAAAAATGAAAAATAAGACTAATTGGTACACAAGTGTGCCCTTGTTTCAGTGCCTGGCATGTGGGACAGTCCCCAGGAATCAGATGCACCTTCCCAGACCCTAATAGGCCAAACCCTGCAGGTTGGGGTCCTCTTTTCACGTCCACTATGCATTCAGCATTATAATACATTCATGGGGGGGAGTGGACATGTCTTACCAGATGCTCAAACCGTACAATGCCATGTGGAAATGTAAAATATGGTACAATAAGCTGGCAGTATATTTTATCCAAATGGCATTGTACAACTCCTATGTCATCTTTAGGAGCACTAGTTACCAGGGATAATACCTGGAATACCAGGAGAAGATAATTAAAGGGGTATTCCGGGAATATGAACGTCTGATACAAAAACCCATAATGCTATAAATAAATGAATGTAACAAAACTTAATGTCATTAGTCACAAAATGGAGCTTAAATAGTTTGATTTTATGATTCACAAAATTTTATGGCCTCTCTAAAGTTATCACCAAGATGGCTGCCACTGGAAACTACAAGTCCCAAGATCCTTTAGTTCTCAGTAACTCCTCCTACCTCTTATACTGTGCTCCGAGTGATGATCTAAATGGTTTTCTTGCTCTGTTACATCAGTAATGATGTGTAACTGCCATCACCAAAACACTGGCCATACTGGATGCACTGCAACCAACCGACTACAGCCAAACGTAGTAGTGGTGACCACATGACTTGCCCAGTAAGGTGCAGGACATGTGATGTGGACATGTGACCAGCGGCCATCTTCTGTCCTGTGGCTGCTCTGCAACGGACCGCCCAGAGGAAATTAACGGACTGATTAAAGGGCCAGTAGCATTTTAATTCTTTATTACAGTCTGTCACAGCATTTTTCTGCTAACGGGAGCAAAATTTTAAATAACAACTAATTACATATAAGCTTATATTTTACTGACTCATTTGTATATGAATTATGCTGATTCCTGGAATAACCCTTTAAATGTCTCTTTGATGATGCGGCAAAGGGAGGAGAAAGTTCTACCTCTGCGACTGCTGTCTGCAGAATTGTTCCTCGGCAGCATTTTCCTAGAGTAGTGCCACCCCATCAGAAAAAAAGTCACCCCCAGAAGAGATGTTTTGTCTGCTTCAAAAATGGCAAACGCAAAGACACAAAATATCAGTGCGACACATGTCCCTCCCACCCTGGTCTTTGTATAAAAAAACTGCTTACTCATTTACCACACATCCCTGGACTTTTACCAGTTTTTTTTAAATTAATTTTTATACTTTGAACCCTTAATCTCCTCCACCTCCATAATTCCAATTCTTCCCCTAGATGAATACAAAGTAAATGAAGACCTCAGAATCCTTGTGCGATTCTACCACTTCCAGGCTCTACCATGTGTCCAGGCAGTATTTTTTTATGAAAGCAGGAGAAATAACCTTATAAATGTTAAAGTATATTTTTCCACATTTATGCCGTTGCATGAAAATTAGGTTCTAAGTGGACGTTTTAGATAAAAAATGTGTTTCAATATTACAGATATTCAGCACAGCTGTTCCAATAAAACAAGGGAACAACACAAGCATACATACAAAACACCTTAAAAAAATATTAAATGTGGTCTTTTATTAAACAGAGGTACCTCTGGCTATAAAGGCCAGTGTAAATCAAAATGGGACATGCAAAGCATATTGGGAAATAGCCTTAAAAGCTTCAAAATCGTTGCATTGTCACTTGAGGCCCTGCCATAAGTCCAGTGAACATATTTATGCCACTTTGGGGGTATTTCTGAACTCAGGAGAAACAGCACTATAAAAATTAAGCCCATTTGCTCCACTTTCATGCTCTGCATCTGAGAAATCTGTCATATAAGTGATGAATTTGTGAAAAATGTCGCAACATTTTTTTCATGCTATATTTCAACAAAAATGGTTTCCATCATTCTGGGGTCCATAGTCTTGTCACAGGTGCTCCCGTGATCCTTGTCACCCGTGCCCCTCTCGGTGGTGTGGTCCCCACTGCCGCGGTCCCCGCTGTCCCGGTCCCAGGTCTATACTCACCACTCCACGCTCCCGCTCCGTCAAGGGCGCGTGTGCCGGATCTTCAGGATTGGCTTCTGATTGGCCCTGGTTAATCCAACTCAGACTTATAATCCGGCAACTCCCTTCCTGCCTCACCGGATCTTTAACATCATTTCCTGCTAAGGGAAAGCCCTCCAGTGTTACTGTGTTTCCAGTGTTCCTTCGTGTTCCGGAGATTCCAGTATTGTTTCCTGTGTTTCCCATGCCTGCTGTTTTCCCGTCATCCGTTCCTGCCTACCCTGTGGCAGTTCCTGGCTGTGTGTTCCTTGTACCATTCCAGTGTTCCATGCCCTGAGTTCCAGCGTATCTTCCCAAGCTGTTCTCCTGCTGTCACCCCAGGCTCGGACTGTGTCCTGTATCTCCGTACTACCTTGGCTGCCACCATGGGCCTAGTCGCACACGTGGAATGACCTGGTGGCACAGCGCCGCAGCAAGACCTTCCTGCTTTTCGGCGGCTCTGGTGAAGACCAGGTGCCACTTAGACTCCAGTCCAGGGTGTCAGCTAGTACCATCATCTCCCATGGTGGTCCAGAGGGTCCACTGATTCTTCCCTAAGAGACTCTGACAGTTCATCCCAACAAACTGTGACAAGTCTGCTTGTGCTGTCTGTAGCGTCCAGCTGCTTGTAGTGTACTGTGCTGTAGTGATTTTTGCTCCAAGGGTGTCCGCTTTGGGGATCTGTATACCCCAAATAGCAGTTCTTTTTTGTTGCTGAAGTGAATAGGAAGAAACCTATGTAAAATCCATCATACATGATATCTGCTCCGATGTATACCTCAAATTTCCAGTTTTTTTGGTAGATAAAGTTGATCCGTGTCAAATCAACATAGCGGCAGGGGTAACTCTGTGAGGCTGAAACTGCCATTGTCATCTAGCGGCAAGGTGTTGATAAACAACCCAAAGGTTGACGATTGTTTGATTTGGTCACCCACTTCCTCCCAGATGACATCGGACAACCTCAGCCAAGAGTCCATGGGTTCGTTAGATACAATAATTAGTTGACATGGCCCAGGAGCAGGTCATCGGCCCTCACCTGTCCTCAACCAGTGTCTGTCCTGTTTATTTCCCTCAGCCAGAGATTTACTAGGTGGTCTGGGCTCAGAACCACTATACAGCGAGGACGAACTCCTTGAGGACAGTCAGCAGCTGCTTGTCAGTGAAGAGGTGGGGCAGACATCCGCTGCTTTGTGCAGTAGGCGGGAAAGTAGTGAGTGGCACAGGAGATTATGTTGCACTTGCCAGTAGTCGGGCTGTGCAAACTTGAGACCGTTGAGGAGACTGGGTGTCAGGCAGTGACAGGGAAACACAAATCGATGATGATGTAGCCGATTGCACTTGGGAGCTGGGTGAAGCCAGGGATTCATCATCATCGTCAGGAGAAGAGGGTGTCAGCTTGCGCGTCAGGCAGCGAAGCAGGCAGCAAGTTGCTACTGTGGCCGTGAGTCAGCAGGGTGGCAGCAGTGCAAGTATGGGAGCCAAACGGCCGCGGGGGACAAACCCTGTTATGCAGGTCCAAGTTAGCAGTGGCACAGGGGCTCAGCGAGGCAGCGGCATTGGTAATCACTCAGTGCAGAGTGTTGGCAGTAAAATCACCACCTCGGTGGTGTGGCAGTTTTTTGTTAAGACACCAGAGGAGCCGAGCGTGTGTATATGATGCATCTGCAGGCAGAAAGTGAAGAAGGGGCCAGGGAGCTAACATTGGCAGCACAGCCCTGCGTCAACAAATGCAGCGTCACCATTCAATGCCCTGGGAGAAACGTGGTACAGATGTGAAGGTCTATCCTGTCACCGCAGCAACAGCAGCAGCACCCAGTGGCACACATGCCATTTCAGCCAGTCAAGGCTACAGTACCTCTGCCAAAGGGAGCTGTTTGTCTTTGACAACATCTCCCTTTCCAGATGCTCCTGCTCCTCGCTATAAATAAAGGATTATCTTATCTTATCTTATCTTATGCATGGTGTCAGCAGTCGTTGCACGAGGCGATTGCAAAGAGACGTATGCATGCATCCAGCCATCCTTTTAAGGGCTAATCCTCATGTCCCCGCACTTTTTTGATAAGTTTTATTATCCCTATATGTAAATTCTCTTATGCGGCTACTGGGGCATGGAGTAGCCGCAGCTGAGGTTACAAGGCGCGGCTACGCCACGCCCCAATAGCCTCTTTTCTCCTCCCACCGAAGATCTTCGGCGCGCAGCTCCTCGTAGCTGCTGTGCTCTCGTCCGACGAATCTGCTGTCTTCGGAGCAGTGACAGCGCAGCCGCGGGCCTGCTGTTCTGCGCATGCACAGAAGGCAGATTCGTAGGACGAGGGTGCACAGCTATCTTCACATCCTATTGATCCACCTACCACCCGATCTACCTAGGTAGATTCGTGGTGGTAGGTTCCCTTTAATATCATTCACAAATGCAGCAAGACATATATACAGGCAGACAGCTACAGATACATGCATACAGACAGACAAGCATGGAGGCAAACACACACACACACTGACAGACAGACAGCTACAGATACATACAGACAGCTACAGATATATGCATACAGACAGACCAGCATGGAGGCAAACACACACACTGACAGCAGCCCTGGTATCACACAGAGGAGTATTCAGGCTTCTCCTCCTCCACTTCATCGTCCCTATTTCTTAGCTGGCAGATTTCTGCTTTACTGCAGCTCCATGTGAAGAGGAGAAGGGGGAGGTTAACCTGTAATGTGCTGAATCACACAGGCAGCTCTGTAGCCTCTGCCTGTCCTGGTGCCTTGTCCGAATGGGGGGGAGAAACAGTGCAGGACACAGCTGGTCATCACAGGAAGTAGAGATTGAAGATATGCACAGCGTGTGTGGGCCCCCGGCAGCTCTCTGGGCCCCCGGAACTTGCCCAGGTATGCCGGGTACTGGAACCGGCCCTGCGTCCAGCCACAACAACGTGAACAAGAGACATTGTTTCTCCTCAAACTGTTGCTCATGTGCCAGTGTCCGCCTCCTCCTTCTCCACCACCACCTTAGCCTCCACAAGTCTGCTCCATCATACCACATGTGCAGGGCACAGCGGTGTCACGCAGTTCTTCACCTGGTTTGCTTTGGCGAACAAAGTCACACAGGGGAGGAACTGCTACGAGTCATGCAAAAAGAAATCAATCTGTGGCTTTCCAACTGAAAATCGGAACCATGGTGACAGACAATGGGAGCAACATGGTGTCCGCGCTGCACCGAGGAGGGATGGCCCATGCGCCCTGTATGGCGCACATGTTCTATCTGGTTGTCAACAGATTCCTCAAGTCTTCCATGGCCAGGAAACTGTGCATGCACTTCAGCCATTCATACAAAGCCAAGCACACCCTCCTCGAGTTGCAGCGGCAGAATGGCCTCACCCAAAATAGTCTGATATGCCATGTTTCCACCCTTTGGAATTTCAGCCACCATATGTTAGGCCGCCTGTATGAACAGAGAAAATCCATTAACTCCTTTCTGCTCGCCCGCTGACCGGGTCGCGACTCTAGGGAGAAGAAAGATGCGGTTCATTACCGCTTCTCCCTTCTCTGATCCTCCCTGCATCGCGCTGAATGAGCGCGATGCATAGAGGAGCTGATCGGCGCGGCCGCCGGCTCCATAGACTCGGCGGTTACGTGACCGCCGGGTCTAAAGGGGTTAATCAGAGCTGCTGGGTCTAATTAGACCCAGTACAGCTCTGATCACCTGTCCCCAGTGACAGGTGGGCATTTATCCTATAACTGAGGCTCTTATAGATGCCTCAGTTACAGGGTAAAACTTGTAATAGAAAAAAAAAAGTAAAATGTAAAAAAAATCCGGTACCTTACATGGTTTACATAGACATCTGTATTACGCTTGCACGCTTTTGGATAGCTATAGAGCCCCCGAGCATAGGAAGGAAGATATGTGCTATATTTGAATGCTTGCAGGAGGTGATATAAAGATCACCATTTTTTACTATTTACTGCAATGCTGTCTTGATTTGGATTTTTGTAAAATTTGCTGCCAGAGACTATAACATAAGTAAATGTATTACATAGGGCAGTTCTAAAACCATCCTTGCTACTTAAATACAGCGTTGGAACCAAGCTTACTACATACTGTGGGTACAGAAAGTATTCAGACCCTTTACATTTTTTACTCTTTGTTTCATTGCACCCAACTGGTAAGATCAAAAATTTTTTATTTTTTTTTTTCATTAATGTACAATCTTGAGAGAAAAAAACTTAAATGTAGATATTTTTGCTAATTTATTAAACAAAAAAAACCTGATATATCACATGGTGATAGGTATTCAGACCCTATGCTATGGCACTCATATTTAACTCACATGCTGTCCATTTCCTTCTGATCCTCTTTGGGATGCTTCTACTCCTTCAGTGGAGTCCAGCTTTGTTTCATTAAACTGATTGGACTTGTTTAGGAAAGGCACTCACCTGTCTATATAAGACTTCACAGTGCATGTCAGAGCACATGGGAATCATCTCAGAAACTGTCCAAGGAGATCTGAGACAGAATTTAAGCAAGGTACAGATCTGACCAAGGTTACAAAATAATTTCTGCAACAATCAAGGTTCCTAAGAGCGCAGTGGCATCCATAATCCTTAGATGGAAGAAGTTTCGGATGATCATAACTCTTCCTCGGCGTGGCTGCCCGGTTAGGAGAAGCAGTAGGGGATGGGAGAAAGTTCCACAAAGTCAACTATCACTGCAGCTCTCCACAAGTCTGGGCTTTATGGAAGAGTGCCGACAAAAGCCTCTCCTCAGTGCAAGATATGAAAGTAAAAAAGTGTGCAAAAATCCCTTAAAGGACTCCCTACTATGAGCGATTCTTTGGTCTGATGAGATGCAGATTGAACTTTTTAGTGTTCATTTTAAGCAGTATGTGTGGAGAAAACTATGCACTGCTTATCACCTGCCAAATACAATCCCAACAGAGAAACATGGTGGTGGCAGCATCATGCTATGGGGGTGTTTTTCAACTGCTTACTCTTGAAGGAAAGATATATATGGTCAAGTACAGCGATCCTGGATGATCCTGGAAGAAAACCTCTTCCAGAGTGCTCTGAACCTTAGACTGGGCCGAAGGTTCACCTTCCAACAAGACAATGGCCCTAAGCACACAGCTAAAATAACAAAGCAGTGGCTTCAGAACAACTCTGTGACCATTTATGACTGGCACAGCCTAAGGATGATTTGCAGAGGATCCTCAAATCAGGTGTGAAAAACTTGTTGCATCATTCCCCAAAACACTCATGGCTGTACTAGCTCAGAAAGTCGTTCTACTTAAAGGGGTTCTCCGGACCCTGGGTTAATTTTTTAAGATCACCATAGTTTCTAATGTATCTTTTATGCTGACACACACAGGCTTTTCAATTTTAAACAGTGAGAAATTTCAAATTTGATAGACACAGGCTTTTCAATTTTAAACAGTGAGAAATTTCAAATTTGATAGTAAATTGTACCTTTATAAAAATCTCTTCTTTCTTTGCTTTCAAGATGGCGTCGCCGCGCCTCCTCGGAACTTCAAGTTCCATAATGCATCACGCATTACCCATGAGCGCTGCGCGCTCACGAAACGTGATGCATTGTAATTGACGGCGTTCCTCACGATCCGGAGAGTGCACTATCACTGACGTGATCCGGAGCGTGCACGTCAGTGATAGTGGCGCCCTGTGCTCATATTGCGATGGCACTTGCGACACTCTGCACTATCACTGCCGTCATGTACACACGTTCACTTTCACAGGCGCCCTGTGCTCATATTGCTATGGCACTTGCGACACACTAAAAAAAATATCATACTCACTTATATATATATTTAAATTTTTATTTTTAATGTTTAAAGAAAATACAAAATTCAATACTCTAAATTATTTTAGGCTTCAGGAGGACAATCCGATGATTATAACATTGATCAGTATTCCGAAGAATTGTCATTACTATCCAGACAGGGAAATATAAGTTTTTTATTTGTCTAATTTTTATATAAATTTATGAATTTATTTTGACTTCATCAATTATTTGTAGGTCACTCCGTGTGAATCTGAAGAAGAGGAGACAGTTACAGAGGAAGAAGATGAAGAAGATGATCACGATGAGGATGATGTAGCTACAAGTACACCAGTGTACAGCCCTGTAAGTTTTAAATTTTTTGAAAGTAATGTAAACTATAAATAACAATAAGGTAGAATTATATTTTATGACTTTGTATGTGGTACCATCAAAACAGTTTTCAAAAATCAGAATGCTATTTTAATTTGTGTTAATTAATCCAACACTGGAAGAACTATACTAAAGCATAGGGTATGTTCAATCTATAATAATTGGTCAAAAGTGCATGTGACTATAATCAAAGGGATCATTATTTTCAATGTATTTTTCTTCACTTTACTTTGAAAAGTATAAAATTACAATTATTTTTAATTGTATTCTGTTTTTTAAATAGGAGGTCAGAGAATTGATATCTGAACTTCGTGCAACTGTGCGTTCTCAACACGGCACAGAGGACTTCTGCTTCATGAATGACCCACAATGGGCTCCAGGTGAAGAGAGACCAGAAGAGGAAAGCGATATTGAAGGTCGTCTGGTCAACACTGACTGGTGTCATTGTCAAAAGTGTTGTCAAATGAAATCTGTACCGGAGTCAATTTGCTGTAAAGAGCGTGAAGAGCTTGAAAACCTCTATGGTTCTGGGATCTCTTGTATCACTGAACATCCTATGTTCATTGAACGATGCATTTCGAGGGAACAACTTATCCATACTTTGTATCTTATTGGCACTTTCCAAGGTCGTGTTCAAGACGTCAATGCCAACAGGTATTTATTGTTATTCCTAGTACCAGAGTAATTATCATGTGAAATAGTATACATTTTTTTATTTGCATGCATTTACTAAAATTTTCTTTGGAATATTCCTATATTTTATAGATCGCTACGGTATGCTGCCTATAGGTCATACACAGCATGGGTACATGGACATTTGGGAAAGCATTATCGTATTCCAATTCCTTCTTGTGTTGTTGGAAAAATACGTGACTCTTACCCGGAGGTTTCTGGTCACTATACTGGCTTCCGCTATTATATGGAGTTTGTGCAAAACAATGTTGATGCAGACATGAATTTTTAACAGTTGGTTTTCTAAAATGTATATAGTTTTTTTTTACATATTTCTTCTATTGTTCGGTTGTATGTTATATAAATTATTATTCTAATTTAATTAAAAAGTTCAAATTTCATTTTATTTCTATATGTGAGTCTTTATTAATTATTTTTTTGCATGCTTTTATAAATTTTTTAGAGTGGGTGGTGGAATAATTTTTAAATTTTCATTTATTTTACAACTTACAATAGAAAACATAATTTTTGGAAGTAGAATTTTTTAATGTACACATTCATTTGTTTAGCTACGGTAAAATTAAAACACAAAACAATTTTAGAATAATCACATTTTTTTTATAAATTTTATTACTGTTGTAAGCAAACGATTGTAGAATTTATTTGACAAAAGATCAAATAAAGAAACACAGATGCTAAACATGGTCCAGAAAAATGACAAACAACTTTTCAAAGTATTCAAATATGGTGAAAACATTATGGTACAATATTTACAGTGTTTGAGAATTTCCTAATGAAATTTTTTTTTTTTTCTAAAAACGGCTGACAAATTTTTGTAACATTTCCTCCTTTGGTGGGCATGGTATTGGCGCTATGTTTTTTGGAAGCTCACTTGAATGAGATGCCCATTCAAATTGACGATCACCAGCAACAAAGAGAAGAAGTTCGTTATTTATTTCTTCTGTAAAATCGTACCTTTTGGGCTCGTATAAAATTTTCACGACCCAGGCCTTTCTAGCCTTTGAATATTCATAACGATGTTTTTTCAAGTCTTCTAACGGAACTTCTCCCGTATTGTCTTTACGTGTAGCTTGCACTCTCCCCACATTAAAATTGTGATCTATGATAGCCAGTTGAGTACGTGCAACCATCGAATCAAAGTAGAAATGTATGCGCTTCGGCCTATATTTCAGAACACTGGCGTGAAACACCTCCAAATCTCCAGTATGGCAAAAGTTTGAAAGATGACAAATATCACGTAGAATTGCCTTATTCTCCACAACAGATTTTAGTTTTTGATGCGCAATACTGTCTTCCTTTAGCCACTTTGTTTCGTTTGGCAATGGTGGGTGGCTGCATTTGTGGTACAATTGTGCTTCAGACCACTCGTGTTTATTTATTGCATGATGGATGACAGATACCCATTTTTCAACTAGTAGGTCAGGATTACCCTCACTGTTTCGAGCACTCCACCATAAATGGTTCTTCATGGGAGCTATCCATGCTGATAGAGTAGAGCAGGAACGTACTTTTGAAGCGGCCAACATTTTTTTACCAATTGATTTTGCCATATGCCATACATCAAATTCATGGATTATTTCTTTGTAATTTTCACGAAGTAATTTGCGGATTCCAACATGGCGATCAGTTGCTATGATACCTACAAATACACCTTTTTGAAGGAGAGATTGCAAAGTTTTCTCAAATGCAATCTTTTCAAGAGACACGGAAGTAGCTGGAGGAACTAGTTGTTCCACTGTAAAAGCAATAATTTTTTTTGTTTTCACTTCCATCATAGTGTAAACTGTATATTTGGCAGAGAAACCTGGACTGTCTGCTTGGCCATCTCCTGCCACACATATAGCCTTATTGGAAAAAGATGATATAATGTCATTTTGTTGTAACCGCCAGTAATGATCAATTGTTGGGAATAAGTACTTGCGTTGATGTTCATAATATGTTGTTCCAGAAATGGCTAACAGATTGAAAATTTTGAAAAAATTTTTAATTCTGAGGAAATTGGACCCACTCATGAGCACACTAGCAGAAAGCAGCAGATTCCCTGTGGGAATTGATTTAATTCGTGGTTGGCTACGCCATATGCAAGTAATGTGTCCCCTCGTACATTTTACGTCCACAATTATTAGACTTCCTAATTGTCGTCGACGGAAGTGAAGAAGTTTTTCATTACAGGTTTTACGATATGGACAAGGGATCAAGCGGAGTAGATATTTCAATGAACTTTTAAAGACTATGTATTTTTCTTCCAAAGCTGGGTTCGATTCTGTTGCAGTAAGTAATTCAAAGTGTGACAAATTATCTATGTTATCATCAATTTCTGTATATGATGACTCTTCTTCTGTGTCCTCCGTAATTTGGTCAATAGTGAAAGTAGAGTCTTTCTCATGTGCACTTGGAAAGCTCTCTTCCATTACCTCTTCAAAATCTGCGGAAATATTTCTTCTAGAAGAGAGTGATGAAACTTCTTCCTGAATTGTTGATCCTTTTTTTTTTTTTTTTGGGTGGGAGTCTGATGGATTTACTGGACTGAGAAATGCTTCTTCGAAGTGTGTAGTAGAAGGCATCAATCCTTTGACCGGTGTTGATGTCACAAAATCAATTTCTGGCTGTAATACAGCTGTACCTTTTATGTTTTTCCTTTTTAATGTATTTTTTGTTGCAACACCATCTGCTGTGGATACTGAGATATCGCCTCCTTTTCCAGCACTCTCTTTTGAGTGTAATGTAGAAAACAGTGAGAAATTTCAAATTTGATAGGAAATTGTACCTTTATAAAAATCTCTTCTTTCTTTGCTTTCAAGATGGCGTCGCCGCGCCTCCTCGGAACTTCAAGTTCCATAATGCATCACGCATTACCCATGAGCGCTGCGCGCTCACGAAACGTGATGCATTGTAATTGACGGCGTTCCTCACGATCCGGAGCGTGCACTATCACTGACGTGATCCGGAGCGTGCACGTCAGTGATAGTGGTGTAATGTAGAACTGATAATTGTACTAGTGCTTTGCAGTAATGTTGTACAGGGTGCACCTGTGTTGATAAGGTCACATTGAATACCAATGGACTTTTGCGGTGGTTTAGACATGGCCCTGTAGTAGATATACACAGGTTTTGTCATTGTTGAATACCAATGGACCTTTGCGGTTGTTTAGACATGGCCCTGTAGTAGATATACACAGGTTTTGTCATTGTAGCACGGTCACATGTTTCTGTAGGTTTCTTCAGTTGCTCTGTGGCACTTGGAACATTGCTTCCGTAAAATAAAGCAGGATTTTCTTTAAAAACTTCAGGATAAATAACACATGGAACCTCCAGTGTAAGTGTGTCTCCCTCTGAGCTTAGAGTCGCTGGCACAGATATTTGCGATGCAGATGTCAAAGTTTGACTTTTTTTCATAATATTTATCTTTTTGGCTGATGGGTGCGGTGGTTCATTGGATGTCCCTTGTTCACTTGAAGATAGCATTTGATCATCGACTTCAAAAACTGTGGGAACTGCATTGGGACGTAGTCTTCTTCTATCAGCCTCATAGTAGTAACAATCATGGGTGAAGTGAAGTGAACACATTCGGTATGCGTCGGTTTTCTTACCCAACATAATTTTCTCTACCCACTGTTCAACATTGGTAAACAAGTGTGGCGCTTGTAAGAGCCAATTGCGGGTTCTGTCTCTATTTGCAGGAAAGCAGTGCATAATGATTTTGGCATCTCGGTGACCCCATGTATGCGTACATCCCGGTACTATACACGAAGGCATTTTTCTTGGTCTGCAAAGAAAAAAAAAAAAAATTAAATGAAAGTAAATAGAAACATAAAACAGTTAAATATTTTATTTTATTTCTAATGATATAAATCCGAACTAAATAATGTCATCTATTTATTTAAAGGGGTTGTCCGAGTTTTGATAAAAAAATATATGTGGCCGGGTTTCTCCTAATTCCTGTCAGATCCCCAGACACCCGTTCTCGGCCCATATGTCTGATCTTCACTGCGGCTTCGCTACTGTGATGGATAGGCTGTATTCTCAGTGATGTCACTGCTGCTCTCTAGTGATGGATAGGCTGTGTTCTCAGTGATGTCACTGCTGCTCTCTAGTGAATGGATAGGCTGTATTCTCAGTGGTGTCACTGCTGCTTTCGTGAACGAGCGGCCCCGCAGCTCCTTAGCCCCTACTGCGCATGACCGGCCAGGAACTACAGGTCGTTACCAGGGATTTCAGAACACGGAGGACACCAGAGCAGGTAAAAAAGGTTTTATATTTTCTTTACTAAACTAAATTTAACATAATTATTGCATATTAATTTATTGCTTGTTTTTATATTGTAAAGATATTGGTCAATGATGACAACGGACGTAGAACCCCTTTAAAAACCGGCTGCGTCATTAAGGAGTTAATGATTTTTTTGATGATGTAAGCGAACCAGAGTACTCCACTGTGTAACTTTGATGTCAGCCACTGGCAGCTCATGTGTGACACCTGCCATTCGCTCAGGCCCTTTGAAGAGGCCACGTTATTTGTCAGTCGCCAGGACTGCGGGATGAATAACGACATTTCACTGCTTCATGTCCTGGAACTCATGCTGCAAAATCTGTCTGGTCAGAGCACTGGAGAACTGATGACTATATCTCATGGTCACATTATATATTGCAGATTTGCATTATTGGTATTAAACGGGTCCATGGGGGGGGGGGGGGGGGGCCAAAGTAAGGGGCATTGTACTATGTGGGGACCATCAAGATGGATATTATACTATGCTTGTGGGTGAGACAATGGGCGTGGTTTAGAAAAAGGGGGAGGGGCTTTTGTCCCTCTTTCTCTCGTCCAAAAGTTGGGTTGGTATGACATTGCATCAAAGGCTGCCAAGTTGAACCTGACTGAATTTGACATGGGGCATCACCTACTGCATGATGGCAATCTTTTAACCATTTAAAGACACTTGTTACTTAATCAAATCAGGAAATAGGGTCTGTCTGCCTGCTTTGATGCTTTATGTTATACCAAAAATGTGTTCAGGCCAGGTTAAAATCTTCTGAATTAGACCTGGGTTTTCATGATGGCAGAGTTGGTGGCCAGTGGCGTAACTTGAAGCTGTCAGGCCTGAGTTCAAAATGTGTGCCAGGCCCCCAATTATAATGTATTGTTGAGTAATAGTCTTCTCATATAGGAAAGGTACATATGGGGCCCCTAGACCTCTTGGGCCCCTTAACGTTACACCCATGTTGGTGACCCCTTTACATCACATGTTCTGGTGTCTCCTGATGGCACAAAGAGCCATCTCTTTTGAGTGTTCGACGGGCATAGGCTCCCCTTGGTGAGCGGATAGCTCATCTATCCCCACCCCTAAAAGGGGAGTAGTGTGGGGTGACTTACTGAACTGAGGCTCCCTATTATATATTTAATAGGGAGCTTTTCAGGAGCCAGAAGAGCTGGCTCTTCTTAATAAGCGGTGCCTAATGAGCCAGCTCACTAAGAAGAGCCAGACTTCCCATCACTACTACACTGATGCCAATTTCTGTGACTGTTAGTTTTATGCTGATTTTAACCCTTTCCTGACTTGCTGGGTCCCGGCGAGCACTCTTCATAGCCAGTAAGTCTGCAATGCTGCCGGCGGCTTCCAAAAGATGGCCCATGCGCCGCCATCTTGCCGTGGATCGGCACTCCCCGTGACGTCATCGGGGAGCGGCGATCCGTCGCCATGACAGCCTTGGGAGTTCTGAAGACCGGAGGCTATCTCGTTTTAACCATACTGTAGTATGGCAGTATATGATAGGATCGATCAGACAACCTAGGGTTAAAGTACCCAAGGGAGTCTGAAAAATAGTAATAAAAAAAAATGTAAAAAAAAAAAGTATAATAAAAAAACCTAAAAAGTTACCCCCCCCCTTTGCCAAGAACTGATATAAATATAAATATTGATAAAAATTATCAAAACATAATAACAGTTTTTCAAAGCGTTTTACCCCGTAATGAAAAATAGCGCCCAAAGTCGAAAATGGCATTTTGCCACTTTGAAAACTATAAAAAAATCTATAAAAAGTGATCAAAAGGTCAAGTCCTAAAATTTATATCAATGAAAACGCCATCAAAAGTCGCAAAAAATGACACACCCCACAGCTCTGTACACCAAACTATGAAAAAGTTATTAGCGCCAGAAGATGGCAAAATTTAAAAAACAAAATTTGTATCCCCATGATTGCTCTGACCCAAAGAATAAAGTAGACATGTCATTAGGGGCATACAGTCAAAATTGTAAAATCCAAGCCCTCAAGAATACAGTGCTAATGCATTTTTTCACCATTTTCACTGCATTTGGAATTTTTTTCCCGCTTCCCAGTACACGACATGGAATATTAAATGAAGTTCAATTTGTTACGCAAAAAATAAGCCAACACAGAGCTCTTTATGTGGAAAAATAAAAAAGTTATAGATTTTTGAAGGTCGCGAGTGAAAAATGGAAGTGAAAAAAAAAGGGCCGGGTCGTTAACAATTTTCTTCTCATGGATGTCAATTGAAACATTTTTTTTAGAATTATAACATTTTCCTTCAGCAATTATCATTATTTGTATTGAGTATAAAAATAGAAAATCTGCGCTTAATCCTCTGTGTCACGTGACTAATGATTGGAAGGGACACGAAGCCATAGACAGGCCCTGACAATATAATGATGACTGACATCTCCCGAGCAGCAGGGGCGGTATTGTTATCCCGGCAGATGGGTGTGGCTCTGCTATCTCGCCGCCAATCCTGCCGCCTAGCCTCCTTGTCCCGCCTGCATTGTTTCCCCCAACTTGACCTGTGATGCATGCCGGGAAATGTAGTTTCGTTTTCTACCCATGTCTGCACTAGAAGCATGGGTAGTACCACATTTCCCTGCAGCCTTTGCGTGCTGCGCTCTGCCCCGGCCGCTTTCCTCTTCCTGAGTTGAGCGGCAGGTTCAAGTTGCCATAGCTGCAGCTTCAGTGACAGTTAGTCAGGATGGAAGGACAGGTAAGACTGCTGCTCCGAGGGTCGGTGGACTTGTGTAATAACAAAGGGAACGCTCTGAGGGGACAGCCTGTATATATGTGGGGGAGGCTGACAGAACTGTGTGTGTGTATTGCGTATGACCCGCGGTAACTGTATATAATAGGTGTATGTGTAGTAGAAGAGGCTGAGGCAGGTGTGGGAGAAGTGTGAGTATAGCAGGAGTACACTATGTGGATAGTGCCAGCACCACTGTGCAGACAAAAAGTGGGGGGGGGGGGGGGGGGGGCGACGACTTATAATTAGGCAGCCAGTTTTCAGGAGATCCTTTTTCACGTCAGATTTAGGGCTGGTTCACAGAAAGGTAATAGGGACTGCCATGGGTGGGTGCATATCGGTTTCCTGTCATAAATCTGTCTACCACATCCAGATGGCACAATTTGGCAGATGCAACGATTGTGTGACTGATGTAACTACAATGGTACACTGGGCGAGGAGAGGCTGCAGAGTTGCCCGTGTGCAGAGCCTTCATTGCTGGCCTGCGCTTTCTGTGGTGTTGGCCAATAACTCTTTCCTCTTCACCACCATCCGCCCTCCTGTCAGGGGTTTAGGTGCCTTATAGTTTTGTTGCAGCAAATAAAGAGGAACTGGGGCTCTGGTCACTGTACAGGAAGGAAGTTGTGCTGAGTCTCTGCTATGAGCGGCTTGTATGAGCTCTGGAAAGGCTCTCTGTACACGTCCTCATCTTCTGTGATCTCCCAAGTATCCCTGCATATTCCACATTGGCGACCTGTAGTCTGTCGCTTTCTAGCTGCCATGAAATGAAGATCCTATAAACTGTGTTTTCATCTACTTCTACCCATTCAAGGACTTCCTCAGCACCAGGTCAGCAGTGGTAATGTGCAGGGAGCTAATATGTTTTCTGCAATAGTGTGAGGGGCAGGACCAGTGATGTATTGGGGCAGATTTATCAAGCTGTCTGAAAGTCAGAATATTTCTAGTTGCCCATGGCAACCAATCACAGCTCAGCTTTCATTTTACCAGTGCTCATGAATATTTTAAAGGGGAGCTGTGATTGGTTGCCATGGGCAACTTGATAAATCTACCCCATTGTGTGTGTGTACTGCTTGAAGAGACAAAAGACAACCTACAGTTGTAGATCCATGGTAGCGCAGGACCAATTCATCTAGATGATGTACCTAGTATCTCTGGCAGGTGCATCAAGGCAGCACATTTAGATAAATATACAGTATAAGGAACTCCTTTACTCCTAATCCATGAAGTGCCCAACTTTCACGCTACCACTGATAGACTGTATATCCACTATCCTGTCCATAGTTGGTAAGTTGTCGGGCAAACCCTTAATGGGAACCAGTCACCAGAAGGCAGAATTTTACTGGTGACAAGTCTGAATAGGCACAGCAGAATTCATTACATGACACCTGGATTGATAGTCCTGCTCCCCTCTGTCCCCTTAATATCCCCTGTTAAAGATTATCTGGCTCCCTGCCAACAAGTCCTTGCCAAGTCCAAGGGTGATGGCTCTTTTCAAATTTCAACGTTCGCCTGCTCATTTACATATGTCTCTGCTCGGCCCCTCCTTCTTATTATTCACTTAAAGGAGTATTCCCATCTGGGCATTTACATTCATTTAATTCATTTTCTATATGTAAACATTTCTTCAATTGGATGTGAGAATTTAATTTCTTATAAATGTAGATATGTTGTCCCTTAGAAATAAGATGGCTTCCTCAGATACGACCACCTCTGCTTTCTAGCAGCGGTGTCCAGACATGCACTATTGACTCCTGTCTGACCACCCGGATTCTGCGATCATAACCACAGGATGGCTGAATATGCAGTAACTCCAGGTCATTTCATATGCAAAAACTTTTTGTTTCTTTATGCAATCACTCCAGCAGAGGTGGCTGTATCCAAGGACAAAGTCTTGTTTCTAAGGGACCAATTGACTGCATTTATGAGAAATTGTCTTCACGCCGGTAAAAAAATGTAATAACATCTATTTGAAGAAATGTGTATATATATATATATATATATATATATAGCAGATTAATGAAATTGAATGTAAATTCCTAGATGAGAATACCCTTTTATTCCCCTCCCACTCTCTCACTTTTCTCATTGTGATGTTGGCTCACCGCACAGGAAACCTTGTGCCTGCGCAGTGAGCTGTACACCCTGGCGCCTGCGCAGTTCTCTGTTCGGCGGTTCAATGCACCCGGCAGAGAATTGCATGTGTTGGGCGTCTCTGTGCATTTCAACTAGGCAGCGCTCATCCCTATGTAGTTGGCCAGGATGGACGGCTCACCACTCGGGCACGACGTTCCCTGTGCTGTGAGCCAACATCGCAATGAGAAGAGGGAGAGAGTAGGAGGGGAATGAAGTGAATAATTAGAAGGGGCCGAGCGGAGACATACTGTATGTAAATGAGCAGGCGAGCGTTGAAATTTTAATAGAGGCATCATCCCCAGGACTTGACAAGGACTTGTTGGCAGGGAGACAGATATTCTTTAGCAGGGGATATTAAGGGAATGGATGGGAGCAGAGCAGTCTATCCAGGTGTCATGTAATGTACTCTGAAGTGCCTATTCAGGTAGGCAGGTTCCCTTTAACCAAGAGCTGACCACCCATTGGTATTTTTAAGCGCATCATCAATGAGCTTTATTCTGATACATATGTGTTGTTGTGGTTCCTAGCACTGGTTTCTGAGGCTTGCTGATGACATGTTGGCATACTCACATCTGGGCATCAGTTACCCAGGATTAGAAAAACTTTAACCTGTTTGATGATGCAGTGGGTGATAACAACCTCTGCATCTAAGCAGATTCATAAGGCCAAGGCTCATCCAGTCAGGCATCATCGGCATCCTTACAAATGTGCTGATACTGTTATATAAGGCTGCCATAAGTGTATGTCTGTTCTGCCATTACTGAGTCATGTTGTCTTTGTTACAGTTGTGTTCTGTCCATGGGTACTACAGGCAGAACCTATATCCACTAACTTAAATGACTGCATTGTCTCCTGTTTTTTTGCACAGAAGGAGTAAAATAGGTTTTCCAGCATAACGGCAGGCTCAATTTGTCACATTGATCAAGTTAAAAAAAACAACTAAACAAAATAAGTAGGCTTGGTCATATAAGGATGAAGAGGACATAGTATAAAGGAAGTGGCTCCTTATTGGGATGTTGGGTGCGGATGTCACGAGCTGGTGACTGTTCTACTTCAGTTAGATGATCATCACATGTATTGTTCCTGGGGACATTTGACATGCTATAA
Source organism: Engystomops pustulosus (assembly GCA_019512145.1). Taxonomy (NCBI): domain Eukaryota; kingdom Metazoa; phylum Chordata; class Amphibia; order Anura; family Leptodactylidae; genus Engystomops; species Engystomops pustulosus. The sequence continues at coordinate 64,696,240 of CM033647.1, forward strand.
GAGGTTGTTTTTCTGCTATAAACGTGAAAAACTGAGTACAGTGTATTCTCTTCTGTGTGCAGCTGAGGGGTGCTGCACCTAATCCATTTATTTTGTTTAAATTACATGTGAGTTTTCTTTACCCCAACAGCCAGTTTTGGTATTTTGGTTTAGAACAGTCTTCTTTGTTTTTGTACTGATGACCTATTCTGAGGACAGGTCATCAGAATAAACTAAAGAAATGAGTGGGGCACAAATGTGCTTTGCTTTTGAGTTCTAGCTGTGGTTTTTGCACACAGCTATGTTTTCCTCAGCCCGTGTATGAACCTAGTGCCACTGCATGAAAAGTCAGAACAGGTCCCATGGAAGTCTACGGGGCTGTGAGAAAATAGAGATGAAACAAAGGTGTCGTTCCATGGGCCATTCGTATTTGCAGATCAGTTGCTAGATAAGAATAGACCTTCGGACTTTTTCATTTACTTTTTGTTTGTCCATTTATCTTTTCCACTGTTACTGGGGTTGCTCTGCAGCACTTGTCACTCTTTAGGTCTAGACAGACCCAGCAGCAGCAGTTGAGCATCGGGATCCCGGCAGATCTGTGTTTTATCATATGATTGTCTGGATGCGGGAATAATTTAGCTTACTGAAGTTGAGTGGTATGACTATGTGGCCCTTGACCAAAAAATGCTGTGCTCCCCTGTGTTAGACCTTCCATTATTAACGGGGGTATGGAGAAGGCTTACAGACTGAGACCTTTCCATACGAGCCGCTAGTATTTTAGCATACACCCACTGGTAACAAGCACAATTGGTACTGGTACTGATTGCAGGTGTAAACCGTGACAGCCTGACACCTCACACAGCTCCGTACACCGAAGTATGAAAATGTTATTGGCATCAGAAGATGGCGAAACAAAGAATTCAGTTTTTCGTACAGAGTGTTTTTAATTTCATTCAAGTGTAGTTTATAAAACTTTATAAATGTAGTATCACCATGCACGTACTGTCCCAAAGAGTAAAGGAGAGGAGTTATTTGGAGCTCACATTGAAAGCTGTAAAAAAAAAAAAAAAAAAAAAAAATTACAAGAAAATAGCAAATGTTGTTTTTAACCAATTTCACAGCATTTGATTTTTTTTCCACTTGCAGAACACAGCAAGGAATATTAAATACAGTCACTTTAAAATACATTTTTTACGCAGAAAACAAACCCTCACAGTTTTGTATGCAGAAAAATAAAAAACTAGTTTTTAATAGCGTAAAAATAGGACTACGGCCCAGGTCTCTTTTCCATAACACAAGGTCCTAGTTTATGAGGAATGGAAGTTGATGGGAAGACCAGGAGGTGGCGCTGGTGTGACAGTTTGCAGGCTGTTACCTGGAGCTGCACACCACATATGTAGTCATACTCCTGCAGCACCTCTTTGTGCTTATTTTGATATGTAATAATTTATCATGATTGCAGTGTAGGCTGATGTATGTTGTAACCTTAAGTTCTACATTGTGTATTGTGGTGTTTTTAAACCGATACCATCTGTAATTGCAGCTTTCCTAGTATTGAAGGTGGGTCAGAGCACTTCTTATCATCTACACACATTGGCCCACATTTACTATTTGCAGTTTGCCTGTGTAGTGTGCAGAGGGCGCTAGATTCAGGATTTGTGGACAGAAACTTGTGCTGCGTCAGGTGTTGTGCAGCACCACACATATGTGGTGCTGAAACCTCTTAAATGGTTTGCACTGAAAAGAAAAAAAAAAGGTACACAGTACACCGTCTTGTACATTGGTGCCAATGTGTAGTACTTGCTGGCTGCAGCTTTAGGGCTTTTGGAGTAAGCCTAAAAATGTATGGACATGCCTGCATGCGTTTCTGTGGGAACGTAGAAGCGACCGGGCCAAGCCCCTCCCCACTACATTCGATTTTGTTTTGAAACGCAATGTATGACCGCAGCCTGTTGGTACTATTCCGGTTAATACCAAACACTCTACAATCCTTTATTTCGGGGTTCTGTCAACACCTTAATGACCACCGGATCGGGTTTTTTACGGTGGTCATTCAGGTTCCCCATTCTGATGCACCACCTTACTACATAGTATCATAGTTTATACAGTTGAAAAAAGACACTTGTCCTTCAAGTTCAACCAAGGAAGGGAAGGGATTGGATGAGAAAGGGATATAGGGGAAACAATTCTATATAACATAACCATCAATGTTATTTAGATCAGCATGTCAGCAAAAGATTGCAGGAGATCCTGGATTTTTAACCCCTTATACGCCACGGTCCTGCACTTCCGCAGCTTGTAAGGGGATTTATCCTGGTTCCTGCTGCATCCCTGTTGTTTGGCGTATTCCCCCGAGGCTGCTGGGTCCCCTGTACACCGGGCTTTGCCTCCTGCAAGACCTTGCTGCAAGTAACTGAGCATGCCTCCGCATGCTCAGTTACTTACATTACATAGTGCAATACATGTAAACAAGTGTGGAAAAGTAAAAGTATTTTAATAATAAAAAGTAAATAAATCAATAAAAGTTCCCTAATCACCACACTTATAAAAATCTAAGTATACAAAACACAAAAAAACCCCTACATACACTCACCGGCCAATTTATTAGGTACACCATGCTAGTAACGGGTTGGACCCCCTTTTGCCTTCAGAACTGCCTCAATTCTTCGTGGCATAGATTCAACAAGGTGCTGGAAGCATTCCTCAGAGATTTTGGTCCATATTGACATGATGGCATCACACAGTTGCCGCAGATTTGTCGGCTGCACATCCATGATGCGAATCTCCCGTTCCACCACATCCCAAAGATGCTCTATTGGATTGAGATCTGGTGACTGTGGAGGCCATTTGAGTACAGTGAACTCATTGTCATGTTCAAGAAACCAGTCTGAGATGATTCCAGCTTTATGACATGGCGCATTATCCTGCTGAAAGTAGCCATCAGATGTTACAGGGTACATTGTGCTCATAAAGGGATGGACATGGTCAGCAACAATACTCAGGTAGGCTGTGGCGTTGCAACGATGCTCAATTGGTACCAAGGGGCCCAAAGAGTGCCAAGAAAATATTCCCCACACTATGACACCACCACCACCAGCCTGAACCGTTGATACAAGGCAGGATGGATCCATGCTTTCATGTTGTTGACGCCAAATTCTGACCCTACCATCCGAATGTCGCAGCAGAAATCGAGACTCATCAGACCAGGCAACGTTTTTCCAATCTTCTACTGTCCAATTTCGATGAGCTTGTGCAAATTGTAGCCTCAGTTTCCTGTTCTTAGCTGAAAGGAGTGGCACCCGGTGTGGTCTTCTGCTGCTGTAGCCCATCTGCCTCAAAGTTCGACGTACTGTGCGTTCAGAGATGCTCTTCTGCCTACCTTGGTTGTAACGGGTGGCGATTTGAGTCACTGTTGCCTTTCTATCAGCTCGAAACAGTCTGCTCATTCTCCTCTGACCTCTGGCATCAACAAGGCATTTCCACCCACAGAACTGCCGCTCACTGGATGTTTTTTCTTTTTCGGACCATTCTCTGGAAACCCTAGAGATGGTTGTGCGTGAAAATCCCAGTAGATCAGCAGTTTCTGAAATACTCAGACCAGCCCTTCTGGCACCAACAACCATGCCACGTTCAAAGGCCTCAAATCACCTTTCTTCCCATACTGATGCTCGGTTTGAACTGCAGGAGATTGTCTTGACCATGTCTACATGCCTAAATGCACTGAGTTGCTGCCATGTGATTGGCTGATTAGAAATTAAGTGTTAACGAGCAGTTGGACAGGTGTACCTAATAAAGTGGCCGGTGAGTGTATTTTGTATCACTGCGTCCGTATTAATCTATACAATAAATGTAATCGCTGCCGGCTCTCTGCGATGTGGTGGCACCGTGATTATTCACAGCGCCGGACAAATGTTATATATATATATACATATATTCGGCAGGCATTGTGAATAAGCCCCTCGCGGCCGTATCGCAGAGAGCTGGCAGCGATTGCACAATACATGCTATTCTTACAGGTCCCCGCTGACAGGGTCGTGGAGGGGTTGTGTAGGCCGCCCCCCTTATGAATACCGCCGACTTCTAGGGGACAGGATACGGGGACACGACATCTTAGTTTTAATCGATCCGACTTCTTGCCAACCTACATTTAAAAAAAAAAAAAAATAAATGAATAGGGCTGGGATTAGGGGGGGGGGGTGTGTTACAGGTCCTCTTTAAAGGTTCCGCTACCAGATATGTTTTAATTGTCTGATGATGTAAGATTTATTACCCAGCAGCATTGAGGGACCTTTGCCATTAGTGTAGCTCATGACTTTATCTTACAACTTAGTCATCACAAGTTGGATAGTTGCTGTCGCCACTCCTGTATTGCTTGTCCCAATGCGTCTGGGTGTAATGCAGCTGCAGGTGCACTGCCTTGGGCTCATGTGTAGGGGGCAGTGTAGCACTTGGTATATTGAAATTGGCCGCTTTGCTCCAGTCACTGACTTTTGTATTGAGCAGTATTTTATTGGCTGACAGCCGCGCTCTCTGCAGGGCGCTGCCTGCTGAATGATGGTTATGATGCTATTAATGAGAGCAATTCTTCAGCATTGAGAGAAAACAAGCCATTGAGCTGTCCCCTTGGAGTCAGTGTAGTATGTTATTCACAGTGCTGTGTATTGCCCTGAGGCCAGCAGGTCCTGTCCTGTCTTGCCTCCTAATGCCTGCGCCTTGGTTCAGTGCATGCATGCGGCTCCGTATTGTAATATTTGTCATGTCCAGCAACATCCACCCCCCCCCCCCCCAAATGATGCTTATTCCTTCCTGTACAGAGTAATGTCCTGCTCTGTTCTAGTGACAGCGTGCGTGGGAGCTGGAGATGCGGTTGTATGTAGCACAAACCGGATTACAGGTGACAGGCACCATAATAGAGATGTCACAGCGTGCTGTCAGCAGTGGATTATATATGATCTTATGCTTCTCAGGGTAAGGCGGATTTCATCCTCTCTCTGCTCCTGCAGAGAATTGTGGTGTCAGTAGCAAGCCTCTGCAATACAATGTCCTATTCTAAAGACACATGGAGGCAGCCCTGTATAGACATCTCTCTTCTCCATATACTGACCAACGCATAGTTGCATATTCTGCCAATTATTGTACCATGGTCCTCTGTGTGTTGAAGTGTGCATTCTGTGATGTGTCTTGGACCTACAGTTTAACATACAAAACAAGCAGCAAGGTGGCTCTGTGGCTAGCACTACAGCCTTGAGCTCCTGGGTTCAAGTCCCATCCCGGTCAACAACTGTAAATAGTTTGTATGTTCTCTCTGTGTTTGTGTGGGTTTCATCTGGGTCCTCCGGTTTCCTCCCACACTCCAAAAACATACTGGTAGGTTTATTAGATTGTGAGCCCCAAGGGGACAGGGACCAATTTGGCAAGCTCTGTGCAGCGCTGTGTAATTTGTAGGCACAATCTAAATAAAGAATTATTATTATTAATAATCAGACTTCTCCACTGGTAAGCACTTTGCTAGTGTCCACAAACTTACTGGGGAGATTTATCATTAGGCAGGATTTTGAGCAGTTGTCTATGTGTTAGGCTGGCAGGTTTCCACCAGTCGGATTTATTGTCCGGTGTATGTGCAGTGTTACCTGCCTTACATGTGACGGCTGTATGTGCTCTATGAGAATAGACTGCACCAGTTCTACGTACGTTCTAAAATTTAGAAAAAACTTGAGCTAAATTGAGCAAAGACTGTAGTAGCAATGGACCCACATACACCACCTCCTATGTGGTGTAGTTTTGCAATTAAATTTGCATTCTTTTGAAAATTCTCAGTTGATAAATGTGGTGTTACACACTCTGTGGTGTATTATTTCCGACATTGCATGACTTTAGAGTTGCGTTTTTTTTCTCGCTAAAAAAACCCTGCAAAAAACAATGTTTGCGCCAAAACTTGCGACAATTATATGCCAAGAAGCTACATAGGACTATGATAAATCTCCCCCACTGTGTCTTGTAACAGGTAACTGCATAGTGAGTGCAGCTGTGTAGTATTATACAGGTGTAACTCTTGATATGATTGATGTACACAGTGACTGCTCCAGCTGAACAGTGAGATCATATCTGGAATACAGGATGTACCATAACTCAGGATGAAATAAGAATAAATATTAAGTCATCTCTGTTTTCTTACACTTCTTTCCATCTCTGCATGTTGACTTCTGTAGGACCACTTCTGTTGTTCTGTATGTAGGTCCATCCCCGTGTATTCACTTTCTCACACAGTTTGCACAAAATATACTTTGAGATCTGCTTGAATTGTAACATCTTTAGTGAGGAGACAGATTTTGTTGTATTCCTATAACATCTCGGCGGTGTATACTGGCATGTGGTGGATGACCCGTGCGCCCTGCTGCCATCCTCTGGTTAAGATGGTGAAGTCCTCGCTCTGTCTGTGTGCTCTCTGCTTTTTATGGGCCTGAAGAACATAATTTTCCTGCAGGGGGGGTTTTTGGCCGCTATCCTTCGCCGGTGCGCGATTAATCTCCCCCTGTGTGTGTAAAAGAGATCTGGAGATGCCCACCTGTTGAAGGTTAGGAGGTTTATTAACCCTTTAATGGCAATTTTGCCGATACCTGACAAGATCCATTTTTTTTTTTAAATCTGTCATGTGTCCCTATTATGATTTTGGAACACTTAAAAATATTTTCTTTCTTTTGGCGCATTGTACTTCATGTTAGTTGAAAAATGTAAGTGATAATTTTTGTGTTCCGTTTTGCTAAAAAAAAGTAAATTTGGCTGTTCAGAAAAATTCTCCATTTTAAAAGTTTGAAAAATGCAGATAGTCAGACCACCCAAATAAGTGGATAACTAACATTTCCTTTATGTCTGCTTTATTTTGACATGTTTGTTAAATGCATCTTCTCATTTTTGTAGGTTGTTAGAAGGCTTAAAACTTTAGGTGCGATTTTTCACATTTAATAAGAATCGCCAAGACTTGCGTTTTGAGTGAGCTGCTTGGGTTTCAAATGACTCTGAGAGGGCTAAATAAAAGCAAAAAAACATAAATTCATTTCTGAATGGAGGGAAAAAAAATTGATTCTTGTTTTGTGCTTCTTGTGGGGGACACCGTGAGTTTTATTTGGGCCACTACGATTACAGTGATACCTGATTTATATACCGTATTTTTAGGCCAGTGCGCCTTATATATGAACTTATACAGAAATGTACTACAGACAAGATGTACTGTACATTTACCAGTGTGTAATAGCTCCATCCCCAGAAATGTCCTGCACCTTCCCACACAGTACACAGGGTCCCTAGCTCCTGAAGTGCCCTGGCACCACAACTAACATTGTGCCCATCCTGCCCTCCCCTAGCACTGAGAGACCGGAGCTGCCATAGTGCCGACCACGAGGCAATCATCATCATCATCAGTAAACAATCCCCCATACCTGACAGCCCTGTAACAGGGGAAAGAGAAGGAGCCACAGGGAACCCCACAGGAATAACACCCTGGCTGAGGAGGGAAGGAGAAGGGGCAGAGGGAGACCGCTTAACCCCTGCTGCATCACCCTGCATTAACCCCCAGCAGCCCATACCTCTGAGATCGGAGCTCTCTGACACGCTGAAGACAAGTTTCCCGGGAAGTGTAGCTGGCTTGAACTGTGCACAGGTCTGCCACCTGCTGGTCATTTTTAGGTACTGCATTTGATCCTGCGCCTTATACTCCAGTGCGCCTTATATATGAACCTAGATGTCTTAGCAGGCATTTATTAGAGGTGCGCCTTATAGGCTGAAAAATACGATAGTTCACCTTTATTTTCCCAATTTAAGAATTAAAAAAAAAAAATGGAGAAAATCTGATTTTGTTTTAGCATTGCTGTTTTTACTGAGGGATAACTTTTTTTTAATTTTTAAAAAGTTTAGAGGATTAACAAGACTGATATCTCAGCAATCAGAGGGGCTGGAAACAAAATTTAAAGTGCCCCTGATTCTATGTAGCAGCCCTTAAAGAATGGTATGTTAGTCCCTAATGTGTGAACGTCCTCTTTAATTCTCCATTTCCCTGACAGAAACATTATTAGCAAAACATTTCTCTAAACTTAAATGGGTATTCCCATCTGGGAATTCGCATTTAATTAATATACCAAGTATACACATTTCTTCAATTGCATATTGTTAAGAAAATGTTTGTGTGACGATAATTTCCCATAAATGTAGCCATGTTGTTCCTTAGAAATGAGATGGCTGTCCTTGGATACAACCACCCCCGCACTCTTCCAGTACAGTAGTGGCCAGGCATTCATTATTGATGCTGCCAGACAACCTGGATTCTGTGTTCATTTCTTCCAAGGCAGCTGTGGGACAACCAGTGACTCTCGCCATTTCATATGCAAAAAGTATTTGTTTTTTTTGTGTTATCACTGGAGCAGCGATGGTTATACTGAAAGACGGCTTATCTTCACACTGGTACACTTGTTTTTTAATAACGTGTAAATGAGGAAATATAGGAATATGCAGATGAATTAAATTAAATATGAATGCCCAGATTCAGCATTTCAGATATAAGTCCAACCTGTCTCTATCAGTCCAGGTGTACACAATTTCAGTTGCCCCTAGAAACGACCCTGTAACTTCTCACTTGGGGTTGGGGGCCCTCATCTTTGATTTCTGTGTGATGGCCATGCTTGCTGAGCTTGTCTTTCTCTGCTCTGAGCCTGTAGCTTCCCCCCTCCCCCCGCAGTCTAGCACGGAGCTTACAGACACTCGTCACTCACTCACATTGTGAGCAGAGAGACGGCAAACTCCAAATTACAAGGAGATAAGTGATCCAGGGGAAGGGGGAGGCAGGCACATATCTTTGAGAACAGATATGTAGCAGAGCTGAAAGTGTAAAAGTCTGTCAGCCTCTGTGTAATGGGCATTGCATGCATCTCTGATCTGTCTCATCTCTCTTTCTATGTGTAAGTGAGTTAGTACAATGTCACCAGCCAGATGAAAGTGTATATATACCTGTACCCTGATAATCTAACCACTTTGTCACCCCACAGAATTAGATGGATTATAATCTGTCTGCTAAGAGTCCCCACCACACCCTGGAATTTTGCACTGAGCAGCCTAGGGAGTGATGGGAGCTAACACAGCAATTAAACTGAGTAACTTTGTGGGTTAAAATGATCTTTATTGTGTTAACATCACTAGGGGATTGAGATGTGAGAATTTTCTTTCGTGGTAAAACCCCTTTATGCTGTTAAGACCAAAGCATTTTCTAAGGAATATAAATCAATATATGTCCTTTAAATAGGTTGCATTAACACCTCTACAAGCTTTGCACAGCCAGTTTTACCCCTTCAGAAAGGCTTGAGGCGATTAAAGGACTTTTCTATCCTCTGTCTGGGCCGTGAGATGCACCCCTTTTATGCCTTTATGACCACAGCTCCGTTACATGACTTTCTGAAGCAGTGGAGATGGAGCTGGAACCAGGGATGGCATTGGGGGTTTTAAATGAAGCTCCCTCACCCCCACTGCCCCCTGTCAGTGGAGGCAGCCTGCTCTCAGAGGACAGCGAAAGCTGAGGGAGAAGGCTTCCTGCTGCCTGTGTTTCTTTAGCAGCTTCTCTCCCAGCCTGTGTACTGAACTGTGCTACATCGCGCATGTGATGGGAAGTGCATGTAATGTCCTCTAGGTTCTTGGCGCTGGAGTTCCTCATCTACGTCATGTAAGGTAGAAACCAGTGTGCAGTGTATGTATAGGTAATGGTGTTTGCGTGTAGTAATACAGGCGGTTCCCTACTTAAGATCACTCGACTTACATACAACCCCTAGTTACAAACGGACCTCTGAATATTGGTAATTTATTGTACTTTAGTCCTAGGCTACAATGATTAGCTGTAACAGTTATCACAGGTGTCTGTAATGAAGCTTTATTGTTAATCCTGATTATGACAACCCAACATTTTTAAAATCCAATTGTCACAGAGACCAAAAAAGTTCTGGCTGGGATTACAATGATAAAATATACAGTTCCGACTTACATACAAACTTAACTTAAGAACAGACCTACAGAACCTATCTTGTATGTAACCCGGGGACTGCCTGTACAATAGTGCTGTGGCTGCTTGGGCTTCATACAACTGTGATTAGTCAGGGACATGTGTCCATCATATAACCACCGTTTCATGGATGAAAAACCGCCTACATATTAATTCATGATGTGTTTTTCTTCTTTACACCGCAGCATACAAAATGGATAATATATTATTCTCTCATTGCTTATAAATTTATTTTGAGCTGTTGTTGTCCGGTCGCTGTATTCTTTTAGTTAATCTGAAACCATTAATAGAAAGATACAGAATTGGTTGCAAAAGTATTCAAACCCTTTTGAGGTTTTGGCAATTTTTAAATGTTAAAGACACAAATTTATATATATTCACTTCTTCAAAAAAAAACCCATGCCAGACTTTTCTCATGCAGAGCATCCCTGAAGGCTCCCTGTAATTAGCGCGGGTATATGCCTATAAAGCCTCCCAAAGGACTTGGATATCTGTTAAACTTTTTTTTATATATATATATACAGACCCTGCATTGGGATGGAAAGATATGAAACTGTAGATTTCCTTTTAAAGGAGATTTTTAAAGAGTGAATACTTTTGCAACCACCGTATATGGATGAAATTGTGTCCTTTCTCTGCAAAACCTTAAAATGTTATCACTGCAGAGAAGCATTAAGTGAGAATCCCCTCAGACTACATAGGAGCATTGCTCCAGGTGGAGACATCGTCCTGTGTGCTGCCATTATCTTTCCTTAATCATCTCTAATCTCTATAGGAGTGAGCAACCTTTGCCTGGATCGGAGTCAGGATTACAGCATCAGGCGCTGGTCCATTTAGAAATTGCCGGCAGGTTATTCATCTCTCCAGTGCTGCTATCAACCACATATATGTAATATGGGCTTAACGTGTAATCGGGTAAAGCCCCCCCACACGCTCCAGTGTTTGGATACACGGCTTTATACACATTCTGATAAGCAGCAATTATTACCGTGATTGCCGAATCCTCCAGCAGCTAAAATGCTGGCAGCCTGAGTGCTTGCTGTAAAACAAAGGGCCAAGTGGGGTGTTTGTGGGGTGAGTGATCACGCGGCCATTTTATTGCTGTTTCTGCTAAACAGTAATTACCCGACACTCGGCAGCTTTACACTGACATTGCTGCAATTAGTCCCACAATTAGAGCCTTCATGTGGGCCGCCGCTCTGCACTAAGAGCACGGGGCCGGGTTCTCCTGCTGCCAGCAAAGAGGTGCTCATTCAAAATCCAATCAGCCGGAAATTTCACTGCCTGCCGCCCAGAACTGCGGGATAAACCTGTGAAAATGCCCAAGTAACGGTTATTCCATACCAATAAACGAGTCCTCGTTAAATCATCTTCGCCCTCACGTCGCTGGGGACAACTGAGGGGGACAGACCTGAAATATTTCTTAATTGGCCTGAAATCTCTACATTCTCCAGTGGGGGATTCACAAGGACATCAGCTTTCTGCCGAGTCCTTATCTGTGTCATAAAGCAGAGAGTCGCAGAGCTTGTGGTGTGCCACAGTACATTCATTTATAACTATCAATGTCACTTACCTCTCTACATACTGATAAATTACAGCAGAGGCAGGTCACTGTACACAATCATGTCTTAAAGGGGTCATCTGGGCATTGACATTTAATATAAGTACGGTATGTATATGGCAGATGATTTGTCTTCAATTTGATGTGATATAAGAAAAAATTAGATAATTTCCCATAAATGTAGCTCCTTAGAAATGATTGTTGTCCTTGAATATGACCACCGCTGCTGGAGTTATTTGCACAAAAAAAAAACCCCAAACAAACGTTTTTGCATCTGAAATGGGCTGGAGTTACTGCCTGTCCCATGCCCATCCTGTAGTAATGATCGCTGAATCCAGGTGGTCAGGCAGGGTTCAATGGCACATGTGTGGCCACTGCTGCCAGAGCAGAAGTTTCCAAAATGGGGTCATTTGTAGGGGGAGTTACTGTTCTGGTACTACAGGAACTTTACAAATGCGTAATCTCACCTAGCAAAGTCCTCAATTTCTGCCCTTCAAAAGCTCTTTGGGCTTCCTGTCACTCATTGTGGCCCCTAAAGTACTTTAAGTTCACATGAGGGGTATTGCCCTACTTATAATAAACTGCACAACACAATTTGTGATGTTTTTTTTCTCATTTATGTTTTTTGCTTTGTGTGGAGTTTCTAAAAAAAAAAAAAAGAACTCTTAAAACCCTTATAAAAATGAATTGGTTTTGATTGAATTGAATCTGAAATTTCCTTAAAATTTGGACAATCTCTGTTCACATTGTGCATGTCATAGTAAAATAAAGTATAAAAAATTGTCAACATAAAGCAGACATATGGTTAAGGTTGGTTAGTAACCAATTTGGGCAGTTAGACTAACTAAAAAAAAATTGCATATTTTTTTTTTTTTTATAAATAAGTGATAAAAATTTCAACCAAAATATAGCACTAAGTTCAAGATTTATAACATTATAAATGGCAGATTTGTAAAAGTGCGCCTATAGGCGAAAATGATCGGTGCTTTTAAGGGGCCAGAGCGGCTCAAGCTCTTTTTGCAAAATTTTTTTGCTTAAAGCCTTTTTTTTTTTTTTCAGTATAAAAAAAAAAAGGCATTAGAAGAGTGAGCCCTGCCAGAGGGGGCACACAGCAGTATGTCAGTGTGCTTGGTTTACAATCCTTCATGTCCTTTAACCCTTTCACGACCGGCCGCGGGTGAATGGTGAGGGCTCACCGCACCGATCACACACATTGCTGCCAGCAAAGCTGCCTGCGGCTTCAAAAACATAGCGGGGCACGGGCTCGGCCATCTTGCAAAAGATTGTTGCTCTCCGTGACGTCATTGGAGGCTGTCTAGTTTTAACCCTTTCATTACAATGTGCTGTCAGCACATTGTAATGAATGAGGACGAAAATCCCCATATACTGCCATACTGTAGTATGGTAGTATATGGTAGGATCAATTGGACAACCTAGGGATAAAGTACCCTAGGGAGTCTGAAAAATAGTCAAAATTAAAAAGTAAAAATTAAAAAACTAATAATAAAAAAAATTTCAAATCACCCCCCTTTCCCTAGAACGGATATAAATATAAATAAACAGTGAAAATCACACATTAGGTATCGCCGCGTCTGAAAATGCCTGATCTATCAAAATATAATAACGTTTTTTCATTAGTCTCCTTGTCTGTCTGGACAGCTGCTAATTGTTTTCAGATACACTTCTCACTTCAGGAAAAAGCTTCTTTACGTAGTGAAGTATATTATAATGTTTAGTATTTTCATATGCTCTATTGATTTCTGAAACAAAAACCTATTTGCTTCAAAGGTTTAGTTACTCTTTAATACTGGCAATAGACAGACATGAAAAGTCACAAGAAGTATCATTGTATGTCATCATGGTGCCAGATTATGATTTTTAAATGTATGTTTTATTTTCAACTCTTGCAGTAGTTGGTTGTACACATGGCAGATTCGTCCAGCGACTCTGACTCCCACCTCCGGTCTCGATTTAGCAGGAAGGGTCCTCTACGGGCGTCACAGATGCATACCAGACCACGAGCAGTGGGGGAAGTCTCTGAAAAGATCCATAAGCTGGCACATACATTACAGGTACCCCATGTTGTCCCCTTCATCTATTGCCCATTCTCTATCTATTATATCACTCCTGTTATGTGCAGGGTTAGTGTCTGAGGTGGTTTAAATGCAATTGCACATCATTGTATGTATGGCATTTACTAGATGTATGTAGTGCAGAGTGTTAAGTACCGCAGGATACTCTGATTCACTATTTACATAGTGTATATATCTGATCTATGGGACATAACATAGGTGTCCCATATCTTATATTCTCTTTTATTTAGGTAAATTTATAATAGCAGTATTTTGCAATTTTTCTTTTTTTTAACTTGCTGTCTATAGAATTAGGGTATATATATATAATTAATTAATATATATATATATTTTTTTTTTTTTTTTTCTCTTTAAGGATACCAGTCGAAATCTAAAGCAAGTTGATGAGATGCTTGGACAGTACAGAGAGTACAACTCTGATCAGACAGAAGCCATCACCACTGTGAGTGGTCAGCCTATGGTTATTATCCTGTTATCCTGTTGTTATTGTTGTTATTTATTGTTATTATTGTGTGTATATAAGGGCAGACCCCGGGTTACATACAAGATAGGTTTGTTCTTAAGTTGAATTTGTATGCAAGTCAGATCAGGTATATTTAGTAAGTGTAACTCCTGCCAAATTAATTTTGTTGTTCCTTTGACTAATGGATTTAAAGACGACAAGGAATAACAATAATGCTTCATTTTGGGCACCTTTCGGTAAATCATTGCATTTTTGGACTGAAGTACAGTAAATTATCGGCATCCAGAGAACTTCACCAGAGGTAACAGTGGACAGAGAGGTCTGTTTGTAACCGAAGTTAGTGTCCAACGGACGTCTGGATTTGGAGTGATACTTACAGTAAAAGTAGAAAATTAAATTTCATTCTGATCCAACTTCAGTGGAAATGCCTCAAGACAACTAAATGAGGCTCAGTATTATGTTTGACCTCCAGGTGTCTAAGACCTCTCTACCACACCTCAGCATGCTTCTGATGAGACAGTGGATGCTCTCCTGAGGGTGCATTCCCATGTGGCGTTTTTAAATGTTACAATGAGTTTTGCTACTCTGGAAGCGTTATTCTTCATTGCTGTAAGTGTAAGCAAATATATAAACATTTTCACATCTGCTTACACTTGTAATGTAGCAAAACACTTTGTAACATATAAAAATGAATGCGTTCAGATGCACACGTTCTGGCGCATGCGTTTCAACACATCCAAAAAGCCACATGTGAACACACCATCGGGGATTTCCTCCCAGACCTGGATTAAAGCATCTGCCAACTCCTGGACAGTGTGTTGTGCAACTTGGCGCATTGGTGGATGGAATGAGACCTCATGTCCCAGAACTGCTCGGTTTAACTGCATGTCTATAACATTAATGCTTTCATAATGCAGGAACTGCTGACACCCCACAGCCACCTGAGGTCTAGCATTGTAATGGATCAGAGGGAACCCAGGACCCTCTGCACCTACATATGGTCTTGCAATGGTCTTGGGATCTCATCCCAGTACCTAGTGGCAGTGAGGCTACGTCTGAATAACACATGGAGGATTGTGCACCCTCCAAAGCAATACCTCCCCACACCATTACCAGCAAAGGGCACCAATGTTGAATCATCTTGGTGTTCTCTGGCAAATACCAGTTGCCCAGTACGGTGTGGTGTTGACCTGCAAGCACATCACCGACTTGTGGACATCAGGCCCTCCCACCACCCTCTTGAAGTCTGCTTCTGACAGATTGGGCTGCTGGATTGTTGCCCTCCTATGGCCTGGTGTACTGACCTGCTCCATGCTCTGCACCCTGTGGTAACAGCCACAGCTCACAATGAAGTGCTATCCTGGATGAGCTGCACTACTTGAGCAGTGGAGAACAAAGTCACCAATTGTGCAAGTTCTTCCACTTAAAAAGATCAGAGGTCTGTAGTTGAGGTCTACCTATGATGTCAATTACAGACCTCTCTCCTCTGGGAGAACTTTTGTCATGTATGTATGTATGTATGTATGTATGTTGCATCTTGCCACCAACTTTTATTTCGGAAAGCTGCTTATAAATTGCAAATGCTATGGGGGGACGTTTCTGTGACTTACGGACAGTGTCCCTGAAGAAATCAGCAGCCATACAAGGTGAGGTATTCAGACAAATTTTTGGGTGACATACAAAGCATTCACTGCTTTATATTTTAGCCCCTAGGATTATATTCTGGAGAACATCTACTTCTCTATTTAGCAATTAGAGGGAGTGTTTTTCATTGCGCTTCTTGTCTATGCTATTTCTATCTCCCTTTATTCAGTTTCGGTGTGATTGGGACCTGACTTGTCAGTGTTTTGATGCCACACAAAAGCTTGACCTCATGAGAGCAATTAACCAGATAAGTGATGGAAAATAAGTTCTCAATCTATTCACACAGTCTGTAATTAGCTCTGATAATTAGCTGTGTAGGAAGTGACTGTCAGACGAGGAGGCAGGTGATGTGTTTTAGGGAGCAGCAACAATCTGCAGTCTGGAATCGGGAGCATAAGCAAGATGAAGTTCCTTGATGCAATGTAATGTGGTAACATTTTGCAGAAAGAAAATCCTCTATTTCCTAGTACACAGTTTCGATATTTGTAAATGTTGCCATTATAGTTATTAGGAATAACCGATATGGAAGTTATTTTCAAATGTACAAATATTAATTGGTGTGATCACTTCTTCATTTCTTTGTTAGACAGAATTCTTAAAAAGTACCGCAAAAAGTAGCTGCCAGATGGTTTATGGATGTAATACACACGGTTATGCCAGTTTCATGTCTTTGCGACAAGGATATCCTTCATTTTCAGAGTTATGTGACTGCTTCATCATTGTAAAAGAAATAATTCAGCAAGTTTCTTTATTATTAATATTTGTTCAATTATTTAACTTTTTCTGAACGCTGCCTATAGGGTGTGGATGTGAAGAAGTTACATCCAAAGGAAGGGTATGTTCTCCCAGGGGCCGAACTTGGGGCATTGTCTAGAGTAGGTAAAGTTATAACTGACGTTCACTTCTCTATCGGATAATTTTTTTTCTTCAGGAATCAATAGCTCTGGTTATGTAGGACATCTTGGCTTATCACTTTCATTTCCTTGGCCTATTACTTTCATTACCTTTTATGTGTCAGTTTCTTTGCTATTCTCCTCCATTTGGATAGTCGCACCAGAATCCTGATTTCTCCACACTCTCCGGCACCGTTATTAATTGTAGGCCAGGCTCTGAATTATGTAGATTTGTGCTATAACTGACCATAGCTAATGCGTCACTAAAGGGCATCCTCAAAATGTCCCTCTCTGCCACCCACTTGGTGTGTAGATGAGGTAAGGACGGAAAGCACAGCCAGGAATTGTGACTTTTTGCGGCTTCTATGTTGGTGCAGGACATGATAAACCGGACCCCAATAAATTTGACTGAATATTCTCTAAATGTCTATTCAGCTGCGCTGAATTTATGTTAGAGGCCGGAACTGCTTCTGCTTTGGCCAAAGCACCACAGTTGAATACAGAGGAGGAATTTGCCCGGACCAGTCCACGACAGCCCTGTCTGGAGCATGAAGGTTTTTTCAGCAGGTTCAGACAGGACCTCCATACCCTCAGCTTTATTGTGCAGAATCTTGCAGTCTGAAGATGACACGGCACTGATGCCAAGAGCTACAGTTCTGTTGTAATAATGTGCAAATATTGGACCTCCTAGTACATGCTAAAGTTAGAGACTGCTCATCCCTAATAGAAATGCGGTCGATTGAACTGCCAGATAAAGCACATGCTTGATTTTGAAAGCTCATGAGGTTTCATTGGCACATTTCCCCCTTGCCCCTTGCTGGTGAGATTTGTATAAAAACTGTATTGCTATCCCACAGGCAGCTTATTTCAAAGGTGAACTTCACTACCAAAGCTTGAGGATTTGCATTGTCCCAGACTTCTCGACAGTCCTTCAGTGGACCAGAGCCGATAACCTTTTTCTACTTGTCTACAAATAGCTTACAAGGAAAGTGTCTTGTTCCTACCCACCCTGAGCAAAGTGCCACAGAAACCCTCCTTATGCACCCTTGAAGGTTTCTCTCATTTCCCTGCAGTTAACCATCCCTGTTACAGATTACAAGCATTGACAATACTTTGCAGACTCGATCCCTCTGCAATCTGTACCTGACTGTTCTATGGAATAGACTACCTTGCTTTGTCATCAATTTAAAATCCTTTGGATATTTGATCCCAATAATGACATTTCGGTCTATGTGTGCTTTAATAACCACTAGTTCTTGAATTTGTGACACAAGAGCATTATGCCTTATTATTTTACAATTAAAGGGGTATTCCAGGAATAAGCATAATTTATATACAAATGGGACCTTAAAATATAAGATAAGATAATCCTTTATTAGTCCCACAGTGGGGAAATTCACAGCTAATATAACTGCTAATGTGTATTTAGTTGTTATTTAAAATTTTGCTCCCGTTAGCAGAAAAATGCTGGTGACATAGACTATGATGGAGAATTAAAATGCTACTGGTCCTTTAATCAGTCATTAATTTCTTCCGCGCGGTCCGTTGCAGAGCATACACAGGACAGAAGATGGCCGCTGGTCACATGTCCACATCACATGACCTGCACCTGCCTGGCTGTAGTCGGTTGTTTGCAGTGCATCCAGTATGGCCAGTGTTTTGTTACATCATTACTATGGTAACAGAGCAAGAAAACCTGTTACATCATCACTGGGAGCAGAGCATAAGAGGGAGGAGGAGTTACTGAGAACTAAAGGATCTTGGGACTTGTAGTTTCCAGTGGCAGCCATCTTGGTGATAACTTTAGAGAGACCATAACATTTTGTGAATCATAAAATCAAACTATTTAAGCTCCATTTTGTGACTAATGACATTAAGTTTTGTTACATTCATTTATTTACAGCATTATGGATTTTTGTATCAGACGTTTATATTCCCGGAATACCCCTTTAAATTTATTGTTGCAACCTTGGTGGCTCACCACTAGCTCTTGTACAACCAATGATCATCAGTATCCCAGATCAACTCCGCATTTATCTGCATCGCAATAGTTTGGAGGAAAAACACTCTGCTTTCAGGGATGCCCTAAAGTAGTACCTTACTGGTTATATTCAGTGGTTGTAGGAGACCCCTTTTTTCTGTACAATACTTATTGCAATACTATCTGGTGCCCACCAGCTTTACATACCCAATGGTGTGTTATTCCCATACCTTGGATTGTCCTGAAGTTGAAGTTGCTTTGTGCAGTTCATCTTTCATGTGAAGATGGGCTGCTTTAAATGTTGCTTTTCTAATGGTGTTCCAGTCACACCTAGAGCCATTGAGTCCCTACCTGAGCTGCACAATGAAGAACCCATAGTCTGGGTGACCTGTATACACTCTCCTTGAATAGCCTCTACAAGGTGGTCATCAAATTACAATAAAGTACTTCTACAGTTATCTCCGACATGCCCAATTCCCATCGATCCATCTCTTCCCATCATCCACATTTTGGTCTGCATAGCTAAATCTGGGTTAACTTCTACCATGTCTAAATACTCCTTGGCAGGATCACTGGAATCTCATTGCCTTTTGACCCCACTTGGGACTATTATAGATTCTCCTTATACTGACTTCACAATACCTAAAAGCATTTTGGAACATCTCTTGCCGCTGCATTCATATCTGATGATTCTGGGAGAATGTGAAAGATTGAGGTACAGATGGTACTTGCCCCCGAAATATGCGAATTTGAACTTCATGATGAAGAACCCTGTTACTGACTAGAGAATGAATAGCAATGTAGTGGATGGACATCCAACCAACGGTGGGCATACAAAATGTCCCTTAAAGTTTTTTGAGGTCGGATATTGCCAATCTACTCTGGTTCCTTCCCATCCTGATGGTCTTACCATTATGCCACGTGATATTCATTCTGCACCTGCTTTAATCTTTGATGGCTGCTCCAAGAGCACAGTATGATTTTATATGTATAATTATTGCACTCGAACGCTTGGCTTCATGGATACATTTCAGTTGCATAGTTTTTTTTTCTTTTTCTAAATAAGCGCTGCCGTATTTTCTTTGATGTACCTATTGTCCTTTTCCCCTATGGACTGAACATAAGTGAAATGTCCATTGTTTCCTGTTCAGTCAATGGGTTAAAAAAAAGAAATGGGGATGGGTGTAAATCTCTGCTGGGATATCCTTTAGGTGTTAAGTCACCTTTTTACAGTTTAACACACTATTTTAATACCTCTTACACAGCTTAAAGAAACCCTGGAACAGTCCATTGAGCAGCTGCGAAGCCAACGCCTTTCCCGTCTATCTGGTGTCAGGAGCGCGTCTATGTCCAGTCTGTGTGCCAGTGACCTGGATACTACAGCAGGTTAGTCTTGGTACAGTACAGCAGTTACATACCAGTCATTGGACGAGTCTAGACAGGTTGTATTTTATATACCTGTCATGTCTTTTATCTAAAGGTTCTGGAAATCGTCGTCTTAACCCTACATCTCCTCTGAAAGACTACGGAGACCTGGGGGTCAATAGACGACGCCGGTCTCGATCAGCTAGTGTGCGCTTTGTCGATGAGGCTGGTGATCATGAACAGGTGAGGCCAAAGGACAAAAGAGAAGCGGAGATTGTTATAATAATGAGTCTTCAGAAACCTTACAAGTCGCAGTACATTTATTTTTTTTGTTTTGCAGCTTCATTCCTTGCACCAGTCTCTGCGGGATCTGACTAGTGACCAGTTGAGACTAAATGACGATCTAAGCAGGGAACTTGCCTACAGGAACAGGTGCCCATCTATAGATTTATAGTTAGTGTGTTCTGATTTCACTTTTCTTGGTGTTCTCAGGATGAACAACTCCATAACAAACTCATAATAACACTTAGCATCTTAGGATTTAGCTTCCTATATTGGGAAGTTTCAATATTTCTCATCCTTCAATGCCCAAGCCTTATATATTGATCATAAAACGCACTATTTATGCTTCATGTTTTAGAACTGAAGTGGAAACCAAGAAAGCCCTGCAAGAATTGACTGCCCGTCTTGATCAGGCACAGCAACAGGAAACGGTGAGTGCATTGACGTGTGTCCTGGGTGTTGGGAAGTCGTACCTTCAGCCGGCAATTATTCGGTGCCAACATTACCCCTGGTTTGCTGGCTGGATGTGGTTTTCTGCATTGATTGAGCTTCTCACTGCAAGCAGTTGTGTCTTCCTGAACTTCCCTATGTTATTGCTTTTATCTAACTAAAGCAGCTTGTAACAAAGACACGAGTATGGAAAAATGTGCTGCATACACTGAATATTCATTATCAGTCGAGGCTTATAGTGATATGTGGATATAATTTGATATATTAGTTGAGTCAGTGTCTGTCTTGCATATTAACCCTTTCACGACGGCCATACGGCTATGTGTCAGGACACTGGCCAAATTCAAACCGCTATATCTCCTGAGCCCTGGAAACACAATATAGATATCATATTAAACAGGAGAATCGTCCCTTTAATATATCAGGATTGTATGTGAATGTTTCACAGGACCAGTGATATCCACTGTTAAAGTTGCAGTAAGAAATGTGATTTTATACACAGCTTTCTGTTTCTGACTGTAAATTAGAAAATGGATATCTCCGTTTCTGTGAAACTTCAAAACACAATCTGGCGTTAACATTGCAGTAACACATGCTTTTGTAAACACAATGTTAACAGCAATGTAATCAGGCAAATCTCCTCTTCTCAGCTGTTGTAATGCCTTTCCAAACACATGCGTCAAAGGATACTTGTCACCACAAATTAGAGCCCCCATCCAAACATACCTACTAAATCTACTCCCAAGCCTCTTTCTAAACCAGTCCATTTCATAATCCTGGCTTTAATCAAACCTCACTAATCATCCCTTAAGCATACGAGGGCGGCTCAATAAGTACCCGTGTTAGAAATTAGGACACCATTTAAAAAAAAAAATGAGAATTTTTTTTTATTTTTCAACATAGTCCCCTTTTAGAAAGATACACTCCCATCGTTCCTGCCATTTTTTTTAACCCCTCCAAAACATAGGATTTGTCGAACTCTCCAAAATACACCTCTGTCTCGGTGATGACTTCCTCGTTTGAGCTAATTTTTTTTTCCCGTAAGCCATTTCTTCACATTAGGGAGCAAGAAAAAATCGCAGGGAGCCAGATCGGCTGAATACGGGGGGTTCGGCACCAATTCATAACGCAATTCATGCTGTTTGGCGGTGACAACTCCAGATGAAGGTGCGTTATTGTGTTGAAACAGCGCCTTCTTTTTTGGCAAATGCGGCCGTGTCTCCTTCAATTTTTTGTCGAAGCGGTCCAATAACTCACTGTAGTATATTGTCCAGTGATCGTTCTTCCTTTTTATAAAAAAATCCATCCAGATGACTGTTCGCATCCCAAAAAATCGTCGCCATGACCTTTCCGGCCGATGGGACCGTCTTCACCTTCTTTGGAGCAGGTTTACTGGGAGTAATCCATTGTTTTGATTATTTGTTTTCTGGTGTGTAATGATGAATCCAGGTTTCATCAACGGTGACAACTCGACACAAAAACTCCTTTGGATCTTGCATAAATTGCTCCAAACACTGCTTCGAAGTTAACAGCCGCATCCACTGGTCTTCCACCGTGAGCAAATCGCAGCACCCATCGGGCCGACAATTTTTTTTCATTGGCAACTTATGTACAATACGATCCGGTTGACACGCCTACGCCTCTGCTACTTTGCGCACTTTCGTTCGTCAATCAGTGGGTATCATGTCGTTGACTTTTTGAATGATTTCCTCGGCATCCACGTCTGCCAGGCGTCCTGGTCACTCTTCATCAAAAACGGGTGTTCGCCCAAATTTAAATTTCTTGAACCAATTTCTTACTGTCGTAATAGATGGCGAAGTGTCCCTATAAACGGCATCCAACTTTTCCTTTTAGGGCCCTAGACCTGGGGGCAGCATGGGGGGCCAGAGGGGGGGGTGAGGGCCCTAGACCTGAGGGCAGCAGCATAGTTGTTATATTCTTGTACATGGTTTGGGCTCACCACAACATGAGGAACTGTATTGCGGGGTCACAGCATTAGAAAGGTTGAGAACCACTGCTTTAGACCTTTATGTGTTATCTGAGGTCAGGCCTCCTAAAAAAGTAAAACTATAATCGATTTTGAATGTCTTGTTGGTGTCAGTATGCATTGTATTGGCCAGAAAGGCCTCAATTTGCTTTTCATTAAAGGGGTTGTCCGAGTTAAAAAAAAAATATATGTGGCTGTGAGCGGGCTGCCTAAAACAATAAAGCTGTACTTACCTGCCGGTGCCCTCCGGTAGCCAGCGCTGCTGTCGTCCGTCCGGGCGCCATGTAAACAACTCCCCGAGCAGCGCTGCTTCATTCGGCTGAATGCCGAGGGCACGCAGGTAGTACAGCTTTATGTTTTAGGCAGCCCGCTCCAGCCACATATATTTTTTTTTCAAAATCGGACAACCCCTTTAAGGTATTCTTATTACCATCACATTGTTTTGATTTGCACATAGGGAGCTATATGGTATTTAGCCCACTGACTGGCTGAGAGCAAGCACTTTCCTCAACCTGCAAGAGTGTTCTACTTGTGTTTTTTTTTTTTAAAGATTTATACCATTGCTGACCTTGTCTTTATCATTAGGTTTCACAGCGAGTGGAGCGACGACTTCAGCAACTGGAGCAGGAGATGAGAACAGAGCGGCAACAAACTGAGAGAAGACAAGATCACCTAGGTCATGTGTCCGCTCAGCTGCAGGAGGCAAGTCTTCATCCGTATTATTCTCTCTGCATATCTCATTCTATGCAGCGTCTCGCAGCCCCCCCTGTACAGCTCTAGTGTTTGTACAAGCCATTATTTCTTTGTTACCTGATCTTTCTTGCAAGTCTTCACTTTTGTTGGAATCAATTACATATTATGTTATTAACAGGTCTCCTGCTTTTACTTCATACATTGTATCCTGCCCACCTGCCCATAAAAAAAGTTCAATGCACAGCCGTTTGTTTTACCTCAAGTTTCTATTGGGAAAATCTGTGGTATAATAGCGTGCTATTTGAAATATATTCCTGGAGGAATCAGGTAGATGCTACTCTGCATATAGGGCAGGACTGTCATAATCTTTCAGAAAGCCTGACAGCAGATTTTGACCTGGTCAGTAACCATTGTATGAATATAATCATCTTAAGGACTCTTATCTGTTGCCATGGTAAAGTAGATCTCCGGTTTCATAACCATTTTAAACAAGTTGTTTTGAGAGGAGGAATCCGATATAGAAAACAGAAAGATGCCCATATTGTGTTCCTTGTCCTTTTCTTTCCAGAGTTATGCATTCTATTTTGAAGCCACTTGTCAAAAATCTTCCTCTGCCTCAGTGAGTAGGGTGGAGCCTTACTTTGTTCATATTTATGACCTAGTTTACTGCATCCTCTCCACTTCCCAAGATCCTTGTGTTCTCTCAAAAACTATACACTACATGTAAGCAAAGGGTTGATAGCTTCCCTGTTGTGAAGATGGTATTTGGAGAGAGGAGTCTATGATACAGCACAAGGTGTGAAAAGAGACCCATAAAACTGTGTGGAATCACAGACTGGGATTAAGCAATTGACAGGGGAACAGAGGAGATCCTCTGTCAACCTTGGGGCTTATTCACATGACTATAATGGGGGCTGTGATCTGGCTGCACAACTTGCGTCCGGATCACAGCCCCCATTTAAGTCTACGGCATCCAGTCATGGTGCGGTAAGGACACGCTGTTGAGCCAGACCACGTCCGAACGCCTACTCCTCATCTCTCCTTTTCCCGGCTGTGTGCTATGCTCGGGTTCCGTCCCAAGGAGCACATGACCCTCTGAATGCATCCTCATTCTTTGCAGAAGACTTGTGCGTTTACTTTGGGGATATATTGACCTTTGTTCCATGTTTGGTCCTTTAAAGGAAATCTACCATCAGAATAACTGATGGTAGATCACTAACATGTACCTCTGCAGCTCATAAATTGAGGGGCTCCATTCCTGCCCACAGAGGGCTTAAGACTCCTTTACACTTAATGACACTTAATTAAAAAAAAATTATAATAATTGCTTCCATTCCAGGATGTGGAAAACAGACTAGAGGACTGCAGAGTAGACACATAGTGATGGTAGATTTCCTTAGTATTAAATAAGTAATTAAAAGCAAATGGTGACATATAATCTTATTAAACTATAGGTAATTCTCCAATCATATGATTTCTTCAATACACAGACACCAGGTAATGATATGATGGAGAATATATCTAGCGCTGGCTGCTGATACAGAGCATTATTGCTGATCATCCCTGTCATCTATTTTCGGGGCTCCCACCCCTCCACTATTAGGGTCACCAGCATGTCGCCTCTCACAAGACTCCTCTCTTGTTCTTCTCAGTCAGCACAAACCAAAAACAAAAAAAGTGTGACTACAAGAGGCTTGTACTCTCATCTAGCAATTTGATTTTATTCTGTCAAATCTTCCCCTTTTCATTTGTCAAAATCTCTGTGTCGCTCTTGTCTCGCTCAGCCTGAGTATGTTAATATTCCCTTCCACATCCAGGCTTTTCTAATGGAAATATGCACACTTAAAAGAGAAGAGAAAGAGAGAGATTGTTGTTATTAAAGGTTTAAAGATGCCCCGGGGACGCTCCATTACCGTTCACACTGTTCCTCCTGATTTAAAACCGTTTAGGGCAATCAGAATCCTGGAGTCGCTAAGAGAATAGCGCAGCAGCTTGTAAGGGATTCAGAAAAGAGCAAGCGCTGCCCGACATGAAAGAGGAGATGAGGGATGGCGGCCAAGCGGTGGGCCGCAGAATGGTGCCCCGGCACAGCAGGGCCAGGGAATTATTTATTTAACTATTCTTGTATGGCAGATGTGGAGGATCTATATTTCCTTAATGATTTCCTATGTTTATTACACTTTGTTCTTTTTTTTGTTTTTTTCTGAAACTTCAAGCATAGCTTTATATTGCTGTGTAGCTTCATGGTTCATGCCGGGTGTTGTAGTCTCACAACATCTGGAGATCTAAAGGTTGTGGAAATTATTTTATATATTTATTTATATTTGGAATAAAATATAAAATAATTAACACTAGTATTGATAATAGTTTGGAGCCTCATAAAGTGATGGGCAGTAATAGCAAACAAACACCAGACATCTGCATGCCGTCGCTTGTTGGACTTTTACTACTGTTTATAGGGGATGTCTGTGCTTTACAAAAAATGTAAAGCAGGTCAGCGTTCCGATCCAACTACAGGCAGTCCCCGGGTTACGTACAAGAGAGGTTCTGTAGGTTTGTTCTCAAGTTGAATTTGTATGCAAGTCGGAACTGTATATTTTATAATTGTAACCCCAATGCGTGGTTTCTATGGTTTAAGAAACAGGATTAACAAAAAAGCTTATTTGTAGCCGAAGGCTAGAGTACAGTAAATTACCAACATCCAGATGTCCATTTATAACTAGGGGTCGTATGTAAGTCGGGCGTTCTTAAGTAGGGGACCGCCTGTAGTTTCACACGTCTGGTACACATAGAATGTGCGGCAGTGGACGGACAGAAGCATTGGCCTCTGCAAACGACAATAGGAGTGCCAGAGGAGGGTGGTGTGTGTGTTTTTTTTTTTAATTTGTTTGTTTGCTTTTGTAGCCCCCTCAATCTGCTATACACATGGGCAACCTACATAAACTAAGCAAAGCCTAATAAACAGTGTACAGCCTTTTGTGCAAAATGATCATAAAAGCTTAACCGGACTGTTTATTTTAGGTTTCCTTGCTCAGACAATGCAACATTGGAAAATGAATTTTTTTTTAGATATTTTAATATTTATAATTATTATTCTAATTAATTTTTTTTATTAATGTGCATTGTTTCATTATTTACAGATTTAGTTTTTTGGGGGTAGGAGGGGGAATTGTTATTCCTTTATATGTTTGAGAAAATTTAAAAATGATAGCATCATTTTCAATATTTTGCACTGTTGGCCACCAGAGTTAGCAGCAGCTACCATGTTATAAGACAATGGGGCAGATTTATCAAGTGTCTGAAAGTCAGAATATTTTTAGGGGGGGGGATGCTACTGTAGCAATGACTGCCACTAGGTCTTATTTTCAGGGGAGGCCTTGTATTTATAAGCTGCAAAGAAATTGTACCAGGTCTTATTTTCGGGGGGTGTCTTATTTTAGGGGAAACAGGGTATGTACACTGCCAATGTACGCAGAACAGTCATAGGAGAATAGGGATGGGATCTGAACTTGTTACCTATCCTGTAGCAGTGAACAGTGATGGCATCATGATGGGGAAGAGTCAGAACCCGGATCTATCCAATGCAGGATCTCAGTCACAGTTTTGTGAAGTTATTACTGTCAGACATACACCTTTTAAATTTTACTACTGTATGGTTTTAATAGTTGCCTCGGACTCTCTGATTATGATCATGATGTGGAGGGCCCGGCATACTGACATCCTATGTTCTCATTTATGACTGTAACTTTTTATTACTTTCGCTTACCACACTACAGGAACTTAAAAAACGGGAATCTAAGGCTGGTGAGATGGAGACATCACTGAAGGATAAGCTTGGAAAACTTGAAAGTGAAAAAGGCCAGGTTAGGAATTCAAAAGTTCATGTTTGGTCCTATGGAAAATATTTAAAATAAAGAGAAATGTTAAAAGGGCCCTGTGTGGCTGTACTCATCTAGTCATGTAGCTCTATGTAAACATAAAGACTAATTTCTGGTGGTCACGGGAGACTGAGGTAGTTCTGACCTGAAGAAATGTAAAGTAACTGATATGTTTACTTGTAAATATCCATCTCTTCTATGTCCTAACTGAAGTTAAAAGAGGAGTTGGAAAGATATCGGAGGAGGCTCAATCAAACGGAAGGAAACCGGGAAACTCTGCTCTGCCAGGTGCCGTATGTCCAAAAACTCTTTCCTTATTAATATACAATACCTTACTGGAGCATGTGAACAGCCACTGAAATATCTGCAAAATGTCTTTAACAGCTACAGAATCTTGAGTAAAGGCATTTTATTGTGTTTTTCAAGAGGAAGAGGCCTTTCTAAAAATGATTTGATGTGCTTACAAAATTAAAGGGGTTGTCCACTTTCAGCAAATATTTGATATACCGTAGTTTGTGTAAGGAAAAGTTATCCAATTTTCCAATATATGTTCTGTATCAATTCCTCAGTTTTCTAGATATCTCCTTGCTGTCCTTCTTTAGGGAGCTTCTATGTTTACTTCTAGTGAATAGACATCTGTCCATGTGATGTGATGTGATGGACAAGCGGGTGCATGGTTTGTCATTATCACAAGAGCAGTGTGATATAATGGCTCGTGCACCTGAATGTCCATCACATGACCATGGACAGATTTCTAAGTAAATTGGAAAATTGGATAAATTTTCCTTACAAAAACCATATCAATTATTAGCTGAAAGTGAACAGCCCCCTTAAGCTCCAACTAAGGGCTCAATCAGAAGTGTGATATCTGTTTGCAGGGCGTATTGTGTCCACATTTTTTTTTTCTTGTCTGCAAAAAAAACTTGATGGTTTTGTAATGTATTTTCTGCCCTACTCCAATTCGCAACATTTTAGATAAAACGGACCAAATGTGGATGTCATCCGTGTGTCGCCTGTTTATTAGCAGATCCATTTACTTCTATGGAGTTCCCTGGTCCACATGTGAGAAAAAAAATGGGGCATCCTGCAAAAAAATAAAAAATAAAATGGACATGTGAATAGACCCATAGAAATAAATGGGTCAGTATGCTATCTGCAAAAAAAAAGATAGCATACTGATATCAAAAATTCCCATTTGAATAAGCCCTGAAGCTGTAGTTTCCTCATATGAATCAATCGTATGTACATATAACTAGGGGTCGTATATATACATACATACGGTCCCCAATTTAAGAACACCCAACTTAAAGACGACCCCTAGTTACTGGCGGACCTGTTGGTAATTTACTGTACTTTAGCCCCAGACTACAATGATGAGCTGTAAGTGTTATCATGAATAAAGCTTTATAGTTCATCCTTGTTCTCAATTTTTTTAAACTTCAAAACAAAATTGGCTAGAGTTACACTTGTAAAGTGTACAATTCCAACTTGCATACAGATTCAATTTATGAACAAATTACAGAAGCTATCGTGTATATAATCTGGGGACTGCCTGTGTGTATATAATAAGGGAACGTGTTAATTTTCATTGTAGGTGGAGGATCTCCGAAGTCAACTTATAAAGGTGGAGGAGGATCGAAACCACTTACAGCACCAGGTTTCCCAAATGTCCTTTCAAAGCCAACATGAAAACCTTGAGGAGCAGCGGAGGATCCGTGCAGGTAGCCTCATCACTTTTTGTGATGTTCTGCATTTTACTAAACTTACAGGTACAATGATGCATGTCACTGCACTTATTAAAGAGAGTCTACCACATCCCAACTGTACACAAGTAAAACTAGCCTTAGTGGACATTCATTTTTCAGTTTCTCAGCATTTTTTTTAGAGAAATGTGTCCACCAGGGTTAAAGGAAACCTACCACTTCCGATGGTGCTTCTAAGCAGCAAATGCCGTGCACCAGCTCAGGGTGAGCTGGTGCCGGCGCTTATCTTCGTTATGTTCTCAAACAGTTTTAACCCCTTAACGCTCTGCGCCGTAGGTCTACTGCGCAGAGGTATAAGGAGTGTATGAAGAGGGCTCACGGGCTGATCTATGACAGATCTATGGGAAAGAGGAAAAGTATGTCTGGAAATCTTATAAAGTGCTCCACGCAGAGCAAGTTGACTTCCTTTAATGCATGGTTTGGAATAGAAGTTGTAGAATAGTGGGAAAGAAAGGAAACTACCCTGATGACTATGATCTGATTCCCCAAGATCTAACCAATGTTATCGTTTTGTGTCCTTTCAGCTGTAGAACGATCTGAACGTGAGAAACAGGACCTGGAACGTCAGATCGTTGAACTGCGCACTCAGGTGAACCAAAGCGCTATGCTGTCTGAGATTGATGATCTAAAGCGCAGTCTCAACCAGAAGGACAGAGAAAAGGTTCAGCTTGCAGAGCAACTAGAAGTACGTACACACATTTTTTTTTTTTTTTTTTTTACAGGATCTATAGAGATTAACGTTAGTGCCTGGCTCAACTGTGTGGCATATTCCACCCCTGGTTTCCTGCCATCGGCTATAGGGTCTGTAGGAACTAGCCAAAAAGTACTTCAAAGGGGGACAATCCCATCTTTCTGTTGGGGGTGGTCCTAACTGAATAGAGGGCATCAGGAAAGCACTCACGCCATGATTTCCCTGTTTCTTTCATGGCCTTCTGGATCTCTAACTTAAGAGTGCTGTTTAAAGTATCTCAAAGGCACCACCAACTTGGGAAGGGTAAGGGGTGTGCAGGGTCTGTTCTACACCCAGGAGGGACAAGGTTTCAGGTCTTTACCTGTCCAGTGGAGTGGGCTCTGCGACCGGACTCTATGGTCTCTGGAAGTCCAAACCTGCAGAAAAATCTCACTCACCTCCTTCTTGGCTGCAGCTCTGGCAGTAGCCTTGGTCATGGTAGAAGCTTCTGGCCACCCTGGAAAGAGATCAATGCACACAGGCACGTATTCCTACGTACCACTTTTTGGTAGGTGGATAAAATCCATCTGCAGCCTCTGGAAGGGATACAGCAGCTTAGGTGTCACCTTCTGTGGGGTCTTTACCACCTTACCCGGGTTGTGGCAGGCACAGACTATAAAGGCTTTCACTAGTCTAGTGACAGGGGTAGCAATGCCCGGGCAAACCACTGGTGGTTTATGAGCGCTAGCATGGCCATTTTGGATATGTGTGTGTGTGTCTCCGTGGGCTACTTGACTTACTGTTAGGTGCAGGGCTCCGGGTAAGCACTCCGTTTCTCCCAGTATCCAGGTCCCATCGGCATCTGGGGTCCAGCTTTCCGCCACACTTCCTTCACTTCTGATGACTCTCGGGCCACCAGGGACTGGAGCACCTGTGGATCAAACTTTTAGCTCCGAACTCACCGCTGAGACTCACCGCAGGACAGTCTCTGGGTTCCATCTGTGCAGCTGCCTTCGCCATCCTGTCAGCCACATACTTGCCCTTGGCTTGTGGAGTTACCAAATTGTGTGTGCTTTTACTTTCACTATCCCCACCTCTTGTGGAAGTAAGAGAGAATCCATGAG
This sequence comes from Engystomops pustulosus, assembly GCA_019512145.1. Lineage (NCBI taxonomy): Eukaryota > Metazoa > Chordata > Amphibia > Anura > Leptodactylidae > Engystomops > Engystomops pustulosus. Next base: position 64,727,102 of record CM033647.1, read on the forward strand.
CTCTTTAACCAGGGGTCCCTGCAGAGGTGAGGAAATCTCTAGCCTTCCATATGGGTTCATAGTCGTGTTTAGACCTCAAAACTATACCTTGAGTATAGATGTTTGCCCTTTTACCTTCCACCAGCTGTAGCACTTCCCTGAGTGCCATCACTTCACCTCCTGCGCTGACCTGTGTGGAGGGAGTGGTTACCTTACCCGGGTTGTGGCGGGCACAGACTATACAGGCTTTCACTAGTCTAGTGACAGGGGTAGTAATGCCCGGGGCAAACCACTGGTGGTTTATGTGCACTAGCATGGCCATTTTGGATATGTGTGTGTGTCCGTGGCCTACTTGACTTACTGTTGGGTGCAGGGCTCCTGGCAGGCACACCCTCTCTCCCAGCATCCAGGTCCCATCAGCATCTGGGCTCCAGCTTTCCTCCACACTTCCTTCACTTCTGATGACACTCGGGCCACCAGGGACTGGAACACCTGTGGATCAAACTTTTGGCTCAGAACTCACCGCTGAGACTTCAGGACAGTCTCCAGGCTCCATCTGTGCAGCTGCCTTCACCATCCCGTCAGCCACATACTTGCCCTTGGCTTGTGGAGTTACCAAATTGTGTGTGCTTTTAGTTTTACTATCCCCACCTCTTGTGGAAGTAAGAGAGCATCCATGAGCTCTTTAACCAGTGTGCCATGCTTAACGGTGGTCCCTGCAGAGGTGAGGAAATCTCTAGCCTTCCATAAAGGTTCATAGTCATGTTTAGACCCCAGAACTGTACCTTGAGTATAGATGTTTGCCCTTTTACCTTCCACCAGCTGTAGCGCTGAGTGCCATCACTTCACCTCCTGTGCTGACCTGTGTGGAGGGAGTGGTTCTGCTTGTACTACCTCATGTGCGCCACTGACCACTGTATATCCAGTGTAGAACCGTCTGTCTTCTCCTGCAGACCTGGAGCCATCTATGAGAAAAAACTCAACATCTGGGTTAATCACCCTTCGCTCCCCCCTCTCTGAATCCTGGCAGACTGGCGATAGAATGAAGGATTCAGAGCTGTGCACCTTATCAGTGTATCCTGGGGCATCAGGAGTGCACACTGGAGTCTGAGCTGTCTGGCCTTGGCTCACATGCATGGGCTGTACTTGGCTGACACTGTGCAAGGTATGTGGGGTTTGCACAGTAACTGAGTGATCTAGGGTCTCTAGGAACAACTCACTGGCCTTGCTGAGCAGATTGCTGGCTGCAGCTACTGACACATGAGGGGCTCCCCTCAAGACTGAGTCTAACCAGGCCTAAGAGTAGGCCACTGGGGAGGTCACTACGTTCCTGGGCTAAGACACCTGTGGCCTAGATACTAGGGCCGGGGCACACAGGATTTGCCAGCTTAGGGCTATGGAATGCATCAATTGCCTCCTGACTAAGGGCAAATGGGGAAGAGGCAATGCAGTCAGAAAGGGGCAACATCAGGCTGGAGGCAGCAGACCTTATCCCAGGCTGCAGGAGCTGGCCGGTCCTAGAAACATGTGAAGAGGCTTAGGGCCTCAGGGCAGGGGCACATTCTGGACTGCCAGCTTTCTTTCCTCTGTCAGGTATCTGCCTGTGGCTGAGAAGCAGTGGCCTAGGAAGACCACCTTCTCCTGGCAGTACTGAAGTTTGTCTCTGGGAACTTTGCAACCCTTCTGGAACAGAAAACACATAATGTCAATAAATGCATTCTGGCAAACAAAAACAGTAGGTCCTCCGCATACTGAAAAGGAGAACATCCAGTAAGGGGCTAGTCTGCCAGTCTACTCCCTGTAGGGCCGTGGGGTATTGGCTGGGTGAGTTTTACCCCCCTTGTGGGAATCTGCACCAGGTATACTGGAATACTGAACTGGTAAAGGCAAATAGGTACTGGTAATCCTCATGTAGGGGCACAGAGAGGAAAACATTTGCCAGTGGCTAGGGACCACTGGGCTTCAGTACACTCATTGGCAGCTTAGAGGTCTTGGACCATCCTACATGCGTCCGGCTGTTCTTTCTGGGTCTTTTCTTGACCGAAAATGGGTTAAAATCATCATCAGGCTAGCTGTGGAGAGTCACACATCAGTTTTACAATGAAAGGCACTAACTCTGTTTGGGGGGGCCGTTCAGAAGGGGGACTGTTCTCGATGACATCCCTGTCCACTACCACCACCCCTTGTCCTGCCCTGTTGGGGGCGTCTCCGCCACTCACTATAGTAATGTCTCCTCCCCACAGTCGAAAACACGCCCACTTGGGTCGGTCGGTTGAGACTATTGGAAATGTTGTCAGTGTCACTTTGCCGTGGTCTGTGAAACTGGTCTCTGTTTCCCTCTGGCTTTCAGTCACAATCTTATCAGTCCCTGTATACGCAAATCTGGTAGAGATGTCTCTAGTCCGTTAACACCTTTGGTAACAACCCATTACAAAACTGATGTACACTACACTGTCAGGTCATTCCCCATGTGTCCCAAAGCTGCGGTGCACAGCCAAAAAGTACTTCAAAGGGGGCAATCCCATCTTTCTGGTGGGTGTGGTCCTAACTGAATGGTGGGCAGCAGGAAAGCACTCGCGCCATGGTTTCCCTGTTTCTTCCATGGCCTCCTGGATCTCTAACTTAAGAGTGCCATTTAGTCTTTCAATCCCACCACTAACTTGGGGATGCTAAGGGGTGTTCAGGGCCTGTTCTACACCCAGGATGGACAAGGTTTCAGTCTTTACCTGTCCAGTGGAGTGGGCTCTGCGACCGGACTCTATGGTCTCTGGAAGTCCAAACCTGCAGAAAAATCTCACTCACCAACTTCTTTGGCTGCAGCTCTGGCAGTAGCCTTGGTCATGGGAGAAGCTTCTGGCCACCCTGGAAAGAGATCAATGCACACAGGCACGTATTCCTACGCACCACTTTTTGGTAGCTGGATAAAATCCATCTGCAGTCTCTGGAAGGGATACAGCGGCTTGGGTGTCACCTTCTGTGGGGTCTTTTCCACCTTACCCGGGTTGTGGTGGCCACAGACTATAAAGGCTTTCACTAGTCTAGTGACAGGGGTAGTAATGCCCGGGGCAAACCACTGGTGGTTTATGAGCACTAGCATGGCCATTTTGGATATGTGTGTGTGTCCGTGGCCTACTTGACTTACTGTCGGGTGCAGGGCTCTGGGCAGGCACACCTTCTCTCCCAGCATCCAGGTCCCATTAGCTTGCATCTGGGCTCCAGCTTTCCTCCACACTTCCTTCACTTCTGATGACACTCGGGCCACCAGGGACTGGAACACCTGTGGATCAAACTTTTAGCTCAGAACTCCCCGCTGAGACTTCAGGACAGTCTCTGGGTTCCATCTGTGCAGCTGCCTTCGCCATCCCGTCAGCCACATACTTGCCCTTGGCTTGTGGAGTTACCAAATTGTGTGTGGTTTAACTTTTATTATCCTCACCTCTTGTGGAAGTAGGAGAGCATCCATGAGCTCTATAACCAGCGTGCCATGCTTAACGGGGGTCCCTGCAGAGGTGAGGAAATCTCTGGCCTTCCATATGGGTTCATAGTCGTGTTTAGACCCCAGAACTATACCTTGAGTATAGATGTTTGTCCTTTTACCTTCCACCAGCTGTAACGCTTCCCTGAGTGCCGTCACTTCACCTCCTGCACTGACCTGTGTGGAGGGAGCGGTTCTGCTTGTACTACCTCATGTGCGCCACTGACCACTGTATATCCAGCATAGAACCGTCTGTTTTCTCCTGCAGACCTGGAGCCATCTATGAGAAAAAAAACTCAACATCTGGGTTAATCACCCTTCCCCCCCCCCTCTCTGAATCCTGGAAGACTGGCGATAGAATGAAGGATTCAGAGCTGTGCACCTTATCAGTGTATCCTGAGGCCTCAGGAGTGCGCACTGGAGTCTGAGCTGTCTGGCCTTGGCTCACATGCTTGGGCTGTACTTGGGTGAGGACACTGTGCAAGGTATGTGGGGTTTTCACTGTAGCCGCGTGATCTAGGGTCTAGGATCAACTCACTGGCCTTGCTGAGCAGATTGCTGGCTGCAGCTACTGACACATGAGGGGCTCCCCACACGACTGAGTCTAACCGGGCCTAATAGTGGGCCACTGGGGAGGTCACCACGTTCCTGGGCTAAGACACCTGTGGCCTACACACTCAGCGCAAAATAAAACAAAAGGTCTGGCTCAGTGGCATGTGCCCAGGGCCAGGGCAGACTTGCCAGCTTAGGGCTATGGAATGCATCAATTGCCTCCTGACTAAGGGCGAATGGGGAAGAGGCAATTCAGTCAGAAAGGGGCAGCATTGGGCTGGAGGCAGCAGACCTTATCCCAGGTGTTAAGGAGGTCGCACTGGTTTCGGACGCCATCTTGACTACTGTCCGCCATCTTAGATACAGCGGCCATGTTCCCTGACCATTGTCAAGTTAATGTCATGATTCAAACTTCATTTTATGTAACCTGTTTGCTGGCCTGTCAGCTAATACCCTTTGACATTTAATGAGAAGCCAGTCTGTCCTCGAAGCTGCATAATAATATGATTCTGGAGCCACTTATCTTCTTCTTAGTATAAACAATATCTGTGTACAAGGTCTCTGAGAACTGAGCACAATTAATTAACTTTCTTTTCCCAGAATGTGCTGATGACCAATAGCTTTGCAGTATACTATTCACGCCCCTTTGATGATTCTTCTGTTTGTTATATATTATGCATTTTGATTATTAAAAGGAGGAGAAGATCTTGACTAAGAGATTGACATGTCTTGGTCTCTATGTTCAATCATGAAAGGGTTAATTAGGACTCACCTTACAAAAGTCAAGAGGGCTGTTGGGGCCCTGCATAAAAATCCCTAACACCAGGCCTGCAGGAGCTGGCCAGTGCTAGAATCATGTGAAGAGGCTTAGGGCCTCAGGGCAGGGGCACATTCTGGACTGCCAGCTTTCTTTCCTCTGTCAGGTATCTGCCTGTGGCTGAGAAGCAGTGGCCTAGGAAGACCACCTTCTCCTGGCAGTACTGGAGTTTGTCTTTGGAAACTTTGCAACCCTTCTGGAACAGAAAACAAATAAGGTCAATAAATGCATCCTGGCAAACAAAAACAGTAGGTCCTCCGCATACTGAAAAGGAGAACATCCAGTAAGGGGCTAGTCTGCCAGTCTACTCCCTGTAGGGCCGTGGGGTATTGGCTGGGTGAGTTTTACCCCCCCTTGTGGGAATCTACATCAGGTATACTGGAATACTGAACTGGTAAAGGAAAATAGGTACTGGAAATCCTCATGTAGGGGCACAGAGAGGAAAACATTTGCCAAATCAATAACAGTGAATAATATGTCACTCTTAGGGACTGCTGCCAGTTTGGGCTAGGGACCACTGGGCTTCAGTGCACTCATTGGCAGCTTAGAGGTCATGGACCATGCTACATGTATCCGGCTGTTCTTTCTGAGTCTTTTCTTGACCGGGAATGGGCTAAAATCATCATCGGACTAGCAGGGGAGAGTTCTACAATGAAAGGCGATAACTCTGTGTGGGGGGCTGTTCAGAAGGGGGACTGTTCTCGCTGACATCATTGTCCGTAACCACCCCCCCTTGTCTTGCCCTGTGGGGGCCGTCTCCGCCACTCACTACAGTAATGTCTCCTCCCCGCAACGCCCACTTGGGTTGGTCGGTTGAGACTTCCGGAGATGTTGTCAGTCTCACTTTGGCGTGGTCTGTGAAACATCCTCTATTCCCTCTGTACATGAATGTGTCAGAGTCCCTCCACCACATCTCCAGCCCAGTGTTCTGTGCTTCCTATAAAGTTCTGGCCAGACTCCAACGTCTCAATAAAATCCAGGTACACTTAAGATGGTTTTTAATCAAATCTATGGTCTCTGGAAGTCCAAACCTGCAGAAAAATCTCACTCACCACCTTCTTTACCTCAGCTCTGGCAGTAGCCTTGGTCATGGGAGAAGCTTCTGGCCACCCTGGAAAGAGATCAATGCACACAGGCACGTACTCCTACGTACCACTTTTTGATAGCTGGATAAAATCCATCTGCAGTCTCTGGAAGGGATACAGCAGCTTAGGTGTCACCTTCTGTGGGGTCTTTTCCACCTTACCCGGGCTGTGGTGGGCACAGACTATACAGGCTTTCACTAGTCTAGTGACAGGGGTAGTAATGCCGGGGCAAACCACTGGTGGTTTATGAGCACTAGCATGGCCATTTTGGATATGTGTGTGTGTCCGTGGGCTACTTGACTTACTGTCGGGTGCAGGGCTCCGGCCAGGCACACCCTCTCTCCCAGCATCCAGGTCCCATCTGCATCTGGGCTCCAGCTCTCCTCCACACTCCCTTCACTTCTGATGACTCTCAGGCCACCAGGGACTGGAACACCTGTGGATCAAACTTTTAGCTCAGAACTCACCGCTGAGACTTCAGGACAGTCTCTGGGCTCCATCTGTGCAGCTGCCTTCGCCATCCCGTCAGCCACATACTTGCCCTTGGCTTGTGGAGTTACCAAATTGTGAGTGCTTTAACTTTTACTATCCTCACCTCTTGTGGAAGTAAGAGAGCATCCATGAGCTCTTTACCCAGCGTGCCATGCTTAGAGGGGGTCCCTGCAGAGGTGAGGAAATCTCTAGCCTTCCATATGGGTTCATAGTCATGTTTAGACCCCAGAACTATACCTTGAGTATAGATGTTCGCCCTTTTACCTTCCACCAGCTGTAGCACTTCCCTGAGTGCCATCACTTCACCTCCTGCGCTGACCTGTGTGGAGGGAGTGGTTCTGCTTGTACTACCTCATGTGCGCCACTGACCACTGTATATCCAGTGTAGAATCGTCTGTCTTCTCCTGCAGACCTGGAGCCATCTATGAGAAAAAACTCAACATCTGGGTTAATCACCCTTCTCTCCCCCCTCTCTGAATCCTGGAAGACTGGTGATAGAACGAAGGATTCAGAGCTGTGCACCTTATCAGTGTGTATCCTGGGGCATCAGGAGTGCACACTGGAGTCTGAGCTGTCTAGCCTTTGCTCAGATGCTTGGGCTGGACTTGGGTGAGGACACTGTGCAAGGTATGTGGGGTTTGCACTGTAACTGAGTGGTCTAGGGTCTAGGATCAACTCACTGGCCTTGCTGAGCAGATTGCTGGCTGCAGCTACTGACACATGAGGGGCTCCCCTCACGACTGAGTCTAACCGGGCCTAATAATGGGCCATTGGGGAGGCCACCACGTTCCTAGGCCAAGAAACCTGTGGCTTATATACTCAGTGCAAAATAAAATAAATGGTTCAGTGGCATGTGCCTAGGGCCGGGGCAGACAGGATTTGCCAGCTTAAGGCTATGGAATGCATCAGTTGCCTCCTGACTAAGGGCAAATGGGGAAGAGGCAATGCAGTCAGAAAGGGGCAACATCGGGCTGGAGGCAGCAGACCTTATCCCAGGCCTGCAGGAGCTGGCCAGTCCTAGAATCATGTGAAGAGGCTTAGGGCCTCAGGGCAGGGGCATATTCTGGACTGCCAGCTTTCTTTCCTCTGTCAGGTGTCTGCCTGTGGCTGAGAAGCAGTGGCCTAGGAAGACCACCTTCTCCTGGCAGTACTGGAGTTTGTCTCTGGAAACCTTGTAACCCTTCTGGAACAGAAAACACATAAGGTCAATAAATGCATCCTGACAAACAACAACAGTAGGTCCTCCGCATACTGAAAAGGAGAACATCCAGTAAGGGGCTAGTCTGCCAGTCTACTCCCTGTAGGGCCGTGGGGTATTGGCTGGGTGAGTTTTACCCCCCTTGTGGGAATCTACATCAGGTGTACTGGAATACTGAACTGGTAAAGGCAAATAGGTACTGGCAATCCTCATGTAGGGGCACAGAGAGGAAAGCATTTGCCAAATCAACAGTGAATAATATGTCACTCTCAGGGACTGCTGCCAGTTTGGGCTAGGGACCACTGGGCTTCAGTACACTCATTGGCAGCTTGGAGGTCATGGACCATCCTACATGTATCCGGCTGTTCTTTCTGAGTCTTCTCTTGACCGGGAATGGGCTAAAATCATCATCGGACTAGCAGGGGAGAGTTCTACAATGAAAGGCGATAACTCTGTTTGGGGGGGCTGTTCTCGCTGACATCCTTGTCCATAACCACCCCCCCTTGTCTTGCCCTGTGGGGGCCGTCTCTGCCACTCACTACAGTAATGTCTCCTCCCCGCAACGCCCACTTGGGTTGGTCAGTTGAGACTTCCGGAGATGTTGTCAGGCTCACTTTGGCGTGGTCTGTGAAACATCCTCTATTCCCTCTGTATGTCAATGAGTCCCTCCACCACATCTCCAACCCAGTGTTCTGTGCTAACTATAAAGTTCTGGCCAGACTCCAACGTCTCAATAAAATCCAGGTACACTTAAAATGGTTTTTAATCAAAAAGGAACAAAAGTCAGTCATAGGCTCTGTAATACTGTTGGGGGGCTCATTCTTGCTTAGTATGTTCATGGGGGTACACAGGAGGACATCACATCATACTGTATCCCTGTTACACAACCAAATACATTCCTTCAAGTCTTTTTTAGATTGTCAGGGAGAAGTCTAAATGCAGCGATCTGCCCCCTTCTCTAAACAACTTCAGCTTACTGTAGCGTCAAGGTCAGAACAGAACACAAAGTGATAACACAGCTCCGACAGAGCCCTAGATTTTTGGAGAACTTCAGCGTCAAGGCCATGTACATGTCTTCACAAAACAAAACGCAGCTCCAACAGCCCCCACCCTTCTGTTAACCCCTTAAACGCCAGAAAGCAGGTACCAGAGACATTGCAACACTTTTTATAGTAATTTTTCTCTAATTGTCGGGATCAATAAATTTTAATAATAATCAAACAACCTCTCACACTCCAAGACCCCTAGCAGACGCCCGAAGCATTGTCAGCTATTATCCTACAAAGCCCCACAACAGCTTTTATGGTTGCCAACAGCAATCAACTTTCAGGGACTTGAAGGGAATATAACTTAAAATGGCCGCCACTGAAAAATAAACTGTCTTAAGATGGCCGCCACTGAAGAATGGTAGGGCGTGTCATCTTCTCTAACCACCAGATACAGGGGTGGAGTCTGGATTACAGGGGCCATTTTTCACTCCAAGGAAAATATAATAATATCTCTTTTTCTCAAATTCTTTCCACATCAAAAACTTTGAAATGTCCCTTATCGCCTGTCTCTTTCTTAAACGGCACTCTGAAGGATCCCTGTCACTCTGTCCTGGTCCGTCCGTCAGTCAGAGTCTCTAAGTGTCTGTTTGCAAAGTTTTCTCACTTGTACAATCATCAGATCTTCTAACACATCCCAAAACTCTCAAACCTTCACTATTACTTTTCTTTCCAGCACATGCTACCAGCCCTTCTGTCCCATTATATCAACTTTGCACTTTTCCATCAGTCCTACTTAACTCCACCACCTTCTGTCTACTTACATCAAGCCAATCTTCTATCTGTGCATCTTTCCCTTCTTTGCACTGAACTATCGCTAGCTCGCCAGCGACTCCCTCTGGGAGGACGTTCTTTCTCTTTCGAAACCGCAGCATAATTTGTCTGAGACCCTTACCGTGCAGCTGCTCACGGCTTAAGGGCTGACCTTCAAGCTCCCCGATCACCAGTTATAGAGACTTAGCTCACCGCGTGTCAGTTACAGAGGTTTATCAGAAGGTCTGACCTTCAAGCTCCCCGATCACCAGTTATAGAGACTTAACTCACTGCGTGTCGGTTAGAGGTTTATCAGAAGGTCCCTGCTTAACGATCTCCCTTTTTCTCCTAATTCCTGTCAAAATCCCCAGACACCCGTTCTTTACCCGTTCTCCTATTCTGGCGGCCTATGTTTGGCGGGCAAACATCCGTCCTTTTTCTCCTTATTCTGGCGGCCTATGTCTGCGTGCAGACATCCGTCCTTTTTCTCCTAATTCTAACGGCCATATGTCTGATCTTCACTGCGGCTTTGCTATACTCCTCTCTATATGAACTTCGAACGTCCCCCCCCTCCCTTTCTGTTCTGGCTCAGCAAAGCGCATACACACAGCAGCCAAGGCACTTCTCATACAGAGCTATATAACAATTCAGACCCCGATGCAGGACACCAGGTGGCTATACATATTTACCCTCCAATCCCAGCTGTCTACAGCCACAGGTATCACCACTCCCCGAGTCACAGGCAAGTCACAGGTTAACATATGTTATCTGAAACTTACCGTGATCGTGGGATGATCAGACCCAGTCGGGAAATGGTGACCCCAAGACTGCAAACGGTGCTGGAACGAGGGGTCGTCCTGGTCGTCCTGATCGCGAAATCTCAGCAGTGCCTCCAATGTTAGGGTAGGATTCAAGACATCCTCTTTTAGTGTGCGTTGGCTGCGTGTTTCTAATCAATAAGCATGTGTGCACATCATAAGAAATTAATTCAGACCCATTTGCTGATTTAAATCTCACTCATGCGATCATGGCCATGGCAAATCTGCACTGCTAGAACTTTATTTGGTTTCACAAAACTATATAGAAATTATGGAAGAAGCAGAAGGGGCGGAGAATTCCCAGCTCGTGTAGTCTCTTGATTGGAGAACTTCCTTGCTGTTGCTTATTGACGTCAGGATTGAAGTCTTGTTGACATTCTTTAGCCTTAATTGTTTTCGTTATGATTACGAGGCCGGCGCCATCTTATAATGAAGTCTCTGTTACAATGATTTTAGGAAAATAGAACAAGTAGAAATGACAGGATTTGATCTATCATCTAGGTTTACCTTAACAGTCCCCCCTAAATCCTGGAATTTCTCTCGGCTACTCTTAGTCTAGAAGGACCTATAGATCTGCCCATATGTGCATCGTTCTCCTCTTCACCAGTTGGATGACAGCAGACCCCTGTTGGGTGTGCCCCCATTTAGTGGACTTTCACATATGGGAATCAAATCTCTACTCTACCTCTCCCTACTCCAGGGGCTGCTTGATATGTTTCAGGGGTGGTTGATCTTAGAGGGATATCGTCATTATGCAAATTTAGGTAACTTGAGTAAGGGGTCTTTGGCTTGTCTAACTACTGATACCCATGATACTAGGTGGACTTGATGGGGGGACCACATAACACACAAAGTGACAAGAGCAAAACCACAATCCCCAATATCATCCGCACTTAAAGAAAAACCCTTCCAATCCCCCATCCACAAAGTGAAGGATATAGCGTCCACTTCCGAGTTTCTCTTGGGTTCCCTGGACAGTCCTTCAATCTCTTCAAGTGCATGGGTAATCGATCCAATGGGGGCGATGTCATCTGGGATGTATCAAGCCACTCCCACCATCTTACAGACTCCTCCCTTCTCAGCAAGGGTCATGTCCAAAGCCGTGCGGTTCTGGGAAGCATCTCCGATATAATTCACAAATCTCTGTTGATTACAATAAAAACAGTTACCCAACCAACATCTTTGCTCATAGCTCTCTGGGGAATAATGGACTCTAGACCTGCCCATATCTGATTGTGGGCCTTGTACTCCTCATCTGGGACCCCCCTTGGTGCTCCCACTGTATCTATATAAACGTTGTCATCTAGGTGCTTCTCTCAGACCTCCAGAATCCTTTGGGATTCTCTACCTTTTCTTATGTGTCCGATAAACCTTATCCCTGGGGATCACGAGGAAGGAATACACAAGTTTTATCACAGCACACTCACCTTCCCAGCCTCTAGGCCTGACCTGACTCTCCTATCCCCACAAATCCTGTACACATCAGACACTGCTAATACAGGGTTACTTGTGCTGTCAATGTTAAAGAAGGTCATTGTCTTGTTGCTCCAACCGTAGGTAAAGTCTCCTACCCTGGGGGCATCCTGGTCACCCCTATAGATACAGTGATAGTCATGGTTGGGGTGTCCCTGAGCATACAGTCAGTCAGAAGAGACCAGCTAGCAAGAAGAATAAGTAAGTTTGCAATAGAAAGTGTGGAAGCATGCTGACTTCCCTCTAGCTTCACAGATGTGGCACTGGTACAGCATGCTTGGAAAGGACCAGTTACGTAGCGAGGGCTCCAGAACCTCTCTTTGTGTATCTCTACACCACGTAGTTCTCCAAGGCTTCAGGGATGCGTCCTGAGGTCTTGTCTTGATCTGAAAAAGGAATCAGAAATACATTTTGCAGACCTTTTCCAGGCCTGCTCAATGTGGCATGTTCACCTGTTTCTGCCATCAGTTACTAAGGGGTCTGTGGAAAGTAGGGGTCTAGTCTGAGGTCACAGCCAAAAAATACTCAACGAGGGGGCAATCCCATCTTCTGGTGGGTGTGGTCCTAACTTGAATGGTGGGCAAGCAAGGAAAGCAACCTCGCACCATGTTCCCTGGTTACTTCCATGGCCTCCGGACTCTAACTTAAGAGTGCTGGTTCAAGTATCTAAACGCACACCCACTTGGAAGGGTATGGGTGTTCGGGCCTGTTCTACCACCAGGAGGACAAGCTAAGTGTCTTACTGTCAAGTAAGGGAGTTCTGCGACTGGACCTCTATGGTCTACTGGAAGTCCAAACTAGAACAGAAAAATCTCACTCACCACTTCTTGCCTCAGCTTGGCCAGTAGCCTTGGTCATGGGGAGAAGCTTTGGCCACCCTGGAAAGGACATTTAATGACACAAGATTTGTACTCCTACGTACCACTTTTTGGAGTGGTAAAATCCATCTGCAGTCTCTGGAAGGGATACGCAGCTTAGGTGTCACCTTCTGTGGGGTTTTACCACCTTACCCGGTCTGTGGGGGCACAGCTACGGCTTTCATAGTCTAGTGACAGGGGTAGTAATACCGGGGAACAACCACTGGTGTGTTTATGAGCGCTAGAATGGCATTGGATATGTGTATGTGTCCCGTGGGCAAGTACTTGCCTTACTGTCGGGTTCAGGGCTCCGGGCAGGCACACCCTCTCTCCCAGCTCCAGGTCCCATCGCATGGGCTCCAGCCTCCTCCACACCTCCTTCACTTGATGACTCTCGGGCCACCAGGGACTGGAAACACCTGTGGATCAAACTTTTAGCTCACGAAACTCACGCTGAGACTTCAGGACAGTCTCTGGGTTTCATCTGTGCAGCTGCTCTGCCATCCCGTCCAGCACATACTTGCCCATGGCTGTGGAGTTAACAAATGTGCGTGTGGTTTAACTTGTATATATCCTACACTTTGTGGAAGTGTAGAGCTCACATGAGCTCTTAACCAGCGGCCAGCTAAAGGGGGTTCCTGCAGAGGTGAGGAAATCTCTAGCCTCACATAGGGTTATGTCGTGTTTAGACCCCAGAACTATAACTTGAGTATAGATGTTCGCCCTTTTACTTTCACCTGAGCTGTAGACTCTCCTGAGTGCCGTTCACTTCCCTCTGCGTGACCATGTGTTGGAGGAGGGTTCTGCTTGTAATACCTATGTGCGAGCCACTGACCACTGATATCCAGCATAGAACCGTCGTGTCTTATCTCTGCAACCCTGGAGCCATCTATGAGAAAAAACTCAACATTAGGGTGTAATCACTCGTCCCCCCTCTCTGAATCCTGCAGACTGCGCCGATAGAATGAGGATTCAGAGCTGTGCACCTTAGAGTGTGATCCTGGTTTTTGGCCTCAGGAGTGCACACTGGAGTCTGAGTGTCCGGCCTTTTGACTCAGATGCTTGGCCTGTATTGGTGAGGACACTGTGCAAGGTATGTGGGCGTTTGCACTGTAACTGAGTGATTAGCTCTCGGATCAACTCACTGGACCTGTGCTGAGCGATTGAGTGGGCTGCAGCTACTGGACACATGAGGGATCCCTCACGACGATCTAAACCGGTGCCTAATAATGGGCCACTTGGGAGGCCACCACGTTTTGGCTAGGGCACCTCGGTTCTCTAGATAACTCAGTGTAAAAAAATAAAAAGGGTCTGGTTCATGGGCAATGTGCCCAGGGCCAGGCGAAGACAGGATTTGCCAGCTTAAGGATATGGAATGCATTCAATGCCTCTGACTAAGGCAATGGGGAAAGAGGCAATGCAGTCAGAAAGGGGCGAAATTGGGCTGGGGGCAGCAGACCTTATCTAGGCCCCTGCAGGAGCTGGCTAGTCCTAGAAACATTGTGGAGGCCTTACGGGCCTCAGGCAAGGGCACATTATGGACTGCACAGCTTTTTCCCTCTGTCAGTATCTGCCTGTGGCCTGAGCAGTAGTTGGGCATAGGAAGACCACCTTCTCCTGCAGTACTGCGGAGTTTGTCTTTGGAAACTTTGCAACCCTTCATGGAAAGCAAACACATAAGGTCAATACATGCATCCTGGCAAACAAACAAACAGTTGGTCATCCGATACTGAAAAGGAGAAAATTCCGTGAGGGCTAGTTGCCAGTCTACTCCCGTAGGGCGTTGTATGTATTGTAGTTCTTGGGCGGGTGAGTTTACCCCCCTGTGTGGAGAACTCGCACGGGTATACTGGGAGAATACGAACTGGTAAAGGGAAAATAGGTAATGGCCAATTTTCATGAAGGCCACGAAGAGAGGAAAAATTTGGCCAAATCCCATATACAGTGAATAATATGTCACTCTCAGGGACTGCTGCAGTTTGGGCTAGGGACCACTGGGCTTCAGTTACACTCATTGGCAGCTTAGAGGTCAGGACCATGCTACATGTATCCGCTGTCTCTTTATGGAGTCTTTTCTGACCGCGAAAGGGCCTAAAATCATCATAGCACTAGCAGAGGAGAGATTCTAAAATGAACAGCGATAAACTCGTGTGGGGGGCTGTTAAGAGGGGGACGTTCTCGCATAAATACCTTGCCGTAACCACCCACATTGTTTGGCCCTGTGGGGGACGCGTCCCGCCACTACTACAGTCAATGTATCCTCCCCCACAGTCGAAAACACGCCCACTGGGTTGGTCGGTGAGAACTTCGGAGTGTTGTCAAATTCACTTGCCGGTGGTCTGTGTGATGAACTGGTCTATGTTTCCCTACGGCTTTCAGTCACAATCTTATCCATACCCTGTATACGCATTCTGTAGGATGTCTCTAGCTGTTACATCCTTGGAACAACCCACTACAACTACCTGTCAGGTCATTCCAATGTGTCCCAAAGCTGCAAACCGTTCCCATGGGACATTTCCATACCGTGTGCGTCTTCCGCCTTTATCCATCACAGACATTTAGGATCTATCTTAACTATCTATAACTTTGGCCAGACTCCAACATCTCAACAAAAATCCAGGTAGGTACACTTATGTTGGTTTTTTGTTTTTTTTTTTTTAGTATAAAAGGAATAAATATCAGCCCTAGTCTCTGTACATCACAGTGGGGGGGGTTGTTCATGGGGGGTAACAGCGAGGACATCACATCATAGTATCTTGTTTCCACAACCAAATTACATCATTCACGTCTTTTGTTTTAGATTGTCAGGGAGAGTCTAAGCGACAGCGATCTCCCCCATTCTGTAAAACAACTTCAGCTTACTGTAGCGTCAAGGTTTCAAAAAAACACAATAGATAACACCGCCAGACAGAGCCTAGATGGAACTTCACGCGTCAAGGCCAGGTACATGTCTCACAAAACAAAACAAAGCAGCTCAACGCCCACCCACCTTCTGTGTAACCCCCTAAATTGCAGAAGGAAGCAGGCACCAGCGGAGACACTTTTGACTAGTAATTTGCTTACTTGTCAGGGGGCAATTAAATTTTAATAATACTACAAACAACCTCCCAACACTCCAAGACCCCTAAGCAGACGTCCAACCCCACAAACAAGAAAAAAAAAAAAAGGTGAATCACCAGCCGGCATTGTTTTCAAACGTTCTCAGACGCCCCAAAGGCTGGTCAGTGTTACCTACAAAGCAATAAATGCTGGCAACCTTACAAAAAATAAAACTGAATTAGATGGCCGCCACTGAGGGTAATGCGTAGAGGCGTGTCAGTTCTCTAACCACCGAATACAGGTGGAGTGGCCGTCTGGATTACAGGGGCCATTGTTCACTCCAGGAAAATATAATTAAAATCATATTTTCTCAATCTTTTCCACATCAAAAACTTTGAAATGTCCTCTATTCACTGTGCTGCTTCTAAACGGCCACTCTGAAGGATCCTGTCACTCTGTCGCTGGTACCCGTCCGTTAACAGTCAAGTAGGATCTAAGTGCTGAACAAGTTTTCTGCATTTTACAATCATACAGATCTTCTAACACATCCAAAACTTCTCAAACCTTCACTATTATTTTTTGCCAGCACCTGCTACCAGCCCCTCATGTCCATTAATCAAATTTGCCACTTTTCCATCAGTCCTACTTACTCTCACACCTTCTGTCTACGCCTTCCAAGCAAATATTGACTGTCTGTATCTTCCCTTATTTGCACTGAACTATCGAGCTTAACCAGATGGTTCCTCTGAGGAGGACGTCCTTTCTCTTCACGAAACCCAGCAGCAAATTTTGTTTCTGGGACCCTTACGTGAAAAGGCTGCTCACGGCTTAAGGGTTGGACCTTCAAGCATCCCGATCACATTATGAGAGACTTAACTACACTGCGTGTCGGTTAGAGGTTTCATCAGAAGGTCTGACCTTCAGCTCATGATACGAGAAACAGAGACATGGGCTCACCAAGAGTGGCAGTAAAGAGGTTTATCAGAGGTCCCACGCTTTAACGATCTCCCTTTTCTCCTAATTCCTGTCAGATCCCCAGACACCCGTTCTCGGCCCATATGTCTGATCTTCACTGCGGCTTCGCTACGCTACAATCCTCTCTATATGAACTTCGAACGTCCTCCCCCTCCCTTTCTGTTCTGGCTCAGCAAAGCGCATACACACAGCAGCCAAGGCACTTCTCATACAAAGCTATATAACAATTCAGACCCCGATGCAGGACTCCAGGTGGCTATACATATTTACCCTCCAATCCCAGCTGTCTACAGCCACAGGTATCACCACTCCCCGAGTCACAGGCAAGTCACAGGTTAACATATGTTATCTGAAACTTACCGTGATCTAGAAATGACAGGATTTGATCTATCAGCAGGTTTACCTTAACATCATGACTGGTCTTCTTGTGCCAAATCCCACTGACCCAAGAAAGGGACAAGTAATGGAATATGTTGTATACATTTCCTCCACTACTGTATTTGGTTGTTGTGTTTTTTTTTTTTTTTTTTTGTTCTTTTTTTACCTTCTCTATTTGTACAGTGCTTTGTGCCACTCAGTTGGTCCATGTAATATGACAATATGATGTTTTCAGACGCATCATTACTAGTTCATGCCAGGTTCAGCCTCCAACATCTCACATGGTGCCAGAAAAATACCAGTGCAATCATTGTCTCTTAATGTCACACAATCTCCTCTCAAAAGCTTCTCTCTCTCATAAGCAATTAGACGTCACTTAAAGATGTTATAAATCTCTAGAACACAAGGTTACTGCAGCGTCCGTGCTGCCAAGTCTATAGAAAAGGCTTTATTATTAGACTTGGCTCTAGGCGGATGGAGAGTAACCACTTTAATACATCACCTCACAAATCCTATGCTTTAACTTATTTTAGAACAAAAACAACTTGTCCCCACCATTATTTCAATAAATTGAGTCTCTTTCAGATTATCCTCTTAATCTTGCAAGCTTGAGAAGCCATCTAATGTTTTAGATGGCGCTCAACTGTACAAAACAGTGTCCCCAAACTCATGAATCAGGCAGCATAATGCTTGTAGTGTTGTTTTTAGGATGTTTCAGCACTTCTCCTCACCCCCCAGACTAGAACATATATTGCACAATAGTGGAGGTGCTATCGGTGTTGTTTGGGTGCCTATCCTATACTGGAGATAGTAACGAGGGATAATACACATATGCGATCAGCACTAGTGACAAAAGAAAAGTTTACCAGTATCAATACACAATAAAAAGCAAAACATAAATCGTGACTATCACAAAAAGGAATAAAAAAGGCACAGGCACGGCAACACCGTAGGGAGGTACTAAAGGGGCCCAAGTACCGACCATACCAAAAAAGACTAGATAGTCTGAAAAAGTTTAATTTATCGTAGAAAATTGTATCAGATTGAGAAGTTATGAGTCAGGAAAAACGGTATTGTTTGTATTTATATATATATATTAGAATTTTGTGATATTTACAATTTTATGATATGTATTTTTTGTGTATTAATTACTGGTAAACTTTACTCTTATCACTAGTGTTGATAGCATATGTGTAACATTTTTAAATTAGTATTAATGGGGTTATCTGGCTGTTAAAAATTACTGAGGGCCGGGCTGGGGTGGGCTAGTTAAAAATAATAAACGTGTACTTACCTCCTCCGGTGCCGCTGATGTCCTGCGCTGCGGTCCCTTCGATCCGCGCCCCTGTTTGTTTACAGGGGCACAGAAGACGTGCACAGGGAACTTCTGGTCCGCGATGTGGCCGGCTCCTCCCATCCGTTATAAGCGCTGGGAGATGGTGTCGGATGGGAGCTTCCGGCCAGCCGGAAGCTCCCTGTGCGCCCCTGTATACAAACCGGCGCAAAGAAGAGACTGACAGCGGCGCGGGAGATCGGCAGCGCCGGACGAGGTAAGTACATGTTTATTATGTTTAACTAGCCCGGCCCTCAGGATTTTTAAACACCCGGATAACCCCTTTAAAAAGTTTTACGTCTAGTGGGAGATGGTGCTCGTTTTTTGTATATTATCACTTGTAGTGTTATGTTCTCTCACCCCTTTGTTGCCCAGTACAGGCCATTCTGAAAGGTTACTGATGTGAAAAGGGGAAAGACACTAAAGGGGAACAGGAGTGCATTGCCAGACCGTTCCAGTTGATCCAATCCAGTATTGGGTTTCTTTCAAACTTTTTTTCCTAACTTTTAGGCCTTAAACACAGACCTGGAGAAGCGGGAGCGGCAGCAGCTGAGGATCTTGCAGCAGGTTAAGGACATCCAGGCCCGTTATGAGATGTGTGAAAAGGAAAGGAGACAGTTTGAGAGCCAGAATTCTGAGATGGGGCAGCAACTTGAGGAGGTGACCCAAGAGGCTGAAAGGTGCCTAACTGAGCTAAGACAGGCAGAGGCCCTTCGTCTGGAAGCCGAGAAGAAGAAGGAAGATCTAAAGTCTAAGGCAACAGAAACTGTCAAACATTGGAAACTGAAATGTAAGAAGCTGGAACGAGAGCTCCACAAAAAAGAGGAGTCTGTGAGTTTGTCATCCAAGCAATGCACAGAAGTAAGTCACCATCTCATCTGATTCACTTCAAGTGATCATACAGGTCTACTGCTTTGTTCAGAGGTAGAAGAAATTACGATCATCTTACTAATTCATCAATGCTTTATCGGTCCCATTAGTCTATTCTTCCAAAACCCTCTAAGCAATTACTGGCTAATGTTTAGGCCTCTGTGCACTGGTTGGAAAAAATAATTATTAGCTGTGATTACTGTCACAGAGCAGCACACTCTATTAGATTATCTCCTTAGAGACCAGTGAAAGCTGACCGCCTATGGGAATTGTAGTATTCTGTGTTTACTGTAGATAAGGTTTTGAGAATAGTTAAAACAAACTACGGACAGTCCCCGGGTTACGTACAAGATAGGCTTTTCAGGTTTGTACGTAAGTTGAATTTGTGTGTAAGTCAGAACAGGTATATTTTCTAATTGTAAGTCCAGAAAATAAAATTTTTGTCCCAGTAACGATAGGATTTTCTAAATTTTGTCATTTTCTATTTGCTATCATGGAAGCAGGGTATATAAATAAAGCTTCACTACAGATGATCATTGTAGCCTAGCACTAAAGTAGAGCACCCAGAGAGCTTCATTATTGTGTTTTTCTATCAGAGGTTCATTTTTCCAGCCATTTTATCACAAAAATGGATATGAAAAGGTGAAATTTAACATGATCTTGACTGTGGCTGCTGGAAACATATAAATGAAATCACTTTATCAAAATCCACTTTTATATGGGAATCCAGCCAGCTAGGCCAACCGCACGTAGCTAGAAGTTGTCTATATATTGAGCTCATCTTTATCATTCACGTTACATATTACCTGGGTTTCTTTTTTAAAGAACTGTGATTAATTAAACTCTTTTGTTCACAGGCGTTGAAAGAGAAGGAGGAATTAAAATGTCAGTATCAGACCACTGTACAACAGGCAGAAAACTTGCGCAAGGAGCTGGCAGAGGTGTTGAGCCGCCGGGCTCAGCAGGAGGAGGAGTTGCATCTACGGGAAGTGCGATTAACGGAAATCCAGGATCAACGGCTGGAGCTGGAAAAAGAAGTGCGAGAATCACAGGAGCTTGTTGCACGTCTGCAGGGTAACATCCACATTTACACCATGTGGTGCCTTATTGGAATTTTACTTGGATAAAGGTGGCAAAAAGTAATGTTGATGTGCCTTATATTGCAGTGCAATTGTGCTGTGTATCTGTAAAGTTTACATTTAGAAAAGCCTTCTGGGCATGTCTAATTACAAACTTAAAGGGTTTATACCAATTTACCAGGATAGGGAGTTAACAAGTTTGATTGTTGAGGGCCTTACTGCCCAAATACCCACGATCACAAGAACAGGATCCTCAACAATCTGAAGAATCTTCTCACTAATGGATGGAGCATGTTTCTGAAATTGCAGAGAATGGAGCTTGTTGTCTCCTGCACTCTCATTGATAATGAATGGGAGTGGCAGAGATAGTCGAGCGCTGTATTTGCCAATTTCCAGCTGCCCCCATAGTATTGGCTGGAGCGGCATTTTGCATGCTGATGCACCCATTCTACAGAAATCTTCCAGTCGTGTGATCACGTGTGTTCCCAGCATCCTAACTTTAAACTGTTAAAAAGAGGAGTATTGGGGTACTGAAAGAACATTTCCACTGATATCCTGTTGACAGGAGGGAAGGTTACCTCCAAATTATTTAGGAGGAATATTCATGAAAGAGAACCTACCATTTGATTTGATGCATTATGAAACAATCATACCTTCAGAATGCAGTAGCTACACTGATGCAGGTTCATATCTTGGTTAATCCCTGTGCTGAGTGGTTTTGCTGATAAAACCGATATAACATTATGATAATGAAGCTCTGTCGCTTCTATGGCTGCTTGAGTGCTTCTCCTAGCAGGTGAGTTTTTCACTGCAGGAGAGGATGATGTAATCCCTCGGTTGTGCCTGAAGGCAGAATAATCAATTGCTGCACCATTCCCCAGCTGCTGTGTATGAGTGAACCAGCTCTGGTTGATTAGTCATGTCTTGACTAACCTCCATTTGTAATTGTTTATGTAAGTCAGCCTGACCCAGCTTTCCCATGGTCCTGAATGTTAATTGTTTTTTTTTAAGCAA
Organism: Engystomops pustulosus; assembly: GCA_019512145.1. Taxonomy (NCBI): domain Eukaryota; kingdom Metazoa; phylum Chordata; class Amphibia; order Anura; family Leptodactylidae; genus Engystomops; species Engystomops pustulosus. The sequence goes on from CM033647.1 coordinate 64,748,335, forward strand.
AACCACTCCACTCAGGGATTTAGCAAGATATGATCCTGCATCAGTGTAGCTACAGCATTCTCAAGGTATGTTTGCTTCATAATGCATCAAATCAACTGGTAGGTTTCCTTTTAAATATTCTGTGTGAGCAATAGAACATCAGGACAAATGTTCATTCACAGAGAGCAAGCCGAATAAATCAAAGCCCAAAAGTATTTTAGAAATGTCCAAAATGTTATGTTTACACAGTAATTCTGTTGACCCTTATTGATGCTGTGAATCTTGTCTGCCTAATGTATATATTACTGTAGTAAATATATAAGAATATATTCCATTATAAAGCCATGGGTTATGTCCATTGCTTTTTATCTGTATTGTAGGAGAGCTGCAGCGGCAGGTTCAGCTCCAGGAGCAGTTGCAGGAAGACCGAGAGAGGCTGCAGGAAGAGATTGTGTCCGCTGGCCGAGCTCAGGAAAAGAGTAACGACAAAATCCTGGAGCTGCAGGAGTCTGTGAGGGATCTAAGTGCCGGGAGGGCGGAGTTAAGCAGTCGCCTGTCACAAGAGGAGAAGAGTAATAAGGAGCTGAGGAGGAACCTCTGTGAGGCTCAGAAGCAGGCTGAGTTTGCCCGGGAGGAACTGAGCTCTGCAGGCAGGCAGCTGAAAATGGAGAGGGATGTACACCAGCGGGAACTGACTGACCTGCGCTCTGCTGCTCAGACAGCTAAAGCCAAACATGAGCGCAACATTCAGGAGATGTTGGCCCACTTCCGGCAGGAGAGGGAGGAGCTGGAATCGCACATCCGTACCCTGAAGGTAATGTGTGATGTGAGGACAAATTTGTAACTGCATGTATTTACATATCTTTATGGTCACATTACACAAAAATTTCACTTCTTTAGTTTCTACTTTTTTTTTTTTTTTTTAAGAACAAGGTAATGGTCAGGATTCACATTTTCTTACATTGCCTTGAGAGCTCAGTAACCGGCACAGCACCAGGAGGGATTTGATTTCCCATCTCTGTGGTTCGTAGAGGTGAACATAATCTGAGTGTTTTTAAATCTATTATTAAAGTTGTGCAAGTAGTCTCCCTGCCAAACCACTTGCACACACTGACAGTCCTTAAGTGATGTCATTGTCACTTTCAGCAAATTTAATACAGGAGTAGGTATTATTGATGGACATGTTACACTGTACATATGGTGTCTGGTGATAAATCACTAAAGCTGTGTCCTGATAACTACTAGCTGAGATAGATTCTTGTAACCTCAAAGTTGCCTCCAATATGTCCATCACCTCCAGGTCAGGCAGGGCACCAGTCCACTTGTGGCTCCATCCCATTATATAGATGGTCTGAGCAGTCTATAAAAAAAGCTAATGGATGTAATTAATCTTATAGCCCTCAATCTGTTTCATGTGTACCAAGACAGAAAAAGTTCTAGCTCGTAAATATTCAAAATTTTAGATTTCTGGGAAAAAAAAAAACCATTGGCCCCCACCGGACGTCTGGCCATCCAGACCAAAAAGACTGTGGACATTTCTCCAAACTTTAATAGTGGCCCCTAATGTGGGTATAGTCCTAACCAAGTCAGGTAATTCAGAATCGTATATCGGAATCAAGGTTGTAAGGGAAAATTGAGGGAAGAAATGAGCTCCTAAGGCAGGGCTAGCAAAATGCAATTATTACCTTAGCGACATATCGCATATTAGCAGCTAAACTATAGAGAAAAATCTCAGGCATGTTTAAATACCCGTGAGATTTGTTGCGGATACTGCTGCGTCCGTAACAATCTGTATAATAAAACAGAATCGTTACTGGACCTGCACTGTAAATGCCGGGGTGAAAAAAAAAGCAAAAAAAATTCCTAAAAAAGATGATTTTTAATTAATACCCTTTAAAAAATGCTCTAAAAAGTGATTTAAAAAAGTTACGCACTCTAAAATAACATCACTAAAAAGAACAATCCTTCTTGCAAAAAATAAGCCCTTAATCAGATTTGTAAGCCGAAAAATAAAAAAGTTATGCATATGAAAGTCGGTGTTGCTAAAATTAACATTTTCGCCAAAAAAACAATATAAATGAGGTTTTTTCGTAATCGTGGAGACCCATAGAATAAAAATAATATACTATTTTTACGGTATGGTAAGCGGCCAAAAAAAAACACACAAAGAAAGTTCCTAAAAATTGATGATTTTCATTACCTCCACCAACAAAGAGTTAATAAAATCTCACCAATTAGCTATGGATGCCCCAAAATTATGTACCATAAAAGTGCATCTCATGTGGCAAAAAAATAAGCCTCTACAGGTCCACAATAAAAAAAACAAAAAACATTATAGCCTGTACAATGTGACAATGCAGATCTGCTCTGGATGGCGCCTCCTTCCCCTCTATGCCCCTCTGTGCGCCCATACAGCAGGTTACTCGGGAGAGTGGAGTCTTATTTCATTTAATCCATAATCCACTTAAAAGTCGTTCATACGCTGAGGTGTGTAGTTTCCATAATGGGGTAATTTACGAGTCCAGCTATTATTTAGGCCTTTCACAGTCAATTAAAAGTTGAGCAGGTCCATCTAAATATTAGTTTTGGTGATTTTCCCCAAAATTTGAAAAATGGCAAACAAATTCCGAGCTCATACATTCTAGTAAAATGTGGAATCTATAAACCATTAATGAAACATAAAGCAAGACATTTGGGAATGTAAGTTATGAATTTATTTTGGGTGCTATGACATCTGCCTCAAAGTATAGAGTTTAGACTCTGAAAATAAGAATTTTTTCCAAAAATTTTTTTTTTCCATAACAAACACAAAAGATTTCACTCACAAATTTTTTTAAACTAATTTGAAGTACAATGTGTCACGAGAAAACAATATCAAAATCCCCTGGATATCTCATAGTGTTCCAAAGCTATAAGCACTTATAGTGACACAGGCCAGATTTGAAGAATGGGGCCGCGTCCTTAAGGCCAAAAGAGGCCGAGTCCCGTAGGGGTTAAAAAGGACATGCGACATGGGGCAGACCTACCTCATGCCACACTCTACATTTACAGGACAAGAAGGTTATTTGTCAACTTATTCTGAGGTTTTTTTTTTTTAATGTACTTGTAGGCAGAGCTGATTGACACCAAATCTCTTGTGAAGTCTGAGCGCCAACGACTGGAGAAAATGAAGATCGAATGTGATAAACTTTCTGAGGAAATGCTCTGTGGCAGAGAGGAAAGTGCTGCTCTTAGGTGCAAGTACCAGCTGGCAGCACAGGATATGGAAGAGAAGGTACAATTTCTGTATTATTGTTACACTATATATATAATAGGGTCATGTAGTAGGGTTTTCGATTTTATGTGAATAAAAATCAGGATAATGGATAAATATTATCTAAGGACAGTCATTCCCCATCCCCAGGATACAGGTTGAGTGTTTTATCAGCCAATGCTCCGTTACCAAAGGTCTCATTAAAGTGAATAGAGCCCTGACCGACCATACTTATCATACTTGTTCTCAATCCCGTGGATAGGAAATAATAATAAATTCTTTAGTTATATAGTTATATACTTACCGGATTTCTCAGACTATAAGGCGCATGAAAAATCCTTTTGATTTTCTCAGAAATCAAAGGTGCGCCTTATACTCCAGTGTGCCTTATATATGAACCGTACTTGCAGACAACAGCTGCCTTGAACAGTGCACAGGTCTGCCACCTGCTGGTCATTCATCCTTTAAAATCAGGTGCGCCTTCTAATCCGGTTCTCCTTATATATGAACCTAGATGTTTTAGCAAGCATTTAAAGATGGTGCACCTTATACTCCGGTGCGCCTTATAGTCCGAAAAATACGGTAATCTCACAACACCAACCCCTATATAAAGTTTTTCAACCAAAAGCAAGTAATGTTAAAATGTGTAAATCTTTATTGATAAAATTCATGAATGGACAGTGCAAATGTTAAATACAAAAAGTGGGACATCAGCAGGCAATGTGTCCACAATGAACACAACTCCTTGACAAAGATCTGTGGGATAAGACGTTGTAAGCGTTGGCGACCAAAAGCTGCTGTTGGTTACAACCTGCAGTTAGCAGTTCTTTCACTAACCACTTGGAGGCGCCTCAGCATTATTTTACTTGTTACTTTCCTATTGGCGATTGAGAGCAGAGGTGAACATTTATTGCTGCATTTACAGAGATTTCAAGGTGTCTATGATAAAATAGTAAACATAACAGAGAAGTCTTTATCTGTTTTTGCTGATGAATGCACCACAGTACAACGTAAGATCTTCTATGTGATGGTCTAGTAATGTTGTGTAACTGGTTGGGATTATTTTGGGCATGTGTACGTACATATGAAGCACATGTGAAAGAAGCAGATTTTTGCTTTGATCAGGTAGACCCTTATCACAGGATCAGTCTGTAACACTGAGTCTATGCCTGACATGTGTGATGGGGATGCCTCAGCAGTTATGGCAGGGATGTCAGCAGGGGGTCACCCTGCAGCCCCTGCTGCTGCTCTTATGTGGCAGATGTGAAGAAAGAACTGGCATGTAACCAAGAAGCTCAGCTCTGTCCGCTGTTATCCCAGTAAAGAGAGACAATCTTGGATAATAACACTTGTGCACACATAGTAGACGGGGTGCCATGCTGTCTGCTGATGATACAGGGAACAAAGCAGCTAGTATACAGCCGGTGCCACCATAAGAACAAAGTTATCATCCGCTTGATGCAAAATTACTGCTGTGTTACCTTCTGTGCTATGATGTATGACCCTATGTGTTGGACATCAAATCCTGTAACGTTTTGCCTTTCACACATAGTTGCAAATTAAAATTGGTTAGCGATTGGATGTGTGATGTGGCGTGCAGACGAGGAGCAGATGTTTGCTTTGCTGGATGTTGGCTGGACAGATGTTTACTGTCAATTCTAATGGCAGTGTCTTCTCTTACAGGATCACAAACTGAAGAAAATGGAAAGCGTCAATCAAAACCTTAAAGAAAAGCTCAACTCTCTAGAAACGGAGCAAGAAACCATTCTAAGTGCCATAGAGACTGAAATCAACTCCACCTGTCAGATATTGTCCAGAAGCTCCATGGAGAAATTTAAAGTAATCCCTTATTATTAACCCTTGTTCAGTCTTGTGTCCGACTAGGATTTGTATGTAATGATGACATACACATACTGATACTGTCCCTATCATTGATGATGTTTATGAGAATAGCAACCAAAATATCAAGTTGCCTATTTAAAGTACAACCGTAAAGTATGCAAACTTGAGCAAATGAGCAATTCTCGTATTTGCGCTAATCAGTAGGTGTTTTATCTGCTAGCAGAGGCTTTACCATGCCCCCCTTGCGTGCTCTTTATTTGCCATGCTTCTGGTAACCATGGGAAACCATATAGGACGAGAGGAGCAGTAGTAGAATAGTGCAAGAAAAGAGGACCTTGAGTGATTTCACAAGCAGGTGACTCATCACATGCTTTAGGTCGGCCAATTACAAACTTGCTTTCCTGATTCTTATGAATGCCTTTAGCTGATGTCACAACCAGGAAGTCCCTCCCACTTCAGGAATAGCTGAATATGATTTATAAGAAGGAATGATAGATCTATACCAGGCTGTATATCATTATAGGAAGAAGCCAGCAGCAATGATACAGGCATGGTTGGAATTGTTGTCAAAGGAATTTTTTTTTTGTCAGGAACTTTACAGTTACGCTTTAAAGGCATACCTCCCAACATTATAAAGGTGTTTTTGCATATAACCCCTCCCCGCCCCCAGTATGTCCGCACAGTGTAATACCTAGAATAATTCCTCTTGCACACTATATACTGACCCTGTACAATGCCCCACTCCCCCTCCCCTCCTATTGTGGTCCCTTTCTATGCTCCCTCTCTTATTATGAACCAGTCTCTGCTCCCCCTCCCCCCTCATTGGTCTCCTTTTCTCTGTTGCCATTTCTTATAATGTCCCTTATCTGCTCCGCTTCTTATTGTTCCCCCTCTTTGCTCCCCTTCCTTACTACAACACCCTTTCTGCTCCCCCTCTTATTATGTTCCTTATCTACGCCCCCACTTATTATGCCCTTTATCTGCTTTAAATTGAGGCCTCTCCCCCCTCCTGGTTATTAAACAAAAAACTTTACTCGCCTTTCCATCATTCCTCCACAGTCCTGCTTCCTCCTCTCCCTGGGGCTCCAAGTTGATGAGGCATTCTCCCCATTATCCAGGACAGTTGGGACCTAAATTTATAGGGCCTTTATGCAGTTATTGACAGTTATTGTGGTAGGTGGGAACCTAAATCTGACCTTCCAGGTATGCCCTCTCAATTACACTATTTTGTAGGCACAACACATGAAATGCTGCAATAAAGAGGGATTGAAGTGCAGCATACAAAAGAGCAGGCTTTTTTTTTTTTTTTTTAAGTTATGTAAATTCATTTTATAAGTTTTTGTAGTGTTTCTTTTTTCATTTTTTTTATTTTTAATAAAATGTACAAGAATAGTTTTAGAATAGTAAAGTGTAATGCCAAAAATCCCATCATTACTTTCACCATTGACTAAAAATAATGTCACAGAGCAGTCCTATAAAACTGCATAGACCTCAGTAAGTCTTCTCCAGCCTATTGCTGCCTATGGCCATGAGGCTACAAAAAATACAATAAATACAAATAATCTACAGTCCGCAGATAAAGGCAGATTAAATAGTTGTTTCTTTTTGAGTGGTTTTAATAAAAAATGTTAAAAAAAAAACATGATTGGCATTCGGTTAAGGTGTAGAGAGAGATGCACACAAACTTAAGCAGGATCTTCCTCCCTATTCTTTGTAGGAGACTTCTGCATCCACAGAGTTACAGATCACATACTCTTCTGCTAGCTACACATATAAGCATCACATGACCTCCCCCACTTGGCAGAGTAAGCAGGGAGCAGAACCCCATTCCTCTGTGAAACTGTCCTGTATCTTTTGTGTAAACAATCAACACTGATACACTGATAATCTGCACAGAGAGAGGAGATAGAAATCACAGGATTCTTTTGTGACAGGCTAAACTAAGGATGATAGCAAAGAAACTGATATACATAGGTAATGAAAGTAATAGGAAAATTAGTCCTACAGGACAAGAGCTACTGAAAATAAAATATTATTGGAGGGACACTTTAATGTTGGTTAATGTATCACCCCAAAACTGGCTTGCAAAAAAAAAGTCTATAGAGAGCAACATAGAAGAAAATATAAAAAACATTGTTCCTGATAAGTGACGATGGGTACCCTGCTCGCAGTTAAGAAGCCCAAGCTTAAAACAAATAATTGATATTGTTTGTGCAAGGAAAAATTATAATACTGTATCAATTATTCATGGTTTTCTAGATCTCTGCTTTCTGTCCTGGGAAGAATGCAATGTGTTAAATGGAAAACAATACCTCCTTTTGCTTCCTTGAAAGGCAGCCCCCTTAACATCAAGTATGACCTACAAGAAGTCTAAAAACATGATGTGGGACCTAGTTGGGTCTCCTCAGTACAGTGTAGGGAACGGATTTGGCTGTGTGACAGGCTATTGACTAGGATCAGACAGTAGGTGTTCTCCTTAAGGAGACAATGCCAATTAAGGCCACCTTAGAGGCATGTGGAGACTTGGAAAACTTATTTGCATTCTTCCCAGAATTCCCTAGTGGAGCATCTATGGCTTTAAGTCTCCACATGCCTTTTAGGTGGCCTTAATTGGCATTGTCTCCTTAAGGAGAACACCTACTGTCTGATGCTTTCTGTCCTGCTATACAAAGCTTCTACTTCCAGCGGATAGAAATCTGTCCATGGTCTTGTGATCATGTGACCGTTGGTATCATATAGCATAATCAGACAGATTTCTATCCACTGGAAGTAAACAAAGAAGCTTTCTATAGCAGGACAGAAAGCAGAGATCTAGAAAACTGTGAGATACAGAGAGTATATTGGAAAATTGCATAACTTTTCCTTAAACAATATCAATTAATTGTTGAAAGTGGACAACCCTTTTAAGCAGATTTCGATTGACTCATGCACTCTGTCTAGGTTGGAATACACCATTAATGAAAAATAATTAATGAAAACTTTTTTATGTTGTACTAAATCTGTGTAATTTCTTCCAGCCTCTAAGCGGTGCTGCACACCTGAGAGAAGACCCCCATTACTGGCTAGCAGAGACTAAGGTAAGGCTTTGTGTAGTGTTCACCTCCTCTGCTCCCTGTATAATAGGCCAGAATACAAATGTGTGACTGCTGGCCGCAGACGTCCTCTAGTGCTGCACAGGAATGTCTCCTCCTTTTAATATAGTCTCTATGGGCCTCTGGATATGATGGGGAAATGTCCCTGCTGAGAGTAGCATCTGCCTGGAGTGAGCAGCTGTGTGCACGGTCGGCCACACAGACTGCAACAGCTGGACAAGATCTCACACATATCTGCTCTTCTCTCCCGCCTCCATACTGGCTCTCACTCTCATGAATTTATTCTAATGATTTATCAGGGTGTACATGCCATTATTGTTCTGTACATGGGACATACTGTACGCCCTTATGCAGTACAGTACACAAATCTTCTCAGGACAAAAGATTTCTTCTCCAGCAAGATTTCATTGTTTGTACATGTATCCACTATCTGTACTGATTACCAGTATTAAGAAGTACAGCTGCTAACCATCCAACTAATGTCATCCCTAGATTGCGATAATTCCTATCGGGCTCCTGCCTCCCCCCTCCTCCAAAAACACAGACTTTAGCCCATGGATCCCCCTCCTCCTCCTAATATAGCCTCCTCTACCTAATACACAGACATCAGCCCTGTACCTTCTTTTCCACTCTGTCAGATATGCCAAGCACATGTAGTGACTTGCCACCACCACAGGGCACACTGACCTGTTCCTCTAGCTTTTGAATATGCAGATACACATGTTTAAGGGAACCTTATATTCTTGGCAGTCTTCTGTGGCCTCTGTACCTGAAGATGAAGCCATGTGGTGATGGTCCAGGAATACAGATGTGTATGTGCTTTGCAGGGGCCAAGGACACCTGCATGAAAATATTTTCCTACTACAATTCTGGATCGTGGTCACCTGGCAGCCGTAGCTTTGTGCACGAGTTTCACAAGTCCTCCCAGAAATGAGGATTTTGCAGGGAGAAGGGAAAATTAAATGATATGTGCAGCAGAGGCTGCCAGTAATGTGGTGAGTTTCACGGCTGTATTGTGTCTGGCAAGGTTGTAGTTGGTCATGGAAAAATAATGTATGTGGCTGCTGGATCAGAAGGGCAGACCGCATGAGGTGAAGTGGAGAGTAGTTTGTGGATTGACCAGTTATAGTTCAGAGCGTCCGTAAATGATTAAAATAAATATATCAAGAATGGAAACTAATGTCGTGGGGGTTGAGTGAGGTAAATACACTGCAGAAATAATGGGCTTTCAGTTCAAATGCTCTTAAACATTGAGACCCTGTATGACAAAAAAGATCCTTGCCCAATTCCGTGCTGAACTAGAGAGCAATTCTAGCTGCAGTGTTGAAACTATTACCAATGGAGATTCTCTGCTTTATCCTGTCCTCTCTTTCATTTGTCTTTCGAGGGTGAGCAGCCTTCTTTGGGGACTTGAATGAGTATTCGATGTTACAAAGATGTAACATTCTAGAAATCACAGTAGTTTCTCTTGCTATAGCTGATAGGGTCATCCCTTCAGCTTTCATCTGGACAACCCGCTGCTGGAGGTTGTCTGGATGAAAGCCAAGGGGGAACTTGGAACGCCACACCATTAGAAAGTTAGACTGTCAGTTAAATAGGATTTGCCACATAATTAAGAAATAAGCATCAGGTGCCAGATTAACGGCCACATGTGACGATTGCATTGCGTTAACAAACGAGCAAACACCCGGGGGTGGGCTTGGCCTGGTTGCATATGTCTTTCCATGAAAAACCTTTAAAGAATGCAACACACCGGGTGCCGGTTACCAATCTTGTGCGGTTCCATGGAATTAAAGGGGTTGTCCGACTGTTTAAAAAATTCTGGAAGTCGGCTTGTTTTTTAGCTTCTGGTCGGCCGAGGTGGCCAGCCATGCCCACCCATCCCCATATCTCAGTTAATAAACAGGGGCATGACGCCAGGATCGGCAGAGTAGGTGAGTACAGCTTTGTTTCTTTTGAAAAAAAACCCTCCCCAGCACGCCTCTAGAATTTTAAAAACTGTTGGATAACCCCTTTAAAGACTGGGGGTTTTGTATACAAGAACTGTTATTTCTACCCCTCAAGCTGCACACATTCCACAGGATCTTGTCCTTGTACAGAAATATGATGCAGTGACTCCTTGTCCGCCCTAAATACAGGGAGTCCTTGCATCACATTTCTGTTTGATGCAAGGACACTCGTCCTGTGCAATATGTGGGATCAGACCAACATACAGACCTGTTTCCACAGGCTGCACACATCTGCCTCAGACTGAGCTAAATACTCCATATAGACAAAGGTCATAAAGGTGATAAAAACTGCGACGTTTTCACTCCAGGAGTCTTTGTCAAGCATTTTTTTACTCTTTTTAACAGATCGATTACGGGGTCCATTAAAATAATGGTCTTGATCTCTGTTCCATTAAAATGTGTAACATTTATTGCAGCTGTGTGCCAAGCATTGAAAGACGGGCAGCGCACAGATGATTTTCGCTGTTGTGCACCACTGGTCTAAATGGCTTTTGCTCATTATAAATCAAAAGATGATGGGGGTTATTATTTTCGGTTTTGTTTTCATCAGACAAAACTTCACTGGCTATGTGAAGAGATAAAGGATCGAGAAGAGCGGGAGCGGAAGCTCCACATTCAGCACCAGCAGTGTCTAGAACAGCTAAAGGAACACAAAGTGAAGAAAGAAACTGAAAAAGAGGAGCAGCATCAACAGATAAGCAAGCTGGAACAACAACTGGAAGAGGCTCACAGGGACAAAAAAGGTAGGGGGTGCTCGTCGGGGGTAGATGGATATCCACCACCCTCTGTTATATAGCTCTGGTTCATGTGAGGTGCTTGGTCTGGAAGCTTGATATTGTCTTTTGTACCCCTCCATAGTGACAGTGAGTTCTGGAGAGATTAACTTTTCTGCATCAGCAGATTTTTGGGTGTGTGATGTATATGGAACATGTGGCTGCTGATAGACTCCAACCTCCAAATATTGCTTAGTGAGCACAGTTTCCCTTTGTAACATTTTTAATGTGCAGCCTTCAAGAAAATCATAACTTTTTTTTCTTCAATATATGCATACATGTGGCAGAGAGAACAGCTAATTAATCGGAAACAGAGAAAACCACTGTAATATATTGTGTGGTGAGGATAGCTGAAAATTTCACCAATCTACATAACCGTAATACTATTCTCTCTAGAGAATGGATAGGCTGTATTCTCAGTGATGTCACCGCTGCTCTCTAGTGATGGATAGGCTGTATTCTCAGTGATGGTACTGCTGCTCTCTAGTGAATGGATAGGCTGTATTCTCAGTGATGTCACTGCTGCTCTCTAGTGAATTGATAGGCTGTATTCTCAGTGATGTCACTGCTGCTCTCTAGAGAATGGATAGGCTGTAATCTTGGTAATGTCGCTGCTGCTCTCTAGTGATGGATAGGCTGTATTCTCAGTAATGTCACTGCTGCTCTCTAGAGAATGGATAGGCTGTATTCTCAGTGATGTCACTGCTGCTCTCTAGTGATGGATAGGCTGTATTCTCAGTGATGTCACTTGCTGTTCTCTAGTGATGGATAGGCTGTATCTCAGTGTTGTCCTGCTGCTCTTAGGATGGATAGGCTGATTCCCAGTGATGTCACTCTGCTCTCTAGTGAATGGATAGGCTGTATTCTCAGTGATGTCACTGCTGCTCTAGTGATGGATAGGCTGTATTCTCAGTGAGTCACTGTGCTCTCTAGTGATGGATAGGCTGTATCCTTAGTGATGTACTGCTGCTCTCTAGTTGCATGGATAGGCTGTATTCTCAGTGATGTCACTGCTGCTCTCTAGTGATGGATAGGCTGTGTTCTCAGTGATGTCACTGCTGCTCTCTAGTGAATGGATAGGCTGTATTCTCAGTGGAGGTGTCACTGCTGCTCTCTCTGAATGGATAGGCGTATTCTCAGTGATGCACTGCTGCTCTCTAGTGATGGATAGGCTGTTTCCCAGTGATGTCACTGCTGCTCTTAGTGAGGTAGGCTGTATTCTCAGTGTGTCACTGTGTTTCGGTGAATGGATAGGCTGGTATTCTCAGTGATGTCACTGCTGCTCTCTAGTGAGGGAGCTGTTTCAGTGATGTACATGCTCCTCTAGTGAAGGATAGGCTGTATCTCATGGGTATCTGCTGCTTCCTGTGATGGATAGGCTGTATTCTCAGTGATGTCACTGCTGCTCTCTAGTGAATGGATAGGCTGTATCCTTAGTGATGGTACTGCTGCTCTCTAGTGAATGGATAGGCTGTATTCTCAGTGATGTCACTGCTGCTCTCTAGAGAATGGATAGGCTGTATTCTCAGCGATGTCACTGCTGCTCTCTAGTGATGGATAGGCTGTATTCTCAGTGATGTCACCACTGCTCTCTAGTGAATGGATAGGCTGTATTCTCAGTGATGTCACCGCTGCTTACTTGTGATGGATAGGCTGTATTCTCAGTGATGTCACTGCTGCTCTCTAGTGAACAGAATTTCTGTATTCTTATTTCTGGCACCACTGCTCTGTAGTGACCTGTTTTTTCAGTGATCTACTTTCTTACAGAAGGTTTTAGGCTGTGCTTATTGAGGGGATATAACCTATCTTTGCTTGCACAGTGTTGCATGTTATAATTTCCATTGTCTCAGAGAAGCTGTATATGACACTAGCTGTAAAACTTGTCAGATCCTGTAATTATAATCCATTATCCAGCCAATGTGGCCTCACAACACTCAATTTAATTTCTTCCCCGGGGAGTCTGCGTAATGAAAGGCATATAAGCCATGTAAAGAAAACTCAAAAAGATAATGGAGCTAATGAGGGAGTAAAATAAGTGTAGTCCTGGAGAAATCTGTAGCGGTAGTGAAATGATCCCTCCCACCCCAGGCACTGACTCCCGCCATTTAGTTTACGCTGCTCCTTGCTCTGCCAAGTGTTGAATCGATGCTATTATTATAAGCACACTGAATCGCCTTCACCCATCTATAGTAAATTCTGACGCAGTGCAGATTTCTATAGGCTTCAAGATCTCAATAAAATGTCAATAAAAAGACGTCAATTTTCTGTTTGAACATTGACAACATGCAACCTTTACAGCGTGTAAGGGTCATACAGAATGCTGCCTCTTTTCATGATCTGTGTGAAAGTCTTGCCGTTTCTCCCGCTCCATAGTCGTGACTCGGGCAGTTTTCTTTTTGCAGGATGACCTCACTTGTGTTGTGCACGGTTGCTCAGTGGGGTGTATGAAGGCTCAATGCCCATCTGTGAGCTTGATGTCAGAACTGACGTAGGTGTTAAGCGTCTTACAAAAGCCCAAGTGACGGGCTTCCTGGACGGCATGTGGCTGACGCGGCTTGAAGTTGAATGCAAGACCCCTGTTATGTTAGGACTGCTCGGAGAGCCCTAACACTAATGTCTTAATGCCTTTTTGAGAAGTCACATTCATTGTCTCTGGTTAGTCTCATACAGTGTGGGAAAGTTCCTGAAACTTTATGATGAGCAAATTAACATGGAAGTTTTTGGATGAAACTTTCTGTGAATATGGCAGCTCTACATTTTGTACATTGGGTCCAGATTTAGTGTTTTTATTAGATGCAGTAATCTTTTCTATGGCCCAGTACCACATTTCCTGGTAACAAGCCATCTGTGGCTATTAGCATAAGATCAGCCAGGCCAAGATAGAATGGAGCCAGCCAGGAGAACATCTGCTCGTTGTAGCTGCACAATACATATCTTAGGTGCTGCTTTAGTCTTTAATCCAGTCTAGTTATAAGTGATCATGTGGCCACAGAGACTTCTGCTTTATCCCATTGTAAACTCTACAATAAACATTGCTCCAGCCAGGAACAATAAGTAGATCGACATCTAGAGGATGGATTGCCATGAGCATTTGCTGGGGTTGAGCATACTGTTACTTTCCACTAATGTTGACAATGTGAATTCAACCCGTCTGCCAGCCAAATTCTGCAGAATTCTGTGTTTTGGTACTAGGTGTGCATAGGTTTACCTTCCACATCATGAGAAAGTGATGCCCAACAATTTGTTACTATAAATGGGAAAATGAACTTTCCTTTTAGTGTCTGAAAACTTTCTTACTTCACTAATCCTAGATATAAATGCTCTGTAGGCTCTTGTGTTCCTGGTGCAGAGAATCAGTCCGCAAAGATTTCATATCTGAGGCTCGCCCCAGAATTCGTGCCACCTGCTACCTAAAATTTTGCTTTACATTTTTTGCTTTGCTGGCCCCAAGGCCTATAAATACATATGATGTGCTGAGGGGATTGGTGATTATTGTTAATTCACGTCAGATGCTGGAGTTGAGGGTCAATGATTTGTGAAATTCATTTCCTCGTGAGGCCACCTCAGACATCTAGTCTTGTACCACAGCTCTAGCCAACATCTGACAACACGTTGTTCAGTAGTGGTTTGGGGCTTTTGTTGAAAGGGAACCTATCACCAGGGACCTCATTTTCACTAAAGACAGGTTGCAGAAGCTTATTAAATCGGCAGTGCAAAAATGGGTCTGCCTTTTCTAAGCATTTGCATTACAGTATAATCGTGTGTTATAACTTACCTTGCACCCAGACAAAATCCTAGGGTAGTCACAGGGGTTGGGCTTTGGTCTGGATGTCTGTGTTACTAACTGCTCAGCTCCTAGCCCCCACATTTGTTCTCCTGTATAGCTCCTCCTCCTACTCCTTCACAGAGCTTACAGCCTGGTGAGATGACATCCGTGGGGGAGGGAGGAGCTGTACAGGAGCACAAAGGTGGGGGCTGAGAGCTGAGCAGTTAGTAACACATGTTGTTTTTTGAAATGCATCCAAACCAAAGCCCAACCCCTGTGATGTACCCTGACAAAATCCTGGGGTAAAGGTAAGTTATAACACACAATTATATTGTAATCCAAATGCTTAGAAAAGGAAGAGAGGCATTTTTGCTCTGCAGGTATGATGGGTTTCTGCAACCTGTTTTTAGTGAAAATGAGGTCCCTGTTGACAGTTTCCCTTTAAAGGGGTTTTCCGACGAACACAAGTTAGGCCCTATCCTGTGGTAGGTAGGGAGCGCAGTGATGAGACCCCGCAGATTACAAAAACTAGGGGTCTAATGGGGTCCCACTTACCTCTGCCGGACCCCTCGTTGCTCCTTCAGAGTTAAGGAGCAGATGGCCGCACATGACTCTTCTGCTTCATTTATCTCTATTGAGCTGAGGGAAATGGCCAAGTCCGGCGCTCGCCAATCTCTGTCAACTCCAAAGAGAATAATGGAGCAGAACGGTCATGCACAACCGTCTGCTCTATTACTCTGACGAAGCGACGAGGAGTCCGGCAGAGGTACGTGGGACCTCTTCGGACCCCTGGCCCTATCCTGACGATAGGGCATAACTTATGTTGGTGGGAAAACCCCTTTAAATCACTGCCTTAAACTTGACTCTTTTACAGGAGGACTCTTCATGTGTATAGTGATCCTGAATACTTCTGCTGTTCACCTAGGGAGAAAGAAGTCAAGAGGGCAAGGGAGATGTTACTTAACCTTCTTTTGTTTTTTGACACCATCAATTACACCTGCAGGATGAGGTTGGTGGCTCCTGAATTTAGAAAGGCGTAGACATAAGATCCAAGGGTTTTAGCTCATGCCCTGGGGTGTTTGGAAATCTGTTCATGACAAACTACAATTTGCCGTCACTCTGCTTCCCAGCTGGTTACATTAGAAATTCTTAAACTCATTAACAATGTTCTCAATGTTTCTCCCTCACTACACCCTCCTGTTTTGCTTTCCACTGCAATAATAAGGAGTTTTTTGGACACAGCTGCAGGGGTGTTTAGATTTTTGAAGGGCAAGGCCTAGAAGACCTCAATGCCAGGGCATGTCTGTATTGCATTAAACACTGTAAGTACATCTGATCCCTGTAATCTCCAAAGACTGTCAAACTTGAACCCATTGAGTGCCTTGACGGACCCGCTGCATGTTGCCGGAGCTTATCGTCAGGGTTTCTGGTGAGGAAGAGGTTAACTGTATCCTGTACTGGAGAGAACTGCGGTTTCTAAAATGACTCAGTGAGCCATATCCCCCAGCAGTGTCCCATGTTTGAAGGCTGGGGACAGGACGTGCTCAGAGTTTGTAAACTTAAAGGGGGGTTAAGAAAAAGGACTCTTGAGTATCTGGCCTGATTTTCCCTATTTGTCCTCCTGTGATCTCTGCCACTGAAGCCGGAGCATGACCTGAACCGAGGCCCTGGATTCTGCAAAGCTCTACCATAGAAACGTGTGGGAATGTGTTTGTATGTATATGTGTAAAGGGTAACAGAAGGATTAAAATGGGACAAATGCTTCTATGTTTGTCCAGGCACAAACATGGCTTCTTCTGAACAGTGGCCCACAGTCTGCTACAGTTCTTCTCGCAGAACATGCCTGGTTATACAGAACCTATATACTATGTACCCGGAGTATACAGATTACATAAAGCCATGGGGACTGGAGAAGATAAAGGGACAAGCTCGCTCCTACCACCACATGATGTCAGAGTTAAAAGGGCACAAACTGGTAAAATGCTACAAATGTCTTGTTCTCAGTTTACACAACATTTTCAGAAACCTTCATAATGGTGGATTGAATTCTTTGCATTATGTGAAATGAAGATGTCTCTGCAGATGTGCCGCGGTACATCCAGCTTTCTTCAGTAGAGCATCTTTAGCTGTATGTGATGGATCAGAGCGTCAGCAGAGGCTGTGCAGCAGTAGTAGCCTCTCCTTCCCCCGCTTGGCTAGGCATATGTGGTGTCCTTTGGCTGTTCCTGTTGTTGGAATAACCTGTTGCTCTGTTTAAGAAACTTTTTCCATTCAATTTTTTTTTAAGTTTCTTGAACTGCGCTGCTCCTGACCTCATCTCACCCACCATAGAATCTCAGGCTTCTCCTTGGTAACAAGTACTTTGGTTGTCAGGTCGCAGGTAGCTAAGAAACCTGCATGGACACTGAATATTTCAAAACAAAAAAAAAGTGCCAGTGTTGAGGCAGAAAGATGATAGGGGGGGTTCCTTGTGAAGTTAAAGGGGTTGTCCACTTTTAACAAATAATTGATATGGCATGAGAAAAGAGAAGTTATACAATTTTTCAATATACTTTCTGCCCCAAATTTTTCCCGGTTTTCAAGATCTCTGCTACCTGTCCTTCTGTAGAAAGCTTCATTGTTTACTTACAGTGGATAGTATTTTGTCCATCGTCTTGTGATGGACAGCCGGGCGCACAAGCCATTATTATCAGGAGTCTCCGTGGTGATAATGCACCCGACAAGACCAAGGACAGATTTTTATGCACTGGACATGAGCTTAGAAGCTTTCCATAGCAGGACGGAAGTATAATGGAAAATTGTATAACTTTTCATTACTTAAACTATATCAGTTGTTTGCTGAAAGTGGAGAGCCCATTAAAAGACATCATGTATGTTGATGAATTTGTAACACTTTTGGAGGATCTGGTTCTTTAACCCTTGTGAACTAATACCAAGACAGAAAACTGGATGCAATGTTGAGAGGACTGGGCACAACAGGCACCACTATCCTATTTTCAAGGTCAAGCGTATCTTCTTTGACATCTAGGGCTGCCTGATCCTCTGGTTTTAGCACAGTTGACCCTCTTGCACACAAATATTTTATCACTCAGTCCGCAAGCCAGGGCTTGTAGTTCAGTTTTTACATGTGTTTTTTACCAGTTTTTTGCATCATTTCTCAGCTATCTTCTGGAAACACTGGCTGCTAAACCTGATAACCATAGAACAATCTACAAAAAATAGAGACCCATAGATTACAATGGGAAGAAACTAGATGCAAAAGCAGCTAAGAATAGGGCAGGACCCGAGATTACAAAGCACTAGGGAAAAAAAAATCAATGGTTATAAGTCCATTAAACAAAATAGAGTTGTAAGTTACCCGAAAAAATACTGTATAGAAAACGGACCACAAAAAACTTTTAAGGTGGGCTGTGTCTGACTATCTGGTCCACAATAGGACCACCCAGTTAACATTAGAACAAATTATATTGGTGGCTGGAAATAACAGCAATGATTAACAGAAAAAGTATGTATATTTCAATCTACTTTGCTCCCTCTGCTCTATAAGATGCTGCCTGCAGATTGCACTGCTTTTATTATGGTGACTGGTTGACTTCATATAGAATTATTCTGCCCAGTGCTGCAGAGTGCACTTCCAAAACATAACCAAGTAGGTAAGCTCTGCTACTTTCACCTTGCCGGTCCCTAGTTTTAGTGTGGGTTTTCTGTAGCTCCGAGCTACTTGGTATTGTGTGGTTATTCTAGGAACCACGAGCGCTGAAGATAAATGAATTTGGAAGGAGTCTTCCATTTTTAACTGCAGATACAACTCCCCTTCCTTTTTTGTGAGCATGAAAGAGTTAATGCTGTAAAGTTGTGCCTGGTGGCGTACATTGTAATTAACATGTTGGCAGATATATATGGAGCTGGTGTCAGTGATTTATTGAGCCAGTATTTCTGTTCCTCAAGGTCTGTCTTTATTTGGCGTATATCACGGGGTGGGGGTGAGGTGTGAGCCGGCTCAGGGAGGATGCACAATCTGCGCTACCTGTCACTTTTGATATGTGAGGATCATTTTCTGCATTTTTTCTGCACGGCCAGGCGTTCCGATCGCAGTATAGATAATGCAATAAGGGGACCAGTGGTTTGTGAACAATAAAGCACAGGGGACACCTCGGCTAATCAATCAACCTGCACTTTATGGCTGAGTGAATCTTGGCCAGAGATGAGGTAGCGAATTTTCGGTGTATCTGCTCATGCTGTAACAAACCGCCCTTCAGGTGAAATGGATGTGTAATCTCATCCTTGCAGATGTGGTTGTGAGATCTGTTGGCTAGGAGTTGAAGCTGAAGGACTGGAATAAATGCTTGACTATGACTCCACATGGCTGGACCCTCATAGGCCTGGGGCTTGTACCATGTACCAAGCTGGTGGAACCTATAGGAACACCATAAAATGATGTAAAAGTATCTTCTCACCATAAGCTCAGTTAAAGACAATCATATGTCTGTGATGCATTGAGATACACAAAAGAGCTTCTCAATAAATTTGAAGATCAGCAAAAAGATTATTTCAGTAATTCAATTTAAAAAGTAAAACTTGTATATTTAATTACAGAGTGAACTTTTTCAGGTGTTTATGCTACTGTCATTACGTAGTCCTGATCTACAAAAATTAGAATAATTAACCCAAAACACCTGCAAATGCTTTCTAAGCATTTTAAAAGGTCACTTATTCTGGTTCAGTAGACAACACAATCATGGTGAAGACTGCTGACTTGACAGATGTCCAGAAGGGAGTCACTGTCACCCAACAAGCCACAAAAGGTCATTGCTAAAGAAGCTTGCTGTTTAAAGTGCTATATCAAAACATATTAATGGGAAGTTAGGTGGAAGGAAAAAGTGTGGTAGAAAAAGGTGCACGAGAAACCGGGATAACACAGCCTTGACAGGATTGTTAAGAAAAGGCCAATTTGAGGGGGATTCGCAAGGATTAGACTGCTGCTGGAGTCAATGCCTCATGAGCCTCCACACGCCGATGTATCCAGGACATGGGCTACAAGTGGCACTCTCCATGCATCAAGCCACTCTTGACCAATAGACAACGTCTTACCTTGGCCAAGGAGAAAAAGAACTGGACTGTTGCTCAGTGGTCCAAGTTGTTGTTTTCAGATGTAAGAGAATTTTGGCATTTCCAAATAAAATACTGAGTGTGGAGGAAGAGTGGAAAGGCCCATCAAAGCTCCTTGAGGCGATGCTTGAAGTTTAGTGTAAAGTTTCCACAATCAGTGATGGTTTGGGGAGCCATGTCATCTGCTGGTGTAGGTCCATTGTGTTTTATCAAAACTAAAGTCAGCACAGTCGTCTCCCGGGACATTATAGAGAACTGCATGATTCCCTCTGCTGACAATCTTTTTGGACATGGAATTTTCATTTTCCAGCAGGACTTGGCACCTGTTCACACTGCCAAAAGTATCAATACTTGGTCTAATAACCACAGTATCAATGTATGGCAGCAACCTTGCCTGAGATTCTCTATGGGGTATTGTCAAGAGAAGTATAATACACCAGACCCAACAATGCAGAGGAGCTGAAGGCTGCTATTACATAACCTGGGCTTCCATAACACGTCTGCAGCGCCATCATCTGATCATCCGTCACACCACAGTGATACAGTCATTCATGCAAAAGGAGCATTTACTGGACATTTAGCCAACATTTCTGTATCAAAATTTATTTACGGTGGGTCTTGTATAATAATCTTATTTTCTGAGATAATGACTGAATTTCTTCGGCTGTAACCATAATCATCAACTTTACCATAAATACTTGAAAAAGTTCACTCTGTTTCTAATAATATCTAACTTTTTGAACTTTTTTTTGAATTGCTGGAAAAAACTTTTTTGAGAAGCAATTGTAGTTTGCAAAGCAAAGGCTTTAAAGATTGTCCTTCCTGGTGCTTGTATGTGGATAATGTAACATCTATCAGCTCCTTGCCATTGGCTGGTAATGAGGGAATGAGCTTGATAAAGAAGAGACCCATATAAGCCTGGAACCGAGTTTGAGTATCAAGTGTTAAAAACGGCAAACTTTATTTACAGCAAGCATAGGTATGAATGCCAGCTAACAGGGATTGTGCCATATATACAGTACATAAATGCACAGCTAGGACACCCTATAAAAAGTGAACATGCTGTAACATATATTGTGAGCTTGACATCTCGGATCTTGTATATCTTTGTTCTCCAGGAAGTCTTTCAGGAAAATGTTCAACCCAAGGTGAAACTGGCTTAATGGGACACTGCTTGTACCCCACTAAACTACCAGCATCCTCAGGTAGGGTATGAAATGACCTTTCTAGAATTCCCTATTTTATGTGAAATCTCCTCCAAAGCCTTATGAAAATGAGCTGGGAAGAGCTATATTTGTTTTTAAGGTGAATCACTTTTGGAGGCTGGACGTGCTGTGTTGTCACTGCAGTTACTCTTATCTGTGGTTCTATGATACCTTGAATGTCTACCCATTCAAAAAATATGGAAGAAGTGCGTCTGTAATAGGTTACCGCCCCCTTGGCTAGTTTGAGATTATTTACATATGTGATAGGTAGTTTTCAGGGCCACAGCAGGAATCGCATGAAATATATCACTCCTCTTTTGAACTGTGACAGGACCATTTTAAATTTGTGCTGTGGACAGCAAAACTTACATTTGGGAGTGTCCCAGAGTTTACTATGGCCTGGAGAGCATCCACCACCGTCATACAAGTTTTAGATTTCATTCTGTAACTAATGAAAATCTTAATTTAGGACAATAATTATTTGCTAAAACTGAACTGTGATTGAAGGCCCATGCTCATGCTGCCGCAGAAAGTGTTCCCGAGAGCCTAGATGTAGCTATGATGAGCATCCTTTGTGGGGAACATAAATCTCTTCCGCAACGCCCCCAACAACTCCGCTCAGTTTTATTACTATTATAGAATTCTGTAAGTCAAAAGTCAATTATAATACACTCAGGAAAAAGAACCACAAGTGCATCTGTCTGGACCACCCAGCAGGATGCAGGGTTTGCTGTCCACGAATCGCTATACACCCTGTAAATAAACTACAACTCCAGGTTTAACAGTTCAGTTTAAAGGTAAAGTGCAGTAGGCTTGTGGCTTTATTCCTCCTACACTGAAGGATCACATGTCCTACTCCAGTTGCACCCGGAGCTGCATTTACACTATTTTTACAATGAAATATTAAAAGCGGAGATGTAAGTGTCAAATTATTATTATAGATATTATTTTCTAGGCCTGGTATTTTAGAATTTACCGTATATACTTGAGTATAAGCCAAGACCCCTAATTTTACCAACAAAAACTGGGAAAACCTATTGACTTGAGTATAAGCCAAGGGTGGAAAATGTATTGGAAATGCATTGGCCACCAGTATATAGCCAGCAAGCCCCCTGTAGTATACAGCTTGCCCAGCCCCCTGTAGTATACAGCCAGCCCACCCAGCACATAAAAAAAATAAACTTACATACTCGCCCTCCGATGCTCACAATTCTCGGTGCGGCTCCTCTTCTCTATGCTGTAGTAGCCGGCATGCGATCTGCCGGATGGACGCGTCTCTGCCGGCTATTACAGCACAGAGAAGATAGAAGAGGAGCCGCGCCGAGGATTGGGAGCATCGGAGGGCGAGTATGTAAGTTTATTTTTTTTTTTATGTGCTTGGTGGGCTGGCTGTATACATAAAGAGAACCTGTCACCAGGAGACCCATTTTTAGCACCCCCCTAGTATACATACAGCATACATACACTGTCAAGAGTTTTTGTAGTGACTATGAGCGGGGGCGTTGCTAAGCTGGGTGCTGGGTATTTTCATATATTTGAAAAGGACACCCGGAGGTGCGGTGCCCCCCCCCCCCCCCGCAACTTTGGGAAACCGCAGCTCTATGTGTCCTTTTCAAATATATGAAAACACCCATCATCCAGCTTAGCAACGCCCCCACTTTTTTTTTTTTTTAACAAAAACTTTGGCAGTGTATGTGCTAAAATGGCTCTCCTGGTGACAGGTTTCCTTTAAGCTCCATTGTTTCCAGCACAGTGCAGCTCGATATCACTATAAATTTCCTGGTTTGTTTATTTCTACTATATGATCTTGTCCTGGCAGCAAACATCTGCCAGAATTGAAAATGCAGCTCTAGATGTAACTGGAGCATAAATAAGAGAAATGTCAGAAAAAAAATGAAACTTTATTTATATAGCGCAATCATGTTCCATTTCGCATTATAAATCATAGGGAACATATACAAATATAATATTACATTACAGAGTACAAACCATCATATGGAACAATAGGAGTGAGGGCCCTGTTCACAAGAGCTTACATGCCATATGAATAAAAATGGCATGGATACCAAACCTAAAATCTAAATGTAAAGCCAGCTTCATAAGTGTCATGTAGGGGGCAGACTTGTGACACCCCTGAAGCAGCAGTCTACACAAACAATACAGGATCTGTCACCGAGCAGCCATGTAAGCCAGAGTCAAAGATCAGTCCTTGTGTTTGCTTACTGGGCTCATAATCCCCTTTTTGATGAGTCAGTTGCTCTGGCACAGAACTGTACCAGCCGACATCAAACATTGCAAGTTCCAATTGGGTTACTTGGCATTGTGTGAGCCCATGCAAGACATGGAATGTGTCCCATGGCTCCTGCTATAACTGGCAGCGCTTCTGTTCACTCCGCACAATCTCATGTATGCTTTTATTTCTTTTTATCTCATCTTCCAAACCATACAAAGCCTTTGATCAAGTCAAATAAGGAAAAAAAAAGTTGTATTTTCCCATCGATTTCTGCCCAACTGCGTGGTCATAGCTGCAGGCTGTTTAGCCTGTGACCCTTTACTTTTCTTGGTTGCTTCAGCATATTCAGCAAAGCTAATCGTGACTAGAGAAGAGACCTCACATAATAAGGAATGAAGTTTCAGATGTTTGAGACCCTTGCCCCCCTTTTCCAGGCCTCTATATTTGAGCCTATGGGTAATAGTGTTCTCTTTTCATTGGTTTCAGCTGTCTTTCTTTGGCTGCTGTAGCACCCAACTTTCCCAAACATCTGAATGGGAGGGACTTGGACTGGTTGCTGGGAATATTTTTGGGATTGGTTGTTCTACACTACATCCCTAGTAATCAGATTGTCAGACCAAGCAATGGACAATGTTGGATTGACCACTGCTGGTTACAATGAAGTCGGTCATAGCATACCCTATTTCAAGGGTACTGGGTAGAGATGCTCTATAGGCTCAGCCTCTTTGCTTCGAGGCCCCTAACATAGCCTGCCATGGGGGATGCCAAGCCTCATAGACGATGGCTGTGCTCTAGAGCTCCTGCTCCACCTTACGCTCAGTCTCTCTGTCATTTGTTAGTCCCTGTTTATGAATGAGGGTTATCCCAGCAAGAGCAGCTCTTGGCTGCCAAGGTCTACCTCTGTCAGCACGCTGGTCTCTGCCTGCTCTTTTTATTCAGCCAGGGATTTGGCCAACATTCATATTTACTCAGTAAACAAACAGATCAGGAGCCTGTAATCCCAGGAAATATTGAGCGTTACCAGTGACACCAATTCTGCAAATGTCAGAGGCCTCTAGTTGCGCCTCTGACCCTATGAACTTTGGTTAGTGACTTTAGTATGAAAGGACCTTGAGGTCTAAGCATTACATAAACAGCCCATCCAGTTTTCATGTGCCTGGTTCCTCCACATGTGGTCCCTGGTGGTCTCAGAACCAAGGGACTGGGGCTGTTGGTCACATTGATAAACTTGTGTATGCCATAGTAATATATAATGTTATATAGCGCACACAGATTACACAGCACTGCACAGAGCTTTGCCGAATCAGTCCAATCAGCTCCAAAGTTTTCCATATGGACAACAAGGAATGGGAGAAGTGTTCTATACACAAAGCCATTATTA
Source organism: Engystomops pustulosus (assembly GCA_019512145.1). Lineage (NCBI taxonomy): Eukaryota > Metazoa > Chordata > Amphibia > Anura > Leptodactylidae > Engystomops > Engystomops pustulosus. The sequence goes on from CM033647.1 coordinate 64,772,977, forward strand.
TGACTAGCGCCCCTTTTAAAATGCTGAATAGTTTGGGTAATAATATGTTTATTCAACACACCCCTCTTTTATATTTATCAAATGATGCCTTATTGTGTTACGCTGTTATTTTTCATATTCGCTGTTGGAGATGTTGTGTGGATATGGGGTTGTCATGCTTTACAGCTTCATCCTGTATGTTACTCATTTATATGAACTGTATTGCTTTCACTAGGTTACAGCTGCCTCACATGTCTCATTGACCTATGATTGTGATTTTATTAAAGCTGGTAAATTGCAGATAAAGTGAACACTGCGCCAGTGATGAACACCAATGGACAGTGCTAGGAGGATTAACTCTTTCTCTCACTAAACCCAGGTACTTGACTGACCAGTGCCAAACAATCTGCTATTGAAAATATGTAGTTCTCACTGCCATAGACATGGGGGGGGAGTAATATGTCCTGGATGGACACGTTTTACATATTCACTGAAAATCGCAGGAAACGCTGGATAAAAGACTGAACTGTATCATCCTGCAGCGTACTGTAAAAATAAAAAGTGTATGTTCAGTAGAAGCTATAATAGCCTCTGGGGGACAGATGGCATTTTATGGCATCCGTCCCTGGCCTACACTGAATGTAGACAGTGTGTGTTTCCCTGTCATATCACTGTCCATATATGGACATCGGCAGCAGAAAATCACTACCCGCTAAAGTTTGCTCCTTTTGTGTGTGCCAGTGATTTAACCCTCCAAATATAGAGGCACCTGAATATTAGCAACAGCAGCAATTCCCTGCCATCTGCTGATGTTTGCTCCTGGTATTCCAGTGAGCATACCCCGTGTGTGTGCAGTGATGTAACTCACTAATGTGGAGACTCCTGAACATCAGCAGCAGCAAATCACTCACCACTGGCAATGTTTGCTCCTCCTGCTTTCAGGTGGGAGGACGTATTCCCCTGTATATGCATACTGATGTATATGCAGGTGGTCCCCTACTTTAGAACACCCAAAGATGATTAAGAATTATTATTAATCCTGGTTCTTAAACAACCCAACATTTTTAAAATCCAAATGTCACAGAGTCCAAGAAAATTTTGGCTGGGGTTACAGTTCTAAAATATACAGTTCCGACTTAATTACAAATTCAACTTAAGAACAAACCTACAGGGGCATATTTATCAGGACCTCTGCGCCACGTCAGCCCCAATCCGCCACCTTCACGCCAGTTTGGGAGTGGGCCGGCGCGGGGCGTTACTGTCCCCACTTGCTGCCGCCGGCGACTTTTTGTATGTGAATAGTCGCCGGCTACCCCGATACATCAAGAGGCTGAATCCTGATATGCAGCAGTGGGGCTATCATACGCTAGCGCACAAGCGCCAGCGTATGATAAATATGCCCCACAGAATCTATCTTGTATGTAACTCAGGGACTGCCTGCACTTCCATGAAAGGGGGAAAATAAAGGTATGCATGTAGCCTTACTTGTCAATACTTTAGATATTGGGGATTATTTATCACTTTTATTTATTACCACTTTTGTGGCACACTAGCATTTCTGATTATTTCAGGGCATCTGTATCGCTAGCACTTGGGATTATTTTCCCCTTTACACCACCTCTGTGCTAGGGGGTCATGGAGGGGCGTGAAGGGGGCACAGCTTTCCAGGGCATGAACGGCAGGGGAGTGGGCTAGTGTAGGGCCAGCACCAGCACACCTCTTGATGTGTCCGGCTTTGCTGGAGGGTGGATGGGGCGTCAGCGGCATATGATCTATGCTCCTCATTGTGTGAATGAATGGATTTTAACAAATCCTTAGTTGTGAGAAGTTTTAGTTTTTACTTTCAGCAAGCAGAGATCTTCAAAATGGGGTAGCGATCTTGTTGCATTTTGGAAAGCTGCAGCCGTCTTCATTATCCAGGGATTACGCTTTATTTACAGCAGACCAGACATTGGCCTGTCTATGGAACATGACCAAGTAAATGTACGTGCCAGGTCCCCCACCAGTCACTCAGGTCCTGAGTATTAATATCTTCAGAGGAAACTGAAGGGTTAACCCACCAGCCTCTGCTGTGACTAACCCCACTAGCAGAATCATAAGCCAGATCTTCATTTGTTATCTTGTGTTTCTTTAGCTCAAGGGAACTCCCAGTTAATGCCAGGCACTGCCAACTGTAGTGATCGGCAGCCGTTCAAGTCCTGTCACGGGATCCAGATTATTTCCGCCTGGCTCCAGAACAGCCTCTACCCCTCATAGGGTATTACAAAGGCCAACAGGATGTAACTGAGAATAAGGCTGAGGGGCGAACACTCTGCCCTGGCACAGCTTTAGTCGCCTCCCACACTTTTCTTGCCAGTTTCGTGCTGACTGCACCTGGAAAATGAAAATGTTCTATTCCCTGATAAGAACATACAAGGAATGTTCCTTATCAGTTAGATATTCTAATAATTACATTCAGATGCACGTCTCATTAAAATCCTGCAATAAATTCCCAAGAAATCCTGAATATCTGCAGCTGTGATACAGCACACAGCAAGTTACTGTAGGCTGAGGGTTACTCATATCCTACACTACTCAATTATTCTTAGTAGTGCTCATCCTGAGCTACCTGCTTCACCAACAATGGTGTATTTGCTTGAAGTAGCACAGATTAGCCACCCTTAGAGATGGTCCAAAGTTTTTGATATAACATAAGCCAATGAATAGGTGGCATGACCTGGACCAGATCGTCTAAGGATCATTCTGCTCTGGCCACAAGGCAAAAAAGGTACTCTGTACCTTACTGTCAGTCAGCTGTCATGGCAGCCAGGCTCGTCCTGTGCGCCGTCTTGTTCCGCAGCGACTATGTGATACTCTTTATCTCAGTGATAAGATTTCAGTCTCCAGAAGGTATAAACGTATTTACTTTTCTGCAGGAGAATAAAGGTGTAGGGATGATTTACTGCTCCCGGAGGGGATATTACTACGATAACGGAATCAATCAAGAGCCCTTAGCAAAGTTAAATAAAGGGTTTTGCTCCAACGCAAAATAAAAACACTAGTATGGTGATGCAAAAACAAATGAATTTCTCAACAAATGAGTTCCATATTCTGCAAAACAAGTCAACCATAAAAAGCCATATGAAAGGGATATTGCCGTAATCGTGGTGACCCATGGAATAAAGATAATAAATTATTTTTAATGGTATGGCTTATGGCCATCCTAAAAAGGTAAAAACCCTAAACCAGAATTAATGATTTTTTTTTCTCTTTTTGAGTTAATAAAATCTCATTAATTAGCTATTTAAAACCCCTAAATGATGTACTTAAAAAGAGGCTATCATACCGCCCATATGTCCACATTACAAAATATATAAGCATTTTATAGCCTGTAAAATATGACGATGCAAATCTGCTCTTAATGGCGCTCCTTCCATTCTAAAGCAGTTTACCAACACATATGGGGTATCAGCATACTCGGGAGAAAGTGGGTATCAAACTTTGTGTAGCTTTTGGTCATTTAATCCATTGTGAATTTAAAATTTGTTGGCCAAAATGAATGTATTGTTACAGATTGTAAATACCTACATTTAGTCTTAACCCCTGTAAAACACTTTAAGGGTTAACAAACTTCTTAAAGTTGAGTTCTCATACATTGAAGGGAGTAGTTTCTATATAAGGACAATTTATGGGGTTTTACCCTCTCTTAAAAACGAAGCGGGTGCCTGTAAATATAGGTTTTGTCGATTTTCATAAAAATGTGAAAAATTGCACCCTTGTGGGCTGGAGGTCATGCTCCTTGGTGGTTATGTTGGGAAAGGGTTATTCAGACTCCACCAAAATTGTCACCAACTCCACCACCCTGATGTTAACGCAATACGTTTATAACATGTTAACATTCTAGTAACTAAACACTAATGTTAGTGCAATGTTAATATATCGTTAACAGCAATGTAATTAGGCAAATCTCTTCTCCTCAGCTGTTGTGTTTTAAAATGTATTTAAACACCATGTGTTGGCCTAAGGTCACATACGTGTAGCACTCGGCCACATTTACTTCAATAGACGTTATGGTCATCCATTTGAATAGCCATATTTCTCAGAGCCAGCTTCCCATGGTGAGCGGTGCTCACTCCCCCCTGCCTCCTGCACACGGCCGTATACTATGCCCAGGTAGGGTCCGGGTTATCCCACAGACATGTGCAAGGGGCCTAAGAGGTTGTACACCTCTGGAAAAAGTCAGCCTGCAATGTGCTCCTACACTTCTTTAGTGGTGGATGTAGGAAGCAAAACCTATCCTGTAACCCTGTTTGGGAGGATTTCATAAAAAGATATATGCTGTAATCCTCACAGAACTGTGCACTTATTTAGTTCAGCAGAATTTCACATGCATTTTTTTCTAAAGCTTTCTGTAGTCTTTACCTTTTTATTTTTTTATGCCAATAATTGGATCGTCTTGGTCTTAGGATGGAGGATTCCATGACCGCAACCATTGTGCTTGTAATACAAGATAAGAAAACCCGAGGCGCCATCTGTGATACAGTTCAAAAACAAGAGCAGATAAGGTGGTGTTCAGCTTTGGTTTGACATTCCCTATTTGTACCTGTTATACATCAGTCGCAGGCTGCCTGGTTTCACCTTCTTCCATTTCCATGAAATGTAAAGATTATAAAAAGCACTTGTATTTCCTTCAGAGGGAATCTACATGTCCTGAACATTATGTGCCAGACACCTCTAATGCTATTGTGCAAATATTGGAAGTTCTCCAGCTGACACAGCCCCAGTTTACCTGCTTGACTGGTGGGGGGCACGGGCGCACCTCCTTGTTTTGTACTGAATCAACATCTTGGCTTCATTTCAGATTATTAAAATTGCAGTCCCCCTCCTTTCCCTTAGGTGAGCTAGGGAGGGAGAGGGGAGAACATGGATGTTGTTTGCCTACTGGGAGATGGGTCTCCTGGATGGATATGTCAGCCTCCAAGCTGTAGGACATAATGGTCTGTTTTTTGTTTGATGTCTTATCCCTGACACTTGTGCTCATATGTACATGTAGATCCTTTCTCTGACCAGCTTATTGGTGCCAAGAGAGTCCAACCGAGGACCTTCAGGTTATTTATCAATGGAGAATAAAGGCTTCATGGCAGCCAATGGGTACATTCACCCATAAATGGTCACTGGATCCTTGTTCTTGTGGTGTAGGAAGTCTTGCCATGTAGGTGGTAGCATGCTGAATGTTAACAGCCATACTGACGTCAGTCAAGTCAGACTGAGGACTGACCAGATTGTGTCTTTGCTTTTATTCATCTGCTGAACATGATAAACCCGTTCTTCATCCATTCATGTGGGATCATCTGTGATAACTTGTACAGCTTTGTAAGCAGGTATGAGGTGACATTACATGGTGACTCTATTCCAGGTGAAGTGGGTGAACAGAGGAGTGTTTCTCCTGGTATGAACTGTGCCTATACACCTCTTAAGCATGGCAAACAAAGACTGCTTGTGGATTGGAGAACAGTGGATACAATCCCAAAAGTACAAGGTGTACCCAGTGTACTAAAAACAACTCTCTTTGCACCTGAAGTTGTAGATACACTTTTATATTTTTTTTATCCCTGATTTTGTTCCTTTCTAGGGAGAGAACCTATAAATAAAAGCGGCATCGATGGTGACTTAAGCTTCTATCATTTCTGTGGCATCAAGTGCAAGTTTTCTGTGTGGCTGTCAAGTCAATCTTTTTGTCTGGTGCCGCCTCCTCCTCTCTGGACTGAGCGATCCTGTAATGTGGATGTGTGGTGACTTTTTGTATGAGGAGGTTAAACCTGCTCCACGTTCCATCATCCAATGTCTTGTGAACTGTGTGGTGGTGGCAGCGGGTGCCACTTGGCAGGAGCACTCTGTTATTTCTGGGTGTCAGTCTGCAGGACTCCAGGTCTGATCTTTCTTTCTTGGACCCGGAATACCAATTCTCTGTGTGCTGAGTAGACAAGTCCTTTTGTTCACTGTTTTTCAGTTATTTTCTGTGTGTTTTACTCTAATATCTCAGTGTCTCGGACAGTGTCTGTGTGACCTAAGAGAACTCGTGCAATTTAGTCCTCTTGTATCGCTTTGCTTTGGATAGAAGAGGATACGCTGTGCTGTGTGTTTCCAGTGCACGTACTCTGGATCTGTCTAACCATAAGGTGGTGCAAGTGGAAAGCATCATGTACATCTGTTGTCTTTTGCTGTTTGTGGTAATCTTGATTAATTTCATTGAAATTTCACTTCCCACATTTGTTAGAACTCATTTTATTTTGATTGTGCACCAAATACAAAAATAAAATTCATCATATGTTTACAACAGAGGCTGTGATAAGTCAAACAGATTGTTAGATTTATCCAAACATGTGAAATCAGTGCCACTCAGTACCTACGTACATTGCGTATATTAACACACCAGCGTAGGAAAAACATCAAATGGTTATGACTCCAACCCGAACATACCCTTCCCCTGTCACCCCCCCCTATAGCATTCCTATTTACTAGGCCACAGGCTGATTCCAAAGATCCTGTACTGTAACTGAGAAAACTAGCAGAATATGAAGTAACCAGAGGGTTGCACCGGTTTCCCCAAACTCTGTTCAGTTTATCTGGATCCCTATTTCTGAATATTGGGTCATGGAAAGGAAGAACGGAGGTCACTTGCTTTCTCCACATTGAAAGGGACAAAGGGTGCTCGGACATCCATCATAGGGCTATAGCTTTTATAGCAGGAAAAGGGGTCTCCCTTAGTTTCCCACATTTTCAGCTTTCATTTCTGTACCCAATTCAAGTTCTTTGCTTGCGGTGATTGAGAAAGTTCTTGTCTTAAGGCAAGAGCAAGATTTATTCCACTTCTGTGTTTAGCTTACAAGAAGTTGTATGGACCGGTTACCATGTAAGAAGCTCTTTGTGACTACATCTGTACAGGTTGTCATTCAGTTTTCTTAGATTGCCAGCAGAGATCTTCGAAATGGCAAAGTATTCAAGCTCAAAGGGGGGAAATTTATTAAAACTGGCAAGTGCATGTCTCAAATCAAATGTGAGTGCTGGTTTGGTACTCATTTCTGCCAAAAAAAAAAAGTAAGGTAAATGTATTGGTGCCATGGGAGGGTCAGCAACCTTCCCCTAAACGTTGCCGACTATGTGTGTAAAGGGAACGACTATTGCATGTTCTAAGTGTGAGACCTTTCTACAATATAAACTTGGCATAAAGCATTTTATACATTCCCCTAAAGTATTAGAGATTTGGGGAACTTTGCATTGGACAATGAGGAATCTTTATATAATGAAGACTGGGATCTTGTCCTGCTTTGACCTGACATTGTCAGTGTCAGTTAAGGTCCCGTGTGCCCTCAAGATGACATGTGAATGTAAGGTTTGGCACTTTTGACTGAGACTGGTAGGAAAACACAGAGACAACAGATGGAGGACATTTAACATGTTCAGGGCAAACCGCATAGTGACAAAGTTCAAATAATCAGTATCTCCAGTTATTGTGACAGCAGGCAGGATCCTCCAGTGCTCCTTGTGTTATAATGGCCTTTCCACTTGGCATGCACATGGCGTGCCCACTGAGAAGCACAGCCACGGCCTCACATGGAATAAATCATGGCGCACAAAGGGCAATTTAATGGAGGGCTATAAATAATGGCCCCACAAAAACTGACCTTTCCAACCCAAACACATTAATTCCATCCCAGTGGCCTCAGTGGGCAGATATTGTGCTGACAATACAACCATTTGGATTCTTTTTAGTGTGAATTTGGGGAGGTGAGTTCTGGCAAAAGAGGCCAAAACCAAACAGAAGCCGCGCTTTGCTTTAATTTCCTGCTTCTCTCTCACCACCTGTATAAACTTTCCCGCGGTTAATCCAAAAGATTTTCAACATTTCCCTTGAAGTTCCAGCTTCCTCCATCTGAAGGGGCCTCAACAGCAAAGACAGGATTTACATTCCCTTGGCTGCCAGAAGGAACAGAACTGTGTGAGAATTTTAGAGCCCGGTCACATGTGGAAAAAGGAGCCGGATTCCCAGACAGAGGAAATGTCTCCAGCTCACAGCCTTCCACAGAGCACAACACACATTTCTCATCCAAGTCATTGGGGTGCCCCATGATCCTCGATGTACTATGAGCCACCTCCGCTCCACCATCACTGACGCTTTGTATCCTTCCTTCTCCTCTTGTATATCTTTTTCAATGCTCCTGTTGGTCTGAGGACAAAGATTTTTCCAGTATTTCTGCCACATTTGCAACTTTTCTATGAAGCGCTGCAGGATGTTGTCTTGCCCCGAGGAGGACACAGAATTGTTCTTAGCTTTATCTTCAATGCACAATTTAGTTTTTTGTTTTTTTTGTTTTAGCATCAACAACATTCACCTTGGAGAAGCCGCATGCTGTATCATGAACGATAAGGTCTTGTGACAGTGCATATATCTTATCATTGTTTGCTCTGACGCCACAACATAACATAACTTTATGGAAGGGAATAGCATTGATTATCCTCTATGCAAGTCTAAGTGACTTGACAAGGGCCATATAGTGATGGCTAATAGACCAGGAAATGCTGTCTCCAAAACAGGTTCTTAATGTGCATTAGGTTAATACATGTGCTCCAGTATACAACACTGGGTGAGCTGCTTGCCCAAGGCTGAATGATGTATATGGGGAGATAAAACAAGAAAGACACTGAGACACAAATTGATAAAAAAAAAAGATAGTGCAAGCTATGATATAAAGTTGTCACAATGAAGGTCTGCTTTGGGTTGAACCTTGAAATATTGGAAGATCACTTGGTGTGTTTTTCTAGTAAAGGGATGGCCCCACGATGCACTATGCAAAGGAGACCATGTAATGCTTCAAAGCTTTGGCTAATTCATGTACATGTTACTCAGATATACCTCTAAAAATTGGTGCTGGCCAAGCATCTCTATTGGCAGTATAATGCACTTTGCCAGCCAAGGACAGGGTCAGCTTGTTTCCAAACTCTTCCACTCCAAATCTGACATCCCCCACACTGCAGGCAGAGCTGTTTGTGTCTATCCATTGGGGGAAATTTATCAAAAGTGTGACGTAAAACTGTGCTAGTTGCCCATGGAAACCAATCAGAGCTCAGCTTTCATTTTATAAACACCTGTGGGAAAATGAAAGGTGAGCTCTGATTGGTTGCCATGGGTGACTGACACTTCTGTTAAATCTTTCCCTATATAGTGTGAAACCGCTACTCCTACTCCCACTGATCGTCATGACCTCTCCTATGGAGTATTTTCTCTAAATGTTTCATCTGTAAAACATCAAAACAGTTGCTATTCACTATTCAGTACTGTTTTGGGAGCCAAATCCAGAAGTGGGGCAGGAGATTTACACTTGCTTTGTGTTTTAACTCACTCCTGGATTTGCTATGCAATCCTTGATGCTAAATATGGTAGATGTGAAGGAGGATTGGGTCTAAACCAGGCGTTCTGGTTTTTTTCAGGCCACTCTTGGTTTTGGCTGAATCCACAAACCTAAATAGCAAATCATAGCCAGAGTAAGTCAGGTTGGATGGGCATAAACCCTGAAAGGATTTTTTAATGTGCTGTTGAGTTTGGATCAAACTCTTTCTTATCTTTAACATCAGGCGCTTTTCCTGCTTCTGCCGACAAGTAAAAAAAATGGCTCATCCCTACATAGTCCCCCCATACCCGCTCACAAGTTCGCTAGGACGGCTTCCTCGCGCACAGATAAACCTCCCATGCTCGCTATCTAGCTGTGACACTTGTGCCAAGCCTTGCAGTTTGTGTATTTATTATTTTCCTGACAGCCATTCCATATCTTGCCGCTTCCTGCGCTCCCAGCAAAAGCTGCAGAAACTAATTTTACTGGAGCCAATTTAATGCAGATAAATCTCTGTGAACAGCAGAAATGGGAAAGAGATCGTCCCTGAACAGGACTTAGATTAGGGCTTGACGGGGGAAGCACAGCAGGAGGAGGAGGGGAGGTGGCTGTATATGGGATGCTTAAAGCTTGGTTTCAAATTTGCAAGAAAAAGATTCAAATACTTTTTTCAATATTTTTTCACCCATTCTAATTTTTTTTAATTAAAAGTGTTTGACCTGCAACATAATGTATATTGCTGAGAACAAGCTTCAGTCTTGGCGGCATTGTGATGGTCCCCCCATAAGGTGAATGCTGGATGTTATGGCTTATGGCAGAGCTCACAATCCATTTTGGGACGGGATTGCAGGCCGCCTGCAATAAGACCACAGCTGGATCCAGGTACATTTATAGGAGAAGTAAAAGTAGCGATTGATTACTATGAACAACCACTGTCCCATTACGCCAGCATCTGACATCTGCAGCTTGTTGGCATACTGCTAGTTACAACCCATTACACTATGATCATGAACGCAATGAGACTTTCTATATAATACTTGCTATAACCTCACTGTCCATAGATTATAAAGCAGATTCTATTGCACTGACCTTGATGTGTTCTGGTTTGCAGAGTTATTGGACAGGACTCGCAGACGAGATGAGGAGATGTGGCTGCTGCAGGTGAGTGACCTCCCCCCTTCCCCATGTAATAACACCAGCGCCTGTGCATCTTCGGGTTTGTAGATGATTCAGTGACTTATTTTTAGAGATCATCGTGTCCCCAGTTGTATTTTCTGGGTTGCTGTGACCCTCCGTGTAATGACTTGAAATGTGATGAGCCCCGTCTGACTAAGGAACATCTAAATACACTCTCATTGTCAGTGTCCTGCGTTTTGTGTAATTATTTGAACCATTACAGCCGCTTGTAGAGATAGGGCCGCTGCAGATGACAGATGTTTTATTACATATTTGTCTGAAGAGCTTGTGAAATGCTCCTGTTATAACAAGTGCAAGATGAAAACCAAATATAAATTGCAATGTGAATATTTCAAGCTTCATATGGAGCAGGTTGCCGGGACCCATGTAATGCTGACCGTCACCATAGAAAGACACTGTTCCTTCTTTACATTAGAATGTATCAGATGAGGGGCAGGTACAGTGTAAAAGTGTAGATAATATGTTGCTACTAAACATTTCCGCAAAATCCATCATGATAAACCATGGACCCTTACTCGTAGATCCAGACACAATGACTGTGGTATCTTCTTATATTTTTTATCCATGGCCTTTGTCCTGGATTTATCAACTTTTGGGGCATTACCAGAGTCCCTCCATGTTGCAGATTCACAGGCTGTTAGAAGGTGCAAGAAGCATTTCCCTCTACTACAGTGTGTTGAATTTTCTCTGCTGCAGTGAGATTACATAATGAAGGAGCAGGGGATGGGTTAGACAGTGTAATAGCATAGCGGCATAGAGGGGCTCTGTTAATACCCCCAATGCCCTTCTGACTTATTTGCATCATTTTAAAAGTTGAATTTAGATGGAAGAAGGCCATGGACAACAAATATAATACCTGGATCTATGAGTAAGTGGTTTATTTTGATGGTAGATTTCCTTTCATTTACATTATTACATGATTATCAGGAGAGATGAAAGATTTGTTGATGTGTTTAGTGCAAAGATTTCTACAGTAAAACATACAAGAGTACAGGTGGTCCCCTACTTAAGAACACTCGACTTACATACGACCCCTAGTTACAAACGGACCTCTGGATGTTGGTAATTTATTGTACTTTAGTCCTAGGCTACACTAATCAGCTGTAACAGTTATCACAGGTGTCTGTAATGAAGCTTTAGTGTTAATCCTGATTCTTATGACAACCCAACATTTTTAAAATCCAATAGTCACAGAGACCAAAAAAGTTCTGGTTGGGATTACAATGATAAAATATACAGTTCCGACTTACATACAAATTCAACTTAAGAACAAACCTCCAGACCCTATCTTGTATGTAACCCGGGGACTGCCTGTATGTGCGACTAGATGCAAGTAATTTACCATAAACTTGAAAACAAGGCTCTTAACCCTATAATTAACAGGTGTGAAAAGGCATTAATAACTAAATAACAATTGTTTGCATTTTTGCTGACATGGTTTGGGGGTATTTATTAACATTCACCCCACGGTGCTCTGTTGCCAAACTGTTGAGGCCCCAAGAGATGCAGGGCAATTTCCGCCAGGATGAACCTGCTTATACCAGGTGAGATTTGGCAGAGATTTCTACTATAGTCTCAACTGGTTTTCCTGCAGAGACTATTATCAATCCTGTGGGTCAGGATGTTTAGAAATGTAATTGCTACCAAAAATTTTCTCTAGAGTTACAATTCTAAAATATACCTGTTCCAACTTGCATACAATTCTGCCTCCTTGTACTTGGGGAAGGTCTGCTAATATTCAACTACAGACCTATAAAGCTCTATGTACATATGGGATATACTGTGTCAATTTTTTTACACGATACCTTGTGTTACATTCATGTCATGTGACCAGAGTGACATCAACGCAGGTCCTTTAGCCTTCTAACAATAGCAAGCTATACACCATGTATGTGATCACATGAAACCACACACAGCCTCCATGGAGGATGGAGAGGAGTAGAAGTCCATGGAGGCTGCTGTGACTTCATGTGGGGTACAGCTTGCTATTATTAAGAGGCTAAAGGACCTGAGATGATGTCACCCTGGTCACATGACATGAACTGCTGAATAGTAAGGTGGCATGAGGAGGAGTAGATGGGAGGGGGCTGGCTGAGCAGGACACTCGCCCTCTGATGCCAGGTTATATAAGATAAAAGGAGATTTATGTGGATTTAAGCAAAACAATTTTTAGCAAAAAGATGGCGGTCAGTTAATAAGGGCTCTATAGGAACCTGTCACTGGCTGTATATGTGCAAATGTGGTGACAGGTTCCCTTTAAGTACACATTTAAAGATCCTACCCTGTACGTAACCCAGGGACTGCATGTATTGACTGTTTTCTGTGCTATTTTGTGTGTACTCATGGGGGACATTTCCACTTAATACTATGTTTAACGGTTTTGTTTTCAAATTTTGTGCTGTAGTGGGGGCATTGCAGGATTACAGTGGTGTTTGAATTGCAGAGGAAAAATGCCTCTGGTAGCAGTACTTTTGCAATGAATCTGGTTAGGCCCAGCAGCTCTACTTATCCCTGTAACACCCGGCCATCACACGACCATCCAATGGAGGGAACAGCACTGCCGTTGTGTCTATTCACTACATAGGACATTGTAGTGAAGACGAGAGAACACAGAAGCGGTAATAAACCTGGCAAAACTGGCAAAAGACATTAAAGCAGCAGTAGAACGAAAGGTGTGGCAATAAAGCACTAAGAAATTAGAGCTAATCAAAGGTGTTCATTATTCAATGATAACCCTTCATTTACAGGATACTAGACACTGGTAAAGGTAACTGTTATGTAATGTCCTCTCCCAGAGGATGTTGCTCCTGTCCTGCAGAAGGTTGTGTAGCCCTGGACTGGTTGCGGTGGATATCAGGGGGTATAAAACACTTGTGTTGTGAGATGCTGTCAGTTAAGCAACTGGGTGACCCGTGGAAAGTGAAAGCAGGCATGTTATTTGATATAATATGACTTTCCTTTTCTTCCCCAGGATCGGGTTGTGGATCTGGAGCGGGTAAGTTGTTTGAAAATTATCTGAAAAGTTTATAATAGAACATTTTAAGAAACTTTAACTTGTATTTGTAGTATATAAGGTTGGAAAAATACAGTGTTTTTTTTCTTTGTTTTTTTTTATTTCCACCCCCCCCCCCCCCCCACCCCCCCCCCCCCCCCCCCCCCCCCCCCACCCCCCCCCACCCCCCCCCCCCCCCCCCCCCCCACCCCCCCCCCCCCCCCCCCCCCCCCCCCCCCCCCACTCCCCCCCCCCCCCCCCCCCCCCCTCCCCCCCCCCCCCCCAGACCCCCCCCCCACCCCTGGCCCCGAACCCCCCAACGCCACCCACTCCTCCCCCCACCTCCCCCCCACCCCCCCCCCCCCCCACCCCACCCCCCCCCAACCCCCCCCCCCCCCCCCCCCCAACCACACCCACACCCCCACCCCCCTCCCCCACCCACCGCCACCCCCCCCCCCCCCCCCCCCCTACCCCCCCCCCCAGCCACATTCTTATTTTTCTAATGCGAATACCCCATATCATTGTATTCTAGTCGTCGTCCCCCCCCCCCCCCCCCCCCCCCCCCTCATTCCCCTAATAATCCTGGTTGCTCTCCTCTGCACCCGTTCCAGCTCTACTATATCCTTTTTATACACTGGTGCCCAAAACTGTACACAATATTCCATGTGTGGTCTGACCAGGGATTTGTATAAGGGCAAAACTATGTCTTTATCATGAGAATCTATTCCTCTCCTGATACATCCCATGATTTTATTTGCTTTATTAGGAGCTGCCCGGCTCTGGTCACTATAATGAAGTTTACCTTTTGCAAAACTATGAAAGTTGTGCATGAAGCACACTGCCTGAAGAGCATACGCATATTCTAATTCAGCATTTTATGGATTTAATTGTGAGGTGCTAAGGCTGAGCCTCTACAGTTTCTGCATTTGTTTTAGAGATATGCCTCGTACAATAGTTTAAAATGTTTTGTTTTCTATAAACTTGTTTTTGGTTATAAACTAGTCTACTTCGGGCAGTTTTGAAAAACCTCACAGTGCCCTTTTTTACTCTTTATCTGCCAACTACATATCTCATATATCCTCACAGAGTTGTCATCTCTATGATCAAGGACGTATGAGATACATCCTGGATTCTAGGAGTCATAACTTTGGATCCCTGGCACCTGGAATCTTAGGGATTGGATCCGGAGATATGCACATTTAACCCCCATAAGGGCCAACCACTTTAGAGCTTTTGGATCAAGCCTGTTTTTTTTTTTTTTTTAAATCTGCCCTGTCTCACTATAAGAGGTTACAATCTCCAAATGCTTCAATATATCGATGTAATTTTGAGATTTTCTCATCACACATGGTACTTCAAATTAGTAGGAAAAATGTGGATGATATCTTTTGCATTTAATTATGGAAAAAAAAAATGGAAATTTGGCCGAAATTTTGAAACATTCTCATAACTTACATTTCTTGAATATCTGCTTTATGTTGGCATAGCTTTTTATGCATCCTCTCATATTCCTAGGCTGTTACCAGACTTAGGGTGCGGTCACACGTCGCGTTTAACGAGTGATTTGCCTAATTAAACACCTCTTAACACTTGTGTTTACAAAACGCATGCGTTAACTGCGATGTTAACGCATGCGTTAACAACCGCATGTGTGAACCGCGATGTTAATGCATGCGTTAACAATGCGTTAACAGTTGTGTTTTGTAAACACAGGTGTTAGCAGCTGTTTAATTAGGCAAATCACTCTCCAGCTATTGCAATGCGTTGTTAAACGCGACGTGTGACCGCACCCTCAGAATTGTGAGTGCAATTTTTCACAATTTTTACAGGCACCTACTATTGGTAAAACCCAATAATTTACCCCATTATAGAAACTACACTCAAACATGGACATTAACAAAATGGAGGTGGAATTTACAGTTTGTAATTTTTTTTTGCACAATACATTAATTTTGGACCAAAAATCTAAAATTCACAATGGATTAAATGATAAAAAGTTTAATGCCCTAATTCTCCTGAGTAAGCCAATACCAAATATGTGTTGGTAAACTGCTGTATGGGCACATGCCTGCGCATAGAATGGAAGGAGGCGCCATCCAGAGCAGATTTGCATGGTCTTATTTTACAGGTTATATAATACCTATTCTTTTGTAATGTGGACTTTTCAGGTACATCATTTAGGGGGTTTAAATGGCTAATAATGAGACTTTATTAACTCTTTCTTCGTGGGGATAAGAAAATTTTTTTTTTCTTTTTGTGGGCTTTACACTGTACCATAAAAATATGTTATCTTTATTCTATGATACCCCACTTATTTAGCTTTTTTATGGTTGACCTGTTTTGCAGAATACAGAACTCATTTATTGAAAAATTTGTTTCTTTTTTTTTACATTTTTATTTTTATATATACAGAGCCGTTTTAGGGTTTGTTTTTTGAGGGACAAGCTGCACTTTCTATTGGTATTGGGTTGGGGTAAATGTTACTTTTTAAACACTTTTATCCTTTTTTTAATGAAGTTGGATGTGAAAAAATCATAATTTCTTTGAGGTTTTTTTTTTTAAAAAGTAAACTTTTACGGCGTTCAGCATACTGGTTCAATAACAATTTTATTTTATTGTTCGGGTTGTTATGGATGTGGTGACATCGAATATGTAGTGCTCCTTTGTTATCCCATCAGCTCAGTTTGTGGGTATAACGTTTTTTGTTTGGGTTAACGCTGTAAGGAAGACTGCAATAATATATTTGTGTAAAGCGCAGTGAAATTTACTGCAAATATTGCCATAGGTTTGCCAACACTGTTCTACAGTATAAACAATGTACACCTATCTGTTATGTGATCATGTAAATGCTTTAAGGACCCCAATGCTGGAGGATTGCAATAGTCCAAGATGAGTAGTGCCTTATTTTAGGCTCCTTTTCACTGCGTGAAATGTAATCTAGTAATCCAGAATATTTCATGGTCCAACACTGCTGTCCACTTTAAACTCTTGAGAGAGTTTTTTGATGGGTGGTTTCCCCATCCATAGCCTTTTTTTTTTTTTTTTTTTTCATTTTGTTACATCACATTTTTGTGGTAATTAAAATTAGTTAAAAGACATCTACCATCAGAGAAAGTTCTGTAGAATCACAGACTCGGACAGAGGGACTGATAGGGAACAAGGGAGATCTTGTACCTACAATACTGTGCAGGAAACATCTGCACATGACCTTCTCCCCTGGGAGCAGGGAGCAGCAGCTCCTCCCCTTCCATGAAACCGATCAGAAACGAAGTGTAAAGAAGCTACCGACTCACAGGGCTTATCAGCACATGGAGAGGAAGCAGCTATTGCAGCTCTGAGGTAATCTGAGGGTTACAGCAAAGAAACTACTGAATATAGGTAACAAAGATAATAGGCAAAGTTGTTTAACATCCCAAGAGCTATTGATTTGTGGGGGAAAAAAACCCTTCACAGTTACTCTTTAAGGGATGAATTTTATATATATATTTTTTGTAAATATGTCATTGTTAATATACGCATTATGTGTGGTTTATTTATTTTGCTGGTGGAACACTATAATTTCTCCTCGGGGGATCCATAAAGTTTTATTTATTTTCATCCAAATGTATGTACCCCCCCCCCCCCCATACTAAGGATGAAGAGCCCCATATGAGGAAACCAGGTCTGCTACTACTGTAAAGATTCCTTGTTATTCTTCAGCACAGTACTGTGGCAGGTAACAATAGGCACATATTCATGATCTTATCTAGGGTGTATCCTGTGCGGGACTCGCAGTGGCAGGTCACTTTATCATCTCTGCCTGTTACTGTGACTAATTGTCAATTACTGATTACCGAGTGGCACAATTATGTTACAAGGTGCAGAAGCCACAGTGCCAGGAATTAATTTCTATAGAGATGAGATTTGTTCATATTTTTACAAAGAGCATGTGTTTACAGGGCAGACCATGCATGTCTGGTTTATTTATAGAAAAGTGCTGAAAGTTTTTACTTCTTTGTTTTGGATCTGATATTGTATAATGCAGTTGTCCTCGTGGTATAATGGAGTTAGGGATTTCTTTAAGTTCTCATAGTACTTACTTTCTGGTTTTTCTTCATGCATAAAATTTCTCCTTTAAAGGGAACCAGTCACCAGGGAGCTCATCTTCACAAAAGACAGGTTACAGAAGCCCATCACACCTGCAGTGCACATACATATGCCTTTCTGCCTTTTCTAAGCATTTGCATTAAAATATAATTGTGTGTTATAAATTACCGTACACACTGAGAAAATCCTCTGTTAGCCCTTGGGGTTGGGCTTTGGTTTGGATGCATTTCAAAAAACAACATGTGACTTGCCTGTGCTGCAGACTGCTCAGCTCTTTCTGCTCCTGTACCGCTCCCCCTCCCCCACTGATGTCAGCTCACCAGGCTGTGAGCTCTATGTAGGAGCATGAGGGAGGAGCTGTAAAGGAGCACAAAGGTGGGGGCCGAAAACTGAGGATTCAGTAACTAATACAAGTTATGTGTTTTTTTTTAATGCATCCCAACCACAGCCCAACACAGATGATTCTCTCAGGTGTAAGGTGGGTTATAACAAACAATTATATTTTAAAGTAAATGCATAATAAAGGCAGAAAGGCATATTTGCACTGTAGGTGTGATGGGCTTCTGTAACCTGTCTTTAGTGAAAATGAGGTCCCTGGTGACAGGTTCTCTTTAATGTAGTTTACTCTTTTACAGTAATTAGTGCCTGAATGATCAGGCCCCAAGCATAAGAGATACTACACTAGTGAAGCTTGTGCGTTCAGGGGGTCCTACAGTACTGCTCCTAGAACAGAGATGTCTGGCATCCCGCTTAGAAGTGCTGTAAGTCCTTCCAGTCAGTCAACGGGGATAGCAGTCAGTGTACAGCTCTTCACAGTATATCACCCAAATATTAGTCCTAGTCCTTCAGTGCCTCATATCATGATCTGTCATTTTGTATGGGAAATCCTTTTCACTGTAGGTTCCTCTGTATACCACTTTTTCTTGTCAATCTCATTGTATGCTGTATATACCCTTGCTGGCATGAACCTGCACACGGCAACTGTACTTTCTGGACAGATTTAGTATTCCAAGGCAGAGGGTACCAATGACCGTCAGAGAGGACAGTAGTAGCACCAAAGTAATGTTATCCAATCCTGGGTATAATTTCTTATTTTTTTTGTTCCCTGTTTTATCGGTATACGTGGAAGCAGCTGACAGATTAAGTGTTAAGTTACTTTGACACTTTGTATCCAAAGTAACAAACTGCTTGACAAAAATCTGATCTACTGAAAGGACAGCGGCGGCGGTAGAAGGAAATTATTAAAGCCTCCACTTTTGCTAGTGACAGCCCGGTGATTGGAAGCTTTATCTCCCATCTCCTCTATGCGGATTGTACTTGGGGACATCGAGAAGCACGTCTCATAGGTTTTCATGTTTTCTCTCATTGGGAGTAGAGAAAGTGATGCACCTTCAGCATGTGGAGCTGTGAAGACATCCTCCATCACATGCTCAGCCTCAAGGAGTTTGTAGAACAAAATATTCAAGCTAAATGGGGATTATTCTTGAGGGGAATAAAAAGGTCAAGCGATGAGAATTCTTTATGAAATGTTCTTGAACAGTTATAAGTGTTAAAGGTCTCACAGCTAAGGCGAGTCCTGGATACCTTCCTTGAGAACATATGCAGGTCTTCCATGATAGATCAAAGGAATCAATCCTGGTTGTTCCAGTGTTTGTAGCTATAGGAAGACATAGGGTCACACTTGTATCTGAATCATTGTCTGTAGAGCCACAGACTTTGGGAAAGTTTATTGAGTACGGGAGTATGAAAGATAATGAGGTAAATGTACAGAATGTTAATAATCAGAAGACCCCTCACAGCTCCTTATTTGTCTATCACACAACTGGTAGCCACATACTCTTCCACTGCCCCAACTTAGGAGTGGGCCTCGCCGTTGCTTAGTCCTCTTGGCCTGCCCTGGTTTCTAACTCCTCTTCGTCAATGAATAACAACATATAATTTTATTCCAGGTGACAACATTTATCCATGTGTAGCTCTTGTGGCCTCTTAATATTCCATTTTCATTAAACAGATCTTTAAAACACAGTACAAATATTAACTGCTGGCAGTATGTTATAAAGGTGGAGGAGCTATGCAGATTGTACACAGTGTCCTATCTGTAGGTAGCATGTTATAGAGCAGGAGGAGCTATTTAAAGTATATCTCAGTCCTTTTCATGTTTAGACAACAATGAGTCTTCCCCATCGTTGACTGAATACTGTCTCTTCATGCTTTAGATATATCTGGATTAATGACTTTTCCCACAAAACTTATCAATCTGCCCCTCCTGCTCTATAACCTCTGTGTGTCAGGTGCACAGTAAAAGAAAATCATTCTATAGTGACTAGTTCACAGCTTTTCAATTTATGACCTTATTAAGATATGTAGGAATAGCTACTTTCATAGACTGGGAGACAAAATCTTTGTCCTGATGAAGACAGAAGCATACACTAGGAGTATGTTCAGACAAAAATATACACTGAGAGCATGGCTGTAAAAACCATGTATTATAGAGCAAGGTTCTATTTAAAAATTCACATTTTTATTAGTAAAAATTCACGATTAGTCCCTTATGTTCGACTGAATGTGCAAAATTTTTATATGCCACTTGGAAAATTTGACCGCTAACTCACTTTTTCTACACTCCAATTTCAAATGATGTTAGTCTGATTTAGACAGTAATGGGTCAGGAATCTGACATCCTTGGTTCGATCCTAACACCCTGTTTGGGACCTCTCCTGCTGTGGCAACAACTGGACAATGCTGTTAAATAGAGTATACCACTTCTGAAGACCTTTATACTCTGCTTATGCAATAGGAATGTCCTGTGATTACTATCATACCTTTATTATTTCTGCCCATTTTCAAGATATTCCCAGTTTAATCCTTATGCTAATGAGATAGTTGGGGCAACCAGATGTGTCCAGTGTCGCTCCAGGCTTTGCACAAGACAAATCTCCTGCTTATGT
This sequence comes from Engystomops pustulosus, assembly GCA_019512145.1. NCBI lineage: Eukaryota > Metazoa > Chordata > Amphibia > Anura > Leptodactylidae > Engystomops > Engystomops pustulosus. Next base: position 64,793,547 of record CM033647.1, read on the forward strand.
GAAAGAGAGGGTAATGGTCCAGACAGGGATAGCAGTGCTGCAGGTGCTAAGGTCATGGCCTGTGTGAAACTCGTTAGCATACAGATTTAGGCTACATTCACACACATGTATGGGGGACGTATATACGGCCGATATACGCCCCCCCATACACTTCTATGGGCTCATGGCCCTGTACGGGAGCAGGACGGTGCCGCACACGTGCGGCACCGTACCACTCCGTAGCCCGGGAAAAGATAGGACATGTCCTATCTTTTCCCGAGATACGGTGCCGTGCGCTGTATCTGCCTATGGAGAGGGGCGGGGGTGAGCAGCGCTCATGCCCTGCTCCTCTCCGCAGCGCCGATGTATGCCCGCCGTACTACGGTACGCCGGGCATACATCGTGTGAATGTAGCCTTAAGAGGGAATTTCTCAACATATATAATGGATAAAAATGCTGTTATTTTTATATAGCATGCTGCCAGCAGATATTAATGCCTGGGGAGGTGGTAGACCCCTTTTAAGTGCATGAGAAGCAATAGACTGAATACTGTAATGTGGGTCAAACTGTAACGCTGCAGGAAGTACAGTAAAGACCCATTCATGTAGCTAATGTACTATTAGCCATAATACATTACAGTTATATCCTGTGCAAGGCCAAGAAGATATTTCTGAGCATGACACACTTTAACTTACCTGTAACCTCTCATACTGTCACTCCACTATTACTGCTGTGGTGAAAAAACCTGTGTATTTAACACTTCAGATTACCATATTTCATAAATTTTTGTGCCAAATAAGTTTCCTGATAACTTTCCTCATGTGTCTGTATCAAATATTTCAGAAGGGTAGAGCCTGTCGCCAAAATGCCATGGGTCAGGAAATTGTTATCTCGGGCTCAGAACGGACACAATCAAATCTGTATATTCATTCGTCTCATTTGGGTAATGTTGATGCTGCAGTGACCATCGTTGGAGCATCTTCTAATTATATCATACGTTTTCTATTACGTTGATACCATAAAGTAAAGCGGCTCTATTCTCATTTGCTTTATTGAGACAATTTCATCTGCATGTTTGTTTTACATCCTACAAAGAAGTCATTTTAATTGCAACATATTCTGGTAAATTGGATTTTCAGTGAATTGCTGCACCTACAGGCCGCAGTAATTTGTAGTTTGTAGTTGAGAACATCTGTCAGGTTCCTCGCAGTCGGCACAGGGTGCTCTTCCAGTATAGTGATGAGTTCTGTTCTACTCTGTATTCCACACTTTCATAGCACTTCCCAAGTTTTGATGCTGGGTCCAATATTCACTATTCACACTAGTGTATGCAATGTCTTACCTGCTCACTCTTGTCTTCATTATACAGAGTACACGCATGGCCCTGGACCACCTGGAATCTGTACCAGAAAAGCTCAGTCTCTTGGATGACATGAAGGATCTAAATGTGAGTATATACCAGGAGATAGAAGCTTTATGTTACATAAACCCCTTTACTACGGTGTGCTTCCAGCTTCCCTTTACTCAGCTATTAAACCATTTCAATGCAAAAAAATATCAGAAAGTGCTTTTACAGGGTCACTACAATAACCATCTGCGTGAGTCCGGTATGTTCTGCAATGGAAACAAAGGGAGTTGAGTTGAGAAGAACTTTGTCAAGTCGGTACTGCAGCAAAAAAGTTGTGTATCTTCCTGTTCTTTTATAAGAAGATTAAAGATCCCTTTCTTGGATTGCCATTTAAGTGACACTATTAAAAGCAATAACATGTGCCGATCATTTGGCAGGCAAACTCCACTGTTACAAGGTGTCTCAAGGCCTCACGCTTTACTGCATAATAACAAATGTCTGTTCTAGCAGAGAGATCCTACGGACGCAAGGCTTTTACCTTTAATCTCTGGGCCCCAAGAGCTGAGAAACGGCAGAGTGCTCACAATGTGCACTTGTCATGAATAGACCCCTAGGACATTGGTATTCACTGATCTAAGGAAATATTCCGGTGTGAGGGAACAAAGGAGGAAATACAGTACGGAGCGACCTTGAGAAAATGATCTGAATAGGGCTGGCATGAATGAGTCCTATTCTTTAAGCTGCAGTGTCAGCTCTCGGCTATAGTGCAACTCAGACCTTCCGCCACAATTGGGTCCTGTGGAGGGAAAATGCTTTCTGCAGAGAGTGATGGGAACGTGCGGACACAGCTATGAGAAATGCATTGTTCCATTCAGCCGCATCTCGCACTCCGGGCCTGGGATTAGCTGCCTCCTGGTCACCAGACCTGCTGCATTTTAACATTTCTTTCATATTTGTGTAGTGGACCTTACTAGAGAGAATACAATCCCAGATAATGGGGGGTGGAGGTTTAGTAGTGAGGACCAGGATTGGCTCTGGGATGGGATATCGGTGGCTCACGTGCTGTATTATTCTGGGGATTGTCCCATATGTTGGTATGTGTGCAGAGTGATGGAAATGGGAAACAGGTGTGCCGCCATGGTTACGCATTGTGTATCACATAAGAAGGGGCTGATTTAACCGCAGCTAGCGCACACTCCTGCTTCATCCTCTAGTAACTGGGGCCAAGATATAGAGAATCAATTATAAGGACAAAGAAACCCAATACATTTCATCACGGCATAATACATCATTCCTGTCTGCTGCTGCTCAATGCCAGAAGCTGGGAACATTTCTCCAATAAATTCTGATCTTTGACTTGACCACATGGACATATGCTAGGGGGAGGGAACACGCCATTATTGTGCTGGGCATCCATGGGTAAGCCACATGAGAGCTGTCAAATTTTGTGGTTGTAGTGCTCATATCCTGTCGACTGCACATCTCAGGTGACCAATAGAGATCACGTATAAAAATGAAGAAAGAAGTGCATGGAGTCCTTCCAGTATCCTTCAAGTCATCCAGCCCAGTCAGCTAAGGGCCTTTTTATAGGAAATCTGCCATCAAAATCAAGCAAGATAAACTTGTTCATAGATCCATGTACCATGACTGTGGTAATCTTCTTATATTTGTTATCGATAGCCTCCTTCCTTTTACAATGAACTTTATAATTATGCTAATTATTCTGAAGGACTGAATAATTCTGAAAGCTGAAGGAAGCAGTGGGGAAGGGGAGATGGTATAGCAGCCTGGGAAGTTGCAGCGCAGAAGGACTCTGGTAACACCCTCCAAAGCCTTTCTGGCTCATTATCATACTTTTAACACTTGATTTTAGAAGGAAAGAGTCCACAAAATAACAAATTTAAGAAGATCTCAGTGTCTGCATCTATGAGTAAGTGTCTCTGATCTATTATGCTTGGTTTTGGTGGTAGATTTCATTAAACAGATTACTTATACTCCATTAGGGAATGAAAACCAAAAGGCGCAGGTATCCTGCCCTGGTTCTTCATTATTTACCGCCTGAAATCTGCTTACATATAGAAACTAATAGGAGGTGCAACGTACGACCAGTCTTATACTGCACCAGTCTTATACTGCACCAGTTTTATCATCCAGCACCAGATACAATTATTAATCTGGTGCAGCTGAGAACGGTCTAGTCTCTAGCACAGAAACACAGTTGTTCGTGGTGCACAGTTTGCCCCTTAAGGAGCTACTCACGATATAAGACCGGTCCACACAGTCTTTGAAAAGTCCACAGAAATATAGAAAGTAATTTCACTATGACCGGAGCTCCAAATATTCTTCTTCTCCCTCGTTATTCCATCTTAAAACACTGATGAACAGCACTAATCCTCAGTTTCTCCTGCTGAAAGTATGTCACCATTCAGACTAGCACCATCGCACTCTCATTCTCCTCCTTTAATTATATTTCTAGCTGGAAGAAAATATGCAGGCAGATGGTGTGGTACGTTCCAATAAAGTTAAAATTTATTTCAGTTCATCATACTCACAAGAGTCCATTAAAAATGCGCATATCACAAATTCACATAACGGGACGCTAGCTTTTTATCCGCCCGACCCAGGGTTTCGCCGGCAAGGCTTCTTCCGGGGCGTTGCTAGCGTCTCACACACCCGTCCCTTCTTTTATACATGTTCCTAGTCTACGACTTATAGAACTTTATTCTCATCTCATCTGTCTAGTCTCTACACTGCACTTGTCTAATGTACAACATATTAATACATCTCCTCCATTATGTCCCATTTTCCATACAGGACTCTCACCTACAAAGAGAAGTGATGGAGGAAAGGTATGCTCAGTACCGAGAGATTGTTGGCTCCCTGCAACAACAGCTGGAAGACTCCAAGCGCAGGATCCAGGAATACAGGGTAATGAGCTCTGCTACAGGAACCTACTATACACATAGATCAAAAGATATCCAAGTGAATTCTAACCACATTCCAATTTCTAATAAACTGTTCATTATACAATGATTAGATTGTACAACCCCTTAAATGTGTCTGCAGGGATGTAAGACTAGGGCTGTTCCTAGACTTTTTATCATATTATTACTGTCCAAATCCATTAAGTAACTCCGAGTCGATGTAGTCATGATGAGCAGTTCGGCTTTGCTGGAACAGTTGCATGATAATTGCTAATGATAAAATCGTTGTGAACTTGCTGCTTGGTTTTCAAGAGTTCCTTGTAACGGCATGGTGTGCAACATACACAGGAGAGCCACTGTGAACGTGCCAGAATTGGGGAATAAGTTGTAATCCGCTATCATCCATATATTGCGAATACAAGTGTTATAGGTTATTCAGTGCGGGATTTACACATGCAGCATATCTGTTATTGCTACGAATTCCACCCAGGTTGTCTTTGCCTGGCAATTTTCGAGAGAGTATCTAGTATGCATTAAATGATGACCATAAAATACATGATGAGACAGAGATGGTCTTTCTAGCTGCATTTAGGAAAGGGGAAGGTTTAAGAGCAGGGGATCAGCTTTCTTATGTTACCCATATATCCTAATAGGAACGATGGGTTTTTTTTTTTTGAGGTGTTTAAAGTGCAGATCTATTGCACAGCAGAATATCACGGAGGCAAAGATCTGTCAATAGCATTGATGGATTCCATGTAGCAACAGGAGAGTTGTTTTTACCTGACTTTTTTTTTTTAGACTTCAGTAGCAAAGATTGTAAAAATTGTGTCACGCAGACACTTATTAAATCTGCTGACGGAGGAGGATCTTTGCTTCCAATAAAACATGATTACATTTCTATATTTTCCTTGATAGAGCCCCAGGCTCATCTCTCAGCTGCACTCCCCTACACCCAGCCCCAAAAAACGATCCACTTATTATAGGTTAAGTCTTGTAACAATGCCAGAGCACACCCATCGCCTCACAAAGCCTGCAAGTGATTGCAAGCACCAAACCAAGGAGAGAGGTACAGCAACACTTCAGTCCTCTTAGGTCAAAATTGCATCCTAAAAACTATATCCACAAGAGATTAGATTGTAAGAGCCCTCTCCATTAGCTTCCAAGGAGAGGACAGTTCTAGGTTTAATTGATGTCATTACGTTGTCTCAAATAATGTACTCTACATTAGTACAGTCTCTTAGAGCCAGGAATATATGACACCTTCAACATGGCAATTTGATTTACAGTAACCAAAGTATATTGAGCATTTGGGTCTGTGAACTGTGCCAGGAATTCGGTGAGCACAGCTTTGGTCCTTACAGCTGGAGTTGTCACCACTTCTACCCAATAGTACTGGCATATGTGTGCAGTCAGTCATGAAGCCAAGGTATTATAGCTATGAATTGTGTTCCAAACCAAGATGAAATCTCATCTGTCTGACAGGTTCTTCTTGGCTCCTGGGTCTAGATCTCCTTGATCTAATAAATCCAAAGTTCTCACATTGAGGGATGGCTCTGACAGGAGTAGTAGGATTCAGCTGTAACGCTGTGTTTTTGGGATGTGAGATTAATCTGCTGGGCTCAGAGATGACTGGGTCAGTAATAACCAGAGGCGGTTACAGGAAGCTTACAGATTTTTATAACTCTGGTATAAAGAGCCACATGTTCACCTAGTAAATAGTTCCTTTGTTTGCCTGTAGGGTTCTTGCTATGAAATGTTACATCTTAGTTGTGAACTGCATGTCCGGCAAACCCTTTAATGGGACTTACCAATTATGAATATTTTTTTTTTTAATACCATAAAGGAAGAAAAATTGAAGGCAGATGTCCAGAGTACCCGGCTGTCAGCTTTATCCGCGTCCATAAGAGGAAGCAGCAACTTCTTGTCCAGCTCTCAGCATTCGGACACTAACTGTAAGTGTATAGTAATTGTAATCGGTGGCGGACGCTGGCTCAGCTTAGCCTGGCTCAGTATGAAGGTTATTGGTTCACACTCAAGTAATTGTGACATAAGCAGCCATGGAATGTTATTACTTTATTTTTCGGACTATAAGACACACTTTTTAACAAGAAAAAGTCTAGGTAAAATTGCCTGTATCTTATATTCTGAAGGTCAGGAGGATTCAACACTGCCGGACCCTCCTGACTGCTGTCCAGGAGATCGGATAAAATGCTTTGTCAACAATTCACCCAATCTCCAAGAGAGATTTCAAAGACCGTTCCCTCTCACTTCCCATCCTGACATGAGAAATACCTGCAGGTAGAGTGAGGTTTGAAGCATGTGACTGAGCATATGTTTCATCACTTTAATGTCCAGAATGGATGGATGTAGCCAAGCTGTATGTGAGTGAATAGATGGGTGTATGTATATAGCAGATTTGTGAGTGAATAGATGGATGTAACAGATTTGTGTGTGAGTCAATGGATGGATGTAGCCGAGCTGTATGTGAGTAAATGGTTGGATGGATGTAGCCGAGCTGTATGTGGGTGAATGGATGGGTGTGTGCATGTAGCAGATTTATGAGTGAATAGATTGATGTAACAGATTTGTGTGGGAGTGAATGGATGGATGGATGTAACAGATATATGTGTGAGTAATTGGATGGATGTAGCAGTGCTGTATGTAAGTGAATAGATGGATGTAACACATTTTTGTGTAAAGGCATTTCTGCCTCTGCCTGCTTTTGATTTTCACCCACTTTTGAGAAAAGTCACAATTTCTTTTTGCAAACATGGTGTGCACCAAAAACTGTATTTTAAGATACATATGTCAATAACTCCGGTTCCTCCACAGCTGAAAAGAAGGGTAAATGCACTTGCCCAGATTTTGACACCATTTGCTTGGAGATTTTAATGCAGACCATCTTGGTGGCTCGTGTTTCCCTGGATAGCTCAAGGTCTGTGATGTCATGTATTGATGTAGCAGTGCTTGAGGTGTAGATTGAGGCATAGAGGGTTACGCTGAGGTGGTGCGGGCTCTTTGCTGGTTGATGTTTTTACTGTGATGTGACGAGTTAATGATTTGTGTGTAAACTCCATCTCTTGTCGTGTAATTGTTTCCACTACTCAGGGCGAGCGTGGTGCAGACATAACCACTTCCTTTTTACTCCCAGCAGTGCAGTGACCGAGTGAAAAGGTCTTTCTGACCCCGGTTACTTAGTGAAGTGCTTATTCTAGCCAGGGAAGTACATTCATCTGAGTACAGATAATCACATCAGGCCACATTCCTGGATCTCTTCCCAGTAGTAGTATTGTGTGCATTGGGCAGGGGGGGGGAATTGGGGTTACTCTCTAGGTGGGCTGTATTCCTTGGCTCTCCCTAGTCCATGATGCTGAGGTCTCAGATACAGAATACATTGTAGATAGGACATTCCTTACTTTATAATCTGTCCAGTTCTGGTGGCTAGATTAAATATGCCTTGTCTTCTTTCATTTCCTTTAACAAAAAATCCAAAGAGAAGTTGGAGGTCTAGAATATGACGTTAGAAATGGGGTCCTTGGTGGGTCAGAGAGGTCAACCTGGGTTGATTTTTTTTTTTTTAAATTAGGTATTATGTAATAAAGAGTTTTTGCAAACTTCTACTATAAGTGCATCACAATAATGAGCACCAAGAAAGAGCATTGTCCACATTGTCAAGTTGTTTAGTTTTATAAGATACATACAAGAATTATATTGTCTCCTTTTTTAAAAAAAATTTAATTAAATACAAAGAAACAATGTTTAAACCCAGACTTGGTAGGGCACAGGGCACATCACGACTGCCAGCAAGATGTAGCATTTCCCTACTAGGTGTGGTTTACCAAAGCTGCCGGCATGTAGCGGCTCTCCTATGGGTGTATACTTACTAATGTAGTCACACATCTGACGTCACCCCAGCGCATCTTCTGTATAACATGACCTCATTCTCATGGAAGTATTTATATATAAAAACACTGTGGGAAAGGGAAACTACAAGTGATCTTTATGGAGGTTTTTTTTATCTATTTGTATTATCCAATTCGTATAAGGGGACAAAGATAAACTCTTGTTTCGGTAACTACAACACCAAGGTTGAGGCCACCAGGATATATAACGTAGATACAGAAAATTGCAGCATTGAAGGATGGAAAAGAAAAAGACAAAAAGGAAAATAAAGCAAATCTATTAATAAATAAACATTAAATCTGATTTACAATTTCAGCATTTTAGAAATCTTAAGATCTAAATGGAGAATCCAAAAGTCCTCTCGTAACAGTTTATTGTCCCAATCACCCCTTCTTTTAGTTTAACAATCTTTTCTAGTACAAAGAAGGAGAAAAATTTCATTGATCATTGATGATCTACAAAGTGTTTGGAAGCCCCAGGCGCCTGAGGTTTACTGTGGGTAATATAACTAATATGATCATGGGTAATATAACTAATATGCCTTAGCATTTAACCACTTCAAGAGCCAAATAGTGTGGTATACTGGATTAAAGGCTTACTACATCACACCAATTCAAAAGCTTTATTTCCCATTACCTGTCTCCCTGCAGGCAGTGTGTAGGGAGTCCCAGGGGAGGGTGATGGGGGACCAGTCTGTGTGACTGTGTTTCAGTTGCTTCTACTCAACAACATCCATCTCCCTCCCCTGCCTGCCTAAAGGTGTTTTCTCCCAAAAAGAAGTTAGGCCCTATCCGTGGCGCTTTGAAATTTCCATCGGCTCCATTACTCCGACAGAGCAATGAGGGGGCCGTTGGAGGTACGTGGGACCCCATCGGACCCCTCGATTTCGTGATCTGTGGGGTTCTCATCACTGAGACCCCCACTGATGAGCAAGTTGTGCCCTATCCTGTGGATAGGGCCTAACTTCTGTTTGTGAGAAAACCCCTTTAATGCACATGACAGGAGGCGGGGGAGGGATGGTCTTCAACTTTGTGGAACATCCATGATCCCTGAAATTTTCTGTCAATGAAATTACTTATATACTTATATCGTAGATGGAATCAGTGTAATGTTTCTAGGGGATTCCAAATATGCTGGATGTGTCTTGCTTATAAGTTCCCAAGGAAGTACACTGCACAGGACTTCTTTTATTAGAACTCTATACACTGTGATTGCGGCAATGTAAAGTTATAAAAATGATGCTAATCAGTCTGGAGTGCTCCGGCCACATCAGCAGAGCACCTCAGAGCGATTTGTCTTATAATTTATTCACTGTCCCCTTACAATACAAGTAAATTGATGGTGGGAGCCAAGGGCACGAGTCTTAGAGAAATATTTAATATTCCACTGTCCCAGCCTTTTTGTTACTCCCTATATATCTAATAAGTTGCTGATTCCAAAAATAGATTTTATATTTTATTTTTCTGCCTGCTAATTTTGTTTTTTACCTAAGTGTATCTTTGTCCCCTTATAATAATCGGATAATGCAAATAGATAAAAAAAAAAAAGGGTTCTTTCTGACCCCGTTTACTTAGTGAAGTGCTTATTCTAGCCAGGAAGTACATTCATTTGAGTACAGATAACACATCAGCCACATTCCTGGATCTCTCCCATAGTAGTATTGTGTGCATTGGGCAGGGGGGGGAATTGGGTTACTCTCTAGGTGGGCTGTATTCCTTGGCTCTCCCTAGTCATGATGCGGAGGTCTCAGATCAAGAATACCTTGTAGATAGACATTCCTTACTTATAATCTGTCCAGTTCTGGGGTCTAGATAAATATGCCTGTCTTCTTTTCATTTCCTTTAACAAAAATCCAAAGAGAAGTTGGGTCTAGAATATGACGTTAGAAATGGGGTCCTGGTGGTCAGAGAGGTCAACCGGGTTGTTTTTCTTTTTTTATTGGTATTATGTATAAAGATTTTTGCACTTCACTATAAGTGCATCAACAATATGGGCACCAAAGAAAGAGCATTGTCCACATTGTCAAGTGTTTATTTTATAGATACATACAAGAATTATATTGTCTCCTTTTTTAAAAAAAATTTAATTATACAAAGAAACAATGTTTAAACCAGACTTGGTAGGGGCACAGGGCACATCAAACTGCGCAGATGATGTACATTTCCCTACTAGTGTGGTTTACCAAAGCGCCGGCGTTAGCGCTCTCTATGTTGTATCCTTATAATGTAGTCACACATCTGACGTCACCCCGCGCATTCTTCTTATAACATGACCTCATTCTCATGGTATTTATATATAAACACGTGGGAAAGGGAAACTACAGTGATCTTTATGGGAGTTTTTTTAATCTATTTGTATTATCCAATTCGTATAAGGGGACAAAGATAACTCTGTTTCGGTAACTCAACACCAAGGTTGAGCGCCACCAGGATAATACGTAGATACGAAATTGCAGCATTGAGGATGGAAAAGAAAAGACAAAAAGGAAAATAAAGCAAATCTATTCATAAATAACATTAAATCTGATTTACAATTTCAGCATTTTGAAATCTTAAGATCTAAATGGAAATCCAAAAGTCCTCTCGTAACAGTTTATTGTCCCCATCACCCCTTCTTTAGTTTAACATCTTTTCTAGTACAAGAAGGAAAAAAATTCATTGATCGTTGGTGATCTACAGTGTTGCAGCCCGTGCCTGGGGTTTACTGTGGGTATATCACTAATTGATCATGGGTAATATAACTAATATGCCTATAGCATTAAACCACTTCAAGAGCCAAATAGTGGGTATACTGGATAAGCTTACTACATCACACCAATTCAAAAGCTTTATTTCCCTTCCCCTGTCTCCCCCTAGCAGTGTGCAGTGAGTCCCCAGGGGAGGGTGATGGGGGACCAGTCTGTGTCTGTGTTTCAGTTGCTTCTACTCTAAACATCCATCTCCCTCCCCTGCCTGCCTAAAGTGTTTTCTCCCCGACAACAGTTAGGCCCTATCCGTGGCACTTTGAAATTTCCATCAGCTCCATTACTCCCGACAGAGCGATGAGGGGCCGTCGGATTTACGTGGGACCCCATCGGACCCCTCGATTTCGGTGATCTATGTGGGGTTCTCGTCACTGAACCCCCACTGAGAGCAAGTTGCGCCCTATCCTGTGGATAGGCCCTAACTTCTGTTTGTTAGAAAGCCCCTTTATGCACATGACAGAGTGGGGAGGGAGGGCTGGTGAGTTTGGAGGAACAGAGACTAAGGTCCAGGCTGCTGCAGATGTCATCCATCTGGTAATTTGGAAAAAAAACATTTTATAAAGTACTGAAAGTTTTCAGAATGCTGAAAAAGACATCTTTAAAATCAGCATTGCATTGGCTTTGGAACCAGTCAGCAGCTAGAAATGCATTTCCTGGTGACAGGTTTGCTTTAAATGAGGTGGTGTTGTTTATGTGTATTTAAGCCTTAAAAAACACCACTTTTACTTCTTGGATTAAGGAGAAAATTTACAGAATTCATTTTTTGTGAATTGTGACACAAGTCATGTCCTGTTTTGGTGTTAAATGTACACAACGCGATGTGATGTATAAACAACTTTGTGGAACATCCATGATCCCTGAAATTTTCTGTCAATGAAATTACTTATATCGTAGATGGAATCAGTGTAATTTTTCTAGGGATTCCAAATAGCTGGATGTGTTGCTTTATAAGTCCCAGAGAAGTATCCTGCACAGGCTTCTTTTATTAGAACTATACACGTGATTGCGGCAATGTAAAGTTATAACAATTATGCTAACAGTCTGGAGTCGCCGCCACACACCAGAGCACCTTCGGAGCATTGTGTTCTATAAATTTATTCACGGTCCCCTACATACAAGAAATTGATGGTGAGAGCCAAGGCACGAGTCTTAAGAGAATATTTAATATTCACTGTCCACGCCTGTTTGTTACTCCCTATATATCTAATAAGTTGCTGATTCAAAAATAGATTTTATTATTTTTTTTCTTGCCTGCCAATTTTGTTTTTACCTAAGTGGTATCTTTGTCCCCTTATAATAATCGGATATGCAATGATCAAAAAACCCTCCCATAAGATCACTTGTATTTCCCTTTCCCACAGTTTTTTATATCTAAATACTTCCATGAGATGAGGGTTCATGTATCAGAATGCGCTGGGGTGACGTCAGATGTGTGACTACATTAGTAAGTATAACACCATAGGAGAGCCGCACATCTGGCATGCTTGGAAGTCACGCCCTGTGCCCTACAGAGTCGTGCTTTAAACTTTGTTTCTTTGTATTTAATTCTATTTAAAAAAGGAGACAATATAATTCTTGTATGTATCTTATAAAACTAAACAACTTGACATTGTGGACAACGCTCTTTCTTGGTGCTCATATGTTACCTGGGAGGGCTAAAGAGTTTCTCAAGGGGAGGGAGTAGGCAAGTTCCTCTAGACCGTTTTACAACTTTTGTCTGTAAATGTTTTTAGATGTGGGGACCAGTTTAACTTGACGAAGAACTCCATAATGGAGTCCTACTTTACCCTTTTACCACATCGTGTTGCTTGCGTTTGCCCACTGCATGCTTTTTAAAGGATTTAAATAAAATGTAGATTTTTATGGATTATGGCTCTGGATTTTTTATTTTTCTCCACAATTGTCATTAACCGGGTGAGCAACCACAACCTACGTCAGGTTTAACACAGGGTCTATAGACCTCTAGGTAAGCGTTCACACACACACTGCTAGTGGGGAGACAGGTAATAGGCAATAAAGCTTTTGAATTGGTGTGATGTAGTAAGCCTCCTGTATACCACACTATTTGCTCTTGAAGTGGTTAAATGCTATAAGCTAAATTACTACAGGCAAATTCACGACAGGGTCTATAGACTTCTAGGTAAGCGTTCACACAAAGGGCGCCTTTATTGTGTGATATATCTATAAATGTATCACTGTACTGAGGCTTGTTATTGGTATTATCCATTTATAATCGGAAAAAGTGAATATGAAATGTATATGATATGATATCAAAAGTAATTTTTTCCTAAAATGACTTGGAGTGGAAAGTTTGGTTGACGCCACATTTGTAAAATAGCCTTCAACCTCCAGCCTCCAGGGCCATGATTGTAACAATAGGTAACTACCTAGGTGCCCTGGTCTGGCTTCTAGATATTTTTGAATATTGCATACAGTAGTGCTTAAAGAGGTATTCCAGGAATCAGCATAATTCATATACAAATGGGCACTCAAAATATAAGCTAATGTGTAATTAGTTATTTAAAATTTTGCTCCCCTTAGCAGAAAATGCTTTGCACATAGACTGTAATGAAGAATTAAAATGCTACCGGCCCTTTAATCAGTCCGTTAATTTCCTCCGCGCGGTCCGTTGCAGGACAGAAGATGGCCGCTGGTCACATGTCCACATCACATGTCCTACAACTGCCTGGGCAGGTCATGTGATCACCACTAAGTTTGGCTGTTGTTGGTTGGTTGCAGTGCATCCAGTATGGTCAGTGTTGTGGTGATGGCAGTTACACATCATTACTATGGTAACAGAGCAAGAAAACCTGTTAGATCATCACTGGGAGCAGAGCATAAGTGGTAGGAGGAGTTACTCAGAACTAAAGGATCATGGAACTTGTAGTTTCCAGCGGCAGCCATCTTAGTGATAACTCCTCATACTTTAGAGAGGCTATAAATTAAGTAAATCATAAAATCAAACTATGTAAGCTCCGTTTTGTGACTAATGACATTGAGTATTGTTGTATTCATTTATTTATATCATCATGGGTTTTTGTGTCAGACGTTCATATTCCCGGAATACCCCTTTAATTTGTGATCTGCAGGAAACGTATGGACTGTCACCCAGAACTCCTGGATCACAGGACAGGCCCACAGTCAGCAAAAGTAATTATGTAAAAGGTTCCTGTGGATGATTTAGTAATCTAAATAGCCCGGACAGATTCCCTTTAATCTATAGATTTAGTCAGAATATTCTTTGTGCAATCTCTGTTTACCATACACTACCGCCTGTTCCTAGGAGAGGGCAGCATAAACACCCTCAGCTTTCCCTACACAGACAGTCCCCGGGTAGGGGTTCCATACGTTGTTAAGTTGAATTTGTATGTAAACCGTATATTTTATAATTGTAACTCCAGACAAAAATTCTTTTTTGCCTCAGTGACAATTGGAGTTTCAAATTTTTTGCGGTAATGGGACCCATGATTATCAATAAAGCTTCATTACAGACGCCTTACAGCTGATCATTGCAGTCTAGGTCTAAAGTAAAGCATTTAGAGAGCTTCACCAGAGGTCACAGTGGGCATAGGGGTCGTCTGTAATCTATCACTATTTCTTGTTTCAGCTCCTGTAAAAAGAAGGCATCCTCCATGTTTTGAAACTATCAAAGATCACACCATGGGCATTGCTGCCTCCTGAAAGAATGACTGGATGACTACTCTCTACCTTGATGATCACAAGTGGTTTGTGTGGCAATGAATATATAATCTACATATAATCATATAAGGAAGGCAAGGAGCAGGGCTCCCTCTGGACCTGCTGCAGGGCTGAGTCCGTTCCTGCAGAGATCCTGAAATCATGCGTTGTGCCCTGACTGTGCCTTACACCTCCTGGCATCCGTCTATACCACACCGGCATATAAATGCTGCATTGACAGTCAGATGGGGTATCACATGCTTTTGTACTTACAGACTTGACATGAAATGCTGCTAAAAATAAATATAAATCTGATTTAACATGATTTGTGCATTGCTGTGAATGATGATAACTTTGCAATAATAAATCATATCTCAATGTTCTTGCCCAACTCTTCACTATCACTTCTTCAATTTCACATTCCATCTGTAGTTCTTGCTTCATATTTTTATCAGAATCTTATTTAATATGTAGTCTCCAAAATGGGGTCATGTTTAATGGTCTACTAATATTTTGGGACTTTTAAGCCCCTGTATTGGCACAGTTGTATAATGATCACCACAGTCGGTGTGAAATATCATATAGTGCTATTATCCTTCTCAGTTCTATCTGCAGCAGAGCAAACTGGTAGCCATCTCCTGTGGCACAAAATACACTGCTCAAAAAAATAAAGGGAGAACTCAAATAACACATCCTAGATCTGAATGCAAGAAATATTCTCATTGAATACGTCGTTCTGTACAAAGTTAAATATTGCTGAAAACAAAATCACAAAAAAATCAGCAATGCAAATCAAATTTATTTCTGCTGCTGGGTTGTTGCCCTCCAACTCCCTCCACGTCTCCTGGTAGTACCTAAAGCCTCTGGACATTACCAAACAGACACTGCAAACCTTACCACAGCTCGCATTGATGTGCCATCCTGTATGAGCTGCACTATCTGAACCACCCTGTGGGTTGTAGAGTCCGTCTCATGCTACCACCAGTGTGAAAGCACCACAAACATTCAAACTTGACCAAAACATTTGCCAGAAAGCATCAGTACTGAGAAGTGGTCTGTGGTCCCCACCTGCAGAACCACTCCTTTATTGAGTGTGTCTTGCCAATTGCCTGTGAAATTGATGGTCAATCAGTGTGGCTTCCTAAGTGGACAGTTTGATTTCATGGAAGTTTGATTTACTTGGCGTTATATTGTGTTGTTTAAGTGTTCGCTTTATTTTTTTGAGCAGTGTATATTTTGTACTAAAATGCCATTTCTTTGGTAAAGAGAATATTTTGTCCAAACACTAATTCAATTTTAATGTTTTCTAAATAAATACCTGGAGGGAGTGTAGTTTCTAAAATGGGGTCACTTCAGAAAATAATCACAATCTAATCTAATAATCAGAGACCTCTAATCATAGCGGGCCTCGAATGTCAGAGTACTAATATCCTAAGCCTTGCAGCGTGACCAGGGACAGTTTAACCCTTTCCTTTTTATGCGCAGAGTTGTCAGAAATTGACTATGACAGTAGAATAATATTAGAAGCCTCTGACCAGTTTTATTATCCATGATAAAAGAAAGCCAATCAAACACTGGCAGCAGGAAGAGATTACAAGTCATGAGATCCTACTGTACCTGGGGAAGTCGGCTGCAGTAATAATGTGGGTACCATCTACAGCAGCGGTTCTCAACCTGTGGGTCGCGACCCCGGTGGGGGTCGAACGACCAAGACACAGGGGTTGCCTAAAGCCATCAGAGCCACGATTTTATTGCATTTTTTGGCATGAATACAATATACTTAATATTCCATGCCCTGTACTGAGAAGTTGAGAAAAAATTCCAAATGCAATGAAATTGGTGAAATAATGCATTTGCATCATTTTCTTCTGGGTTTAGTTTTTAAAATTTTCACTGCACCCTAAATGACACGTTTCCTTTATTCTCTTGGTCTACACAATCACTGGGATACTGAATTTATCTAAGTTTTATTACATTTTTTTTAAAAATTAAACTTCCTGTACAAAAAAAAAAATTTTAGTTTTGCCATCTTCCTATTCTGCAAGATGAGCTGACGTTTTCTTTGCTACCATTTTGGGGACTGCACAACCTTGTGAGCACTTTTTAATACTTTTTTTTTTTTTTTTTTTTTTTTATATAGCCAAATGGCAAAAAGTGGCATTTTGAACATTTGGGCACCAATTTCCGTTACGGAATTCAACGCTGGGAATAACGGTTATTATATTTTTAGCGGACATTTTGGAATGTGGTGATATATATTTTTTTAGGGAAAGGTGGGTGATTTTTATTTATTTTTTTTTGTATTTTTCCAACCCCTTAGGGTACTTTAACCCTAGGTTGTCTAATTGATCTCACCATATACTGCCGTACTACAGTGTGTCTTAGTTTTTGAAGGTCTTGTGCATGCAGGCGTGCGTCTATACTACTGCCGCCACCTGCTAGTTAGACAGCCCAGATTTGATGTCTGACACTGGCTAGGAATAAGCTAGGGTACTGCATCAATTAGTTATGGCATAAAGCCACTACCTGTATTTGTGAAAATAGTGGTGACTGGTTCCCTTTAACCCCTTATCGTGCAACCACCAGTAATGTGCTCGGTAAGCACCCTGAGTGATCAGCTACTTTATCGACAAAATTTTCGAAAATAGTTCTGACACCATTGGAGAGGGCAATCAGTATGTCAGACATGGATCTAGTGCAAACACCAACCGTGTGCCTCTACCCATTCAACCAATTTGGTCTCCAAAAAGGGCATATCCCAGATGAAAAGAGGAAAAATCTTGTTTTAAAAAATCCATATCAGAGGGTATCCTAGTTCAGTGAGTGTTGGGGCCACATGCATAAACCAAAGTATCTAAAATACAAAAAAATAAGAATTAGTAAAGAGAATTTTTACATTGTAACATAAATCATGTCCTTTCTATGAAGATGCATCATGTTAGTGTAGCTGAAGGCTATGGGGCTGGACTCAAATCAAAGTGCCCAAGCCAAAGTCTACATTCAAGACCCATAGGTTGTAGTGTTTGCAATCTATAAATCCATTCAGTTTCTCGTTTTTTTTTAGTACCTCTTGTTGGTGGGACATGGTCCACAATCCAAATGTTCAGTTGGTGAATGTTGTGTCCAGCTTTAAGAAAGTGGCGAGGGACAGGGAGATCCTATGATTATTAAATCTCAATCTACATCCCGTGGTAGTTTCTCCCACAGTTTGGGGCACGGGCACATCAGAACGTATATTACAAAATCTGTTCTGCAAGTAGTGTGATGTTTCAATTTGTACATTTTTTTGTGTGAGTGTACAAACACATCACCTTTTACTATGTATCTGCAGTGTTCACAGCCTGGTTTTAATTTAGTGGCTATATTTAAGTGTTTAGAAGACCCAATGTCACTTTTAACTAGAGTCTATCACAAAGGTTCTTGACTTTTATAAGAGGAGGGAATTAATTTCTGAACATAGGAAAAAGAAAATGAAACTCTGCAACACTGCAAGTTAAAATCTTGTCTTCTTCTGAAGAACCCTTATTTTCAATAGTCCAGTAAAACATGGCAAGCATATCCCCCACATGTGCAAAAAACTAGGTAAAAAAGACTACACGTTTCTGCCGCTCGATGCACCCTTAGTCATGGCTACTTTCCCAATGAGTGCACTGGAATAAGGACCGCTCCCAAGCAACACCTGCGTCACCTGACCAAGGTACAGCCAAGGGGCGGACCAGATTCCAATACTCCATACACAACTACTTTAAACATTACATGTTCACATAATTAAAAGATATAATGGAAAAACACAATAAAAGATATTACAAATCATCATATGAAATCGTTTGGCCGTCCCCTATGTGTTCGGTGACATAGATCACTAATCACATTAACTGCAAATGTTCCTGTTCGGGGTTTGACACTCCGGCCGGATGGTAACATCTTTCAGAAGACTAGATGCAGTGTATACGAATATCAGGAACCTATCCATCTGGCAAGTGGCGTTCTGCATAATATGTATATTCGCTTCTAGCCAATGTATAAAATACTCACCTAATTGTACGTTTCATATAAATCTAGCAAAGACATATGTCAAATCGGAAAAGGGCTAAAAACGAGACCCGTAAATTATAAATCCCAGGACAAGAAAGTGGTGAAAGCGAATCTAACACGACTCCAGCAAGAATTAATAATGAAACTTAATTTCGTGTCTATGGTTCAGGCCTTTTGGGAACCTCGTATCAAGATGAAAGATCCCGCAAGATTCTGGATCTATCCCCTCCTCTTGTCAGAGGTTTTATTTGTTCAATTACCATTGTGTGTAGAGAAGATAAACTGCCCTCGCCATGTCTCGCCAGACCCGATAAATTTCTCTTTCTCTGCCCTTGTTCCACAGTATTCAATTTAAACCAACTACCTATGTCTCTTATATGTTCCAGAAATGTCTGCTTGAATTTACGAATGCTACATCCGACATATGATTTATGGCACATAGTGCAGTCCACCACATATACCACATGATCACTGTTACAATTTACATGACTATTGATCTCCTCCAGAATTTAAAAAATATTTGGTCGGTGACACAAAGTTACAGGTTTTACAGGGGTCACTTACTTAAAAAAACCTCTGTGTTAACCCTCGATCGGAACAAACTAGAAGATACATGGTTGCCTATAGTTTTTGTTCTTCTTGAGACCACTCTACCCCCATTGTCCAAAATTTTGGACAAGGCTGTGTCCTCGAATAAAATTGGTAAATGTTTGTGAATTATATGTTTAATTTGATGGAATTGGTCTGAAAACTGTAAACTCAAAACAGGAGCATCATTTTTCTTTACATTCTCCTGAAAATTGGCCTTTCTATCTAACATGCTTCTCGCTGTTTAGTGGCTACTATGCATTCTGCTCTCCTGAGCGTCCAAAAGGGGGTTACTTCCTATCTTTTAAATTCCTCTACATTCTTATGGTGCTCAGTGAGAATCGACCAATGTTTGCAAATTAATTTGGTGACATAGTCACAATGTGATCCATATGTCATAACAAATGGGTTTTTTTAGGCATAGAAGTAGGTTTATTTTGACCAGACAACAATGACTTCCTGTCCTGTGCTTTGGCCCTTGTCTTATGTTGTTTGGTAGGTCTTTTCGGGTAACCCCTATCCACAATTTTTGACCAGGTTGTCATCCTCCACAATCCTCAAAACTCTCAACATCATTTGCCTCTGGGTAGAGACACACGATTGGTGTTTGCACTAGATCCATATCTGACATACTGATTGCCCTCCCCAATTGTGTCAGAACTATTTTCAAACTTTTTGTCGATAAAGTAGCTGATCACTCAGTGTACCGACTGTGCACATTACTGGTGGTTGCATGATAAGGGGTTAATATGGCCAGTTTTGAGACAATATGGCTTGTGGTTCCCTTACGCCCACTTAGCCCGGCACCCTTCTATAATGCACACGTACCTTTTATTCGGGATATGGGCAGTTTTCCCTTATTAAAGATCATCAGACTGCGTGGTAGTCGTCTATTTACCTCAGAGCTTGACACTTACAGCGATAGCAGCACAGCCATGAACTCCCTGATCACCCTACTAATTTCTCAGGTATGTTGTACGGGCACGCTGACCAGTCACTTGAGCTCGGCCATGTTGGCAATTGTTACGTTCTTTAGCAGGAGCGGTGGTTACCTACCAACATACCTACTCTGTTTGCAATAGCTCCGTTCATGTCACATTGAGGCTTCGCGGAATTTCAGTCCATTACAAATACATTACAATTTGTATTTCATGATCACTATATGTACTGTATAACACTATAGGAGCGATGTATGTATTTTAATAAACCGGTGTGCTTCCTCAATCGTTTTCCCTCACCTGTGAGTAAGGTGAGTTGAGGCTGGCACCCTTTTTCCGGTTATACCATTGTACTGGTCCACTTATACGTTTGGCTATATCCGCAATAAATATATTGCACATTTGGCGGAGACATACATCACTTCATCTTCAGTGGAGGTTGTAGCTGTGTCTTTCTCCCTCTGTGCCGGCGTTGTTCATCCTGGTCTTCTTCCTAGAGGATTCATCACAGGCGGACGTCCCTTCTGCATTAGGTCCAAAAAGTAATCTTCTACAGGCCATGAGTTATCACTGCTTCTCCTCCAGGACGCAGGCAGTGTGATGTTATGGATGTTGGTATCTTCTCTATGCAACATAGGTTGCATAAACGTCATTGCTTGGTCAACAGTACAGGCATAGTCATACACAGAACCCAAGCAGCGGTCACATCACTCTGCCTGAATCCTGAAGTAGCCATGGGTGTCTAGGGCACTCTTGCTGGGTGCGGCCCAGAATAGTAACAGAATGGCAAACTCTGCAAGATGTGGCCACGTTTCAGCTTCTCTGCCCAGTAGGGTGGTAAACCCCAATATACCAATGTTCCATGTAAAATTACATTTTATTTAGCAATAACTGAGGGGAACACTAAAGCCCAATATACTGCAGTTCCACAAACAAATAAGAACTGGCAGAGTATGCAGGGGGTGGGTTTAACCCCAATATACTGTCGTTCCAAGAACAATTAGAAACTGGCAGATTATGGAGAGTATTTTGTACCACCCATGGTGACACCAAATTTGTTGCAAAGGGCAAAAAAAAGAAGCAAGTATTGGTTGCCACGTCCACTTGAAGAGACAGTCTGTTTCTCTGGTTGCTATCAAACCTCTCTTCTACTGTGTGTCCATTTGGAGGACATAGGAGTCTGCCTATTAGACATCCACTGTTGTATATTTTTTGGGGGAAAATATGTCAAAATAGATGAGGAGGGATAGTGAACCACAATATATTGCATTTCCAAGAACAATTAGAAAGCAGCGGATTATGCAATGTATTTAAGGGGGATGGTGAATCCCCCCCCCCCATATTCTGTAGTTCCATAAACAAATAAGAACTGTCAGAGTATTCCATAACTGAGGGGACTAGTAACCCCAATATACAGTAGTTCAAAGAACAATTAGAATCTGGCAGATTATGGAGAGAATTTTATAGCCCCAGTGGTGACCCCAAAAAATGTTTGTGATGGGCAAAAAAAGTGAGGAGCCAGATTACTCTAATGCATTACAACACATGCAAACAAACCAGCAGAAGACAGATGTACAGAACTTTTTTGGGTTGTGTACAACCATCAGTCTTCTGCTGGGTTGTTTGCATGTGTTGTGATGCATTAGAGTATATCTGGCACCTCACTTTTTTGCCATTTTTGCAATTTCTTGGCCAACAGCTTCATCAGCAGCAATATGAATTGTGTATACTGCCCATGACCATTTAAGTGATCAATCACCCCCTGGCCTGTACACTCCCAGTAAGCCACAAGACTATCCCTTCTCATCCTTTCACTGTCCCTATTGCCCATTCTCTCCCTTCACTCAGCATCAGCCTCTTATCCGAAGATGAATCAGTAAGAAAAAGCCAGAGATGGCGCAGAGGAAGACCTTTTTATGGGCTGTGGTACCCTGCAATCTCACGGGTTGGCTCTCAGCAGGTTCTGACGTGCTGTATTGTTACCAGGCTCTTCTTTTCCATGTTCAGTGTCGTGTTAGGCGCTATTTTGGGAGAACTTGGTTTCAGAGAATTGCCAGACAATTTGCATCCATGACGAATCTTTTTCCTGAAGTTTTGATCAAATTCGACGTCCTCTGAATAAGTTTATTCATCATAAAATTATACTAATCGGAGCGTACATGTACAAGCCAAACCTGATATTTAGGTGTAGATATTAACATGTCCATGAGTGGTCCAACAGAACACTGTCCATGTGGAAAGCTAATTTTCCAGGAGGAGAAAGGTGTCGACTAGAGATGAGCGAGCACTAAAATGCTCGGGTACTCGTTATTCGAGACAAACTTTTCCCGATGCTCGAGTGCTCGTCTCGAATAACGAGCCCCATTGAAGTCAATGGGAGACTCGAGCATTTTTCAAGGGGACCAAGGCTCTGCACAGGGAAGCTTGGCCAAACACCTGGGAACCTCAGAAAAGGATGGAAACACCACGGAAATGGACAGGAAACAGCAGGGGCAGCATGCATGGATGCCTCTGAGGCTGCTTAATCGCACCATTATGCAAAAATTATGGGCAACAGCATGGCCATGACAGAGTGACCAAATGAGGCTAGATAGCATCTAAAACATGCAATAATTGACTCTGACACTATAGGGGACGGCATGCAGAGGCAGCGGCAGCAGTGGCAGGCTAGAGAGTGTCATGGCGACATACCCTAAATGGACTCAGGTTTCACCAAAGGAGGTGAAATGATTTCCTATGTGAACAAAAGGTTGACGGTATATTTAGTCGATAACACAGCATGGTGGCGACATAGTGACCAAGTTCCATAACGTATCTGGTGAAACACCCGAAAAATGACCCTGACACAGCTCTTTTGATAAGGGGACGACATGTGGAAGCAGCCATGGAGACGACTTCCATGATTAAGAGCGACAGTATGGGGCATTCATATTGCGCTGCTATGATTGCAACTTCAGATCTCCAGCATGGTGGCGACAGATGGGCCGAGTATCTGGTGAAACACCTGAAAATTCTGCCTGACACAGCTCGTTTGATAAGGGGATGATGTGCTGCATATCCTCTCGTGCTCTAGCGTCTGGGGTATAGAGAGTTGAAATGAGACATTGGTGGACGCTGTGGAGGATCGTGGAGGCAAAATGGACAGGAGACAGCAGGGGCAGCATGCATGGATGCCTCTGAGGCTGCCTAATCTTGGGATGGAGCTGGCGGTCCGCTGCCAGGCAAGCTTTTGCCTGTCCAAGCCCCTGTCTCTCGGCTCCTCCCCACCCAAA
Organism: Engystomops pustulosus; assembly: GCA_019512145.1. Lineage (NCBI taxonomy): Eukaryota > Metazoa > Chordata > Amphibia > Anura > Leptodactylidae > Engystomops > Engystomops pustulosus. The sequence continues at coordinate 64,816,955 of CM033647.1, forward strand.
ATGGGCCTGGGGCCAGAAGCGTTTACTTTGAAAAAATTATAATTTTCAAAGCAGGCCGGGTCATTTGAATATTTCACCTAGGAATAATGGAATAACATAGTGGTTCTATTTTTAATTGTTTTTACAGAAATGGTTCCATGATTAAGAGCGACAGTATGGGGCATCCATATTGCGCTGCTATGATTACAACTTCAGGTCTCCAGCATGGCGGCGACAGATGGGCCGAGTTCCACTATGTTTCTGGTGAAACACCTGAAAATTCTGCCTGACACAGCTCGTTTGATAAGGGGATGTATGGAGGCAGTGAACTAGTAGTAGATTAAAGGTGCTGCAGTTAAAACTATATTAGTTGGATCTTGGGATGGAGCTGGTGCTCCGCTGCCAGGCGAGCTTTCGCCTATCCAAGCCCCTGTCTCTCGGCTACTCCCCAAACAGCACTTCTAAGAACCTTTTGTATAAGATCAAGTGTAGTAGCGTTTTTATAAGTTTGGGATATGGCGGGTGAGGGGAATGTAAACAGATGTGCAAGAAGCGCTGAAATAATATCGGTAAATGATAAAAGTTTGCCAGTATATTTTGTGGATTACACAGCAGGGTGGCAACAAAGTTAACAAGTTTGATGTGGAAGCCATGAAAAAAAAACAAAATTCTGCCTGACACAGCTCGTTTGATAAGGGGACCATGTATGGAGGCAGTGAACTAGTAGTAGATTAAAGGTGCTGCAGTTAAAACTATGTTAGTTGGATCTTGAGATGGAGCTGGCGCTCCGCTGCCAGGCGAGCTTTCGCCAATCCAAGCCCTGTCTCTAGGCTACTCTCCCAAACGCACTTCTAAGAACCTTTTGTATAAGATCAGTGTAGTATCGTTCTTTAAGTTTGGGATATGGCAGGTGAGGGGAATGTAAACAGATGCGCAAGAAGCGCTGAAATAATATCGGTAAATGATAAAAGTTTTGCCAGTATATTTTGTGGATTACACAGCAGGGTGGCGACAAAGTTAACAAGTTTGATGTGGAATCCATGAAAACAACCCAAAATTCTGCCTGACACAGTTCGTTTGATAAGGAGACCATGTATGGAGGCAGCTATATGGACGACTTTTGGAGGCAGCTATGGCGATGACGTGTGGAGGTAGCAATGGAGACAACGTGTGGAGCCAGCTAAAAAGACGACATGTGGAGGCTGCTATGGAGACAACTTAATTTGGATAGTGCCTGTATGTGGCAGTCCAAAAAAGTTTTCAAACCAGAGGAGCAGGTAGATGGTCCTCCAGAAAAATTAAATAAATTGAGTGCCTGTATGTGGCAGTCCAAAAAAGTTTTCAAACCAGAGGAGCAGGTAGGTGGTCCTCCAGAAAAATTAAATAGATTGAGTGCCTGTATGTGGCACTCCCAAAAATTGCTTAAAACAGAGGACCGGGTAGGTGGCCCTCCAGAAAAATTAAATACATAGAGTACTATAGCTAGAGCCAGTTGGCCCTGGCAAAAAATAGCCAAAATAGCCAGGAAGGAGGCTGAGGTGGAGGAGCTGGAGGTGTGGTGATTTCGGTGACATGGGTGGACTGCGTGGAAGACTGACTGGTGGACAAATGGCTAGAAGCATTGTCCGCAATCCACGACATCACCTCTTCGCACTGTTCTGGCCTCAACAGTGCTCTACCACGAGTCCCAGTAACTTGAGACATGATGAACCTAGGGAGTGTAGCTCTGCGGCGTTCCCCTGCTCCCTCATCAGCAGGTGGTGTCTCACCCCGCCCAGGACCACGGCCTCTGACCCCTGCAGTAGTTGGACGCCCACGCCCTCGTCCTCTACTCCTAGCCCTCGGGTTAAACATTTTCCAAATTAAAGTGTAAACTTTAAAAAAAATGTTTTTGTGTTTATTTTTTTTAATTTTTATTTATTTTTTAACAAAACGATGCTATCCTATTGCTATGGCTAGTTTCTAACCTACACTGACAGCACACAACTGGATTTTGTGCTGTGCCAGATGACTTTGAGTTATAAGAGAAATAAACGTAAAAAAAAAATAAATCAGACTCGGCGTAATTCAAATCAAACCCCTAATAAATTGTCCCACTTCGGTGTTTGAGGTGGATATGTGTGTCACTAAGAGCTAAACACAACGGTCGCAAGTCTCCCTGCAAATTCCTCACAATATGGTACTAGCTGCACTACTTATTCCAGCAAGCCCAGCCACTAGCAAACAAAAAAAAAAAGGAAAATAAAACGCTATTGTAGGCCTAAATAAGCCGTTGGGGTTCTCCTATGGCTATTTTCTAGCCCACACTCAAAGCACACTGCTTTGGCAGATTACTGTGAGTTCTAAAAAGAAATAAACGTAAAAAATAAATCAGCAGACTCTGCCTAATTCAAATCAAACCCCTAATAAATTGTCCCACTTCAGTGTTTGAGGTGGATATGTGTGTCACTAAGAGCTAAACACAAGTCTCCCTGCAAATTACTCACAATATGGTACTAGCTGCACTACTAATGCCAGCAAGCCCAGCCACAAGCAAACCAAAAAAAAGGAAAATAAAACGTTATTGTAGCCCTAAGAAGGACTGTTGGGTTCTTGTAGAATCACTCCTGCCTAACAACGCAGGCAGGGGCTAGTCTATTCCAGGGTCACCTGATCTGGCCAGCCAACCACTGCTATCGACGTGTAAGGGTACCACGTCATGCTGGGTGGAGTGCAGAGTCTCCTGGCTTGTGATTGGCTCTTTTTCTGGCCGCCAAAAAGCAAAACGGCGGGAGATGCCATTTTCTCGAGCGGGCGAAATACTCGTCCGAGCAACGAGCAGTTTCGAGTACGCTAATGCTCGAAGGAGCATCAAGCTCGGACGAGTATGTTCGCTCATCTCTAGTGTCGACCACAGGGATGGTGTTTTCTGGACTGATCACAGTTGTCCTAGATTTGTTTTGTTGTTGTTTTTTCCTTTACCTATTATCAGCTTATTAGTCATATATTTCTAATATGAAGAGTTAGTGAGTCGGGGGTTTTCCATGATGTCAAAGTTCTTGCGTGGTATACTGGTCCATCCATCCAACTACAAAGTACTTTAAATAAAAGCTATGCCAGTATATACATGCATGTATGTATGTATACACCATTCATTTAAGTGCAGAGTGTAGGAGTTGGTGTTGGATAAAGGGATTAGGTTTTAAGCAATAAAGTAGGTAAACATAGAAGAGTTAACAGAGAGAGAAAATTAATGTAGAAGAGTTTACTTGGGTAATGTGATAGGCCTGACTAAAAGGTCTTTATTTAGGGCAGAAGTTAAACTGTGAATGTTGGGAAATGTTGGGCTGTATGAATATTACAACCCCTACCATTACATACTTCCTACATCTGGTACTTGAATCAAGCTTCTTGGGGAATGGAGGATGTTCTTTCTGCTTTCAATTGGCGGTTTCAGGACCTTTGTGTACATGTGTATTGAGAGCATGAACAAATATACAAGGATTCCATTGGAGGTTTTGGTGGCCATGGCCCCCCTAGGAGGCTTTGGCCTTACGCTACCGCCCAAACCACCTATATTATAATCCACTACTGCATGCATGACACATATTATACAGAGGTGAGAGAGGAAATGCATTCTTGGGTGGATGATTAACCAGCACAATGAATGTTATAGGGTACAAACATCCATGAGTCATGGAGAAGATGCTAAGTTCTAGAGATTATTTTGAGTTGCAGGTGACATAATTAAGCAAGTGTTTAAATATTAGGAGCAGTGGCGTAACAAGACTCTAATGGGCCCCGGTGCAAACTTTGTATTGAGGCCCCATATACCAGAACCTTCACGGGTCCCACACACGGTACTTAAGAATACACATTTACAATATATCTGGAACATCCACTAAGTTTAAGCTGCACACACATATAAATATGTAACTAGTAATATTGTACTGCACACATATACCAGAATACGCTGCAGAAGCACCCTGCTCATCCACACGTACGCAGTGCCAGGAACACCCCACTCATTAACTCGCATTGCACCAGCACCCTGCTCAGCAATTTGTGTGCTGCATCAGCACCCCACTTATCAATTCATATGCTGTGCCAGCACCCCTAACTAAAAGTACCACAGCAGAATGCGCATTAAAAATAATAAAATAATTACTTACCTTGCAGATGCCAGCAGTCCCCTGGCTTCAGGCTTCCACTGATGCAGCCATTACTGGTGCCATCAGCACACGTGCCTTGCTCATAGAGAGATCGCAAGCTGAGGAAGCTCTACGGACAACTTATACCGTGTAAGCCAGTTGAAGAAATTCCTGTTGTTTTTGATAGGTAAAATGAAGTAACCTCCTTGAGATTGTTATATATTTCAGTTAGCCATTAAAAGGTAAAATGTTACAAGCAAGCGTTTGAGACAGCTTAAGTCCCTCCATCAGACACATTGAACAGAGAAGGGAACAAAGATGGCACCACTATATACCGACCTCTTCATGGCAAAACTTCAAAACTATTTCCTGGAATCGTGTACCACTGGTTGTGACTTACAATCCACATTTGGAAATACTAAGAACAACCTCAAGAAAACTCAACCACATACTTCACAAAGATGACCGCCTAAAGACAATGTTCCCGGACCCTCCACTGCTGTGCTACAGGCAACCCCCAAACCTGAGGAATATTGTGATCAGGAACAAGGGACTTTTCCCTGTAATGTCAGGAGCGCTCTCTGATTTTGACCACAGACAGGATACAGATCCTCAACACAGCAGGAATATAACATCCCGAGGACAATTTCATGTTCTCCTTCTAATTTAGTCTACCTGATTGTGTGCACAAAATGTCCTGTGTGTGTGTGTGTGTGGGGGTGGGGTGTCTTTATGTTGGAGAAAAAGGACAAAAACTAAAAGCCTGGATGAGGTATCATCACCACTTAATAAAATATGAGCAGAGACATCGACCTGTGGCCAAACACTTCTGAACTCCCGGCCATAATACCCTGGATATGAAGGGCAATTCCCAGTCACGAAATGAGAGACAAATTTGGGAATGCAAATTTATTACTCTCTTTGACACCCTCCACACAGGACTTAATTTAACAAGGGGATTCATGACCCACTACAACATCTAACCAATGTTCACCTGAGATAGTGGGGTCATCAGACACTCAAGAGTCATTAACTAGGTTGCAATAAAACAGCTCACTGCTTAATGAATCTAATTAAGGACCTCTTGTCTCAACCCTTTATTATTGCTATTGTCTTTTTGTTTTTTTGCATCACTTCTCTGTTCATTGTGTATAAAATCTGTATCACTTCAGTAAGCCTGTTATACCATGCCTGACGAAGGAAAAGCTTGCTTGTAACATCTTACCTTTTTCAGGCTCACTGAAATATATCACAATCTCAAGGTTACTTCATTTGACCTATCAAAATTGATTAGGATTTTTTTCATGCTGCATTTTTCTCTGACAGTGTTATATGGCAGTGGTCCACAACCAGAGACCCCTCATGGGCCCTGTAAAAGATAATATGTGTGCCTCGCGTTTACCCTGTACCTAGTACCAATTAATATAATGCCCCCTTTCCTGCAGCCCCATTGATAATGCCCAATTTTTTCAGCCCTCACCATATAATGTCCCCTTTCCTGCAGGCCTTTCTTAAAGTTCCAACTTTTTTGTGGTCCCCTCCATGTAATGTCTCTTTTTCTGTAGGCCCCTCCATATAGTTTCCCCTTTTCTGTAGCCGCTTCTTTATAATGCTCCCTTTTCTGTACCCCCATTTTTCTAGTCATTCCCCTCTACTTATAACAGCCCTGTGTCTGCAGCCCCAAGTGTGTGCCTCCTGGATGCAGAACCATGCACATCCATCGCAGAGAGAAGAGGACTACCGCTGCTTTGGGGAGTGAGGGAAGGTGACTTACAGAAGGTGACTTTTACAGAGTGTTTTATTCACAGTCTGGCCATCGAGGACCACTGTTATAGCGGATGCAAAAAAAAGTCCAGTGGACCATTGTTGGCATCATATGTATTATTGGAAGGTGTTTTCCATTCATGTGTCATTGACAATTGAAAATAGCTGCCCGGGGTGCAAACACAAGCAGAAATAGTACCTGCTTGTGTGCATGGGCCTCTTTAGTTCTGTCCAAGTGATGTCAGATCTAGAAAAAATAGCATGTGTACAACTGGCCATAGGTCCATGTTGGAGAGGGAGGTGACATCACGCAGGAGATCTGAATAATTAGCAGCCCGGAGCTCCGGACATCTCATCCCGCACTCCAGCCTGCTAATTATATGTCTTTTTTCAGGTGATTCCAAGTTGTCAACATTAATCTCTTACTGATGCGCGCCGGGTGTGGGTGTATGGCTGAGCCCTCTCCATAGACGGTTTGAATCCATTTTTGGGCCGATTTTAAGCTGTCCGTTAAAATAACGCATGCGTTTTTTGAAAACACATCAGTTTATGACCGGTTTTACCAATTATCTTAATTAAAATGGGTCCAAAACACATGTGTTTTTTAACGGATTGCTTAAAAACAGCCCAAAAACAGGTTCAAACACAGGTCTTTGCTGCATAACGTGTTATCCCCGTGAACCCCTCCGGGAAAGCTTCCGGCGGCTTCAAAAAGATGGAGGCCCGTGAGCCCTCTCCATGCACCTGCATTCGGCGGCATACTAATACGGCGGCGCCCGTCGGGAAGGGGTTAAAAAATTGCAAATGAAAACAAATGATTCATGTGCCCTATTGAATAGCAATTGTGCTTTGGATTGCCATCAATTGCAATTGATTTAACACTACACAAATAGTTATTGCTGGGTGGTGGACCCCTACTGATCTGAATAATCTGTGAAAACCCTTTAACCACTTAAGCATATCAGATCAGATCACTCTAAATAGCAGGGTGCAAAGGGGAGCTACAAAACATGAATGCAGATTAAGCAGATTATGAGTTTGTGGGGTATGATCTAAACCAGTGATGGCTAACCTATGACACGCGTGTCACTGCTGACACACGTAGCCATTTTCACTGACACGCGGCTGCCTGAGAGTTAAGTTTCATCCTACATGATCAGGTGGCTGAGAGATTGCACTGAGCTTCCAGCACTCCCCCCTCCTCCTCCTCCCCCGGGCCGGCCCCTCCCCATGTGTGAGCTGTGCCTAGTGTCTCCAGTCAGCACAGGTATCAGCATGGGGCACAGCAGGAGAGGTGACCCGGCCATACACCCAGGAGGCTCCTCTGCAGCTCCTGATAGTTGTGGTGGGGGTAGGATGGCAACACAGTCAGAGGCCACATTGCTGCTGCCTTGTGTGATGTCCCAGCAGCTGCCACCTCTACACTGACCATCTCCACAGCAGGTATGAGGGAGGACAACAACTCCCATCATACAGTGAGTAAGGTCAGTGCACTGTATGATAGAAGACAGTCATCAGGGCTTGTGAGTCAGTTTTGTGACGTACAAGCCCTGAAATAATCGCAACGCCTTGCAAATCGCCAGACATTGCGATTATTTTGCTCCGCACACCTTCTCCATGCCAAGAGGGCATGAAGGAAATGCGGACAGCGGCGCCTGCGCCCTCGCTATAACCTGTGAACTTTCATGACTGAAAGTTTGCAGGTTACTAAGCAATTTCACACCTGTCTGATTGTATGGCAGTACATAGTAGGATCAATCAGACAATCCACGGTTAAAGTACCCTAGAAGTTAAATTGTATACATATTTGTTATTTAAACTATAAATATCACAAAAATATGTTTTTTTGTCAAGGTGACACACCACCCGAATTATGCTCCGTTTTTTGGCGAATTTTGACACACCAAGCTCAAAAGGTTGCCCATCACTGATCTAAACTGTCGATACCTTCTTAGAAAAATAACAATAAAGTGAAGGTTGGATTCCTGGACAGTGCAGCTTTTCTGTTGGTTGGCAGGAAGGAAGTTTCACTCAATCCACAGGCTCTTATATGAAGCACAGACACTTGGCAGCTTGACCTTGGCACTAGAACATCAATGAAAAACATACGGAAAACATATTTCCTAGCACGGGAAGAGCATTAAACGCTTTTTCTAATGCTGCAGCACCATGTGTCATAGGAATCAGTTCCAAGCAGAAAATGATGCTGCAGTTGTGCTCCTAATCGATGAGAGACCATATTGAAGTCTCCTGTGTGAAGCGTTTGGCTGGTAGAGGCCACCTGCGATGGTTCGATCACATCAGCTGCTTGTCTAATGTACATTCCGGACATGGAGTTGCCTTTCAAAGAAAATATGACTAACATTCCCAAAACGGCACAAGAAAAATTTATCATTTTCCCCTAAACATGCATTTTCCATTCGTGAATTTTCCACATGCGGTTTTGTGGTGGAAAAGGTTTGGAACAGAAGAGATTTTTTTCCGTTAACCATCTCAGTGGTGCTGTTGGCGGGGGGAAGTGTGCCATTTGATATTGTGGTGATTCTACTCCTGTCCTGCAGGTGCAGAAGGTTTCAGCAAAGCAAGTAGTGATTTGGAGAATACAGGATACGTAATGCATGTATGCAGTTGGCAAAATTTGTCCAGATCTGATGTACAGGCTGTATCTTAGAGTAAATGATATTCTGCATACACACATTAAAACACAATTATATTATGCACACAAATTAAAACACTCTCTCTCTCTCTCTTTGAATAAAAAACAAAGAGCTAATTGCTGAGCTCAGAGATCCAGTGTGCAGATTGGAGGAACTTCCTGAAGGGTAACCATTACTGCAGCACTCAACCGTCCACCGATGTGGTCTTTATGGCACAGATAAAAAGTGAGTAAAAGAGAAATAAAAACCAGCCTGGAGCAGCTAAATGACTTTCAGGCCTCCTGCCCGCGCTCATGTGCTGCCCATAGAAACATTCCTCGGATTGCACATCTTATACTGAAGATGCATTAGACCTAACTATGATTAAAGGACTTCTCGTCTGCTGGACGGACTTCAGCACCAGCACTGTAACAGTTACTAAAGTGCCTGTACTGAAGTCTGTCCGGCAGACAGGAAGTCCTTGAATCATATTTAGGTATAATACAAGGACTCTCCTTCTGTTCAAGTTGTGCAGTTCGTGAGATTGAGCCACAAGCAGGACAAAATGGGTGGCATGTATTATCTTCTTTCTGCCAGTTTTTTGGCTGTATTTATCCGCCTTGCTGCACCACGTGCACCATATTTATGAAATTTTGGGGCCACTATATTGGTTTTTTTCCGATACTCACGCCTTTTTTTTTTGAGGGGGGCATAATTTGGACACAGCTTTGAAATCCTGAAAATTTTCCTGCACGTCTAGTTTTCTAGCACTTTTTTGGCACATACTTTAGTCACACACTGCGCATGCGAAACGCTAGTGCTACGTTTCCCAGAGCAGGGGGCCGTGCCTCAGCTAGATATGATAGCGCTACTTGTGACCACACCCTTAAAACTGGAAAAAGCTGGTCTGAAGAGTTTTATTTTACCTCCGTAAATGTGGAATTACAACAGACCAATTTTGGTCACACACCAATTCATTAACTCCTTGTGCCAAAATCTAACATCCCAGTGTATATTACCACACAATTTCCAAAAAAACTGATTCTGCGCCAAAATTGATGAATAACCTCAATGTGCAGGAATTAACTTTTTGGCCTCAGCTCTAAGGGTGATGGTACACGTGGCATTTTGAACACGTTTTTGGCCCAGTCCGTCAAAAAATGCATGCGGTTTTTGAAAACGCATCCGTTTTTGACCAGTTTTAATTGAGATAATTGGTCAAATCTGTCAAAAACAGATGCGTTTTGAAAAAACACATGCGGTTTTCGAAAATGCATGCATTTTTTGAAGGGCAGCTTAAAAATGGGCCAAAAACGCGCTCAAAACGCCACGTGTGGCATCACCCGAAGGCTTCCTGCCCATGAATAAGACAAAATCAGCCAATAATAAGGCACAATAGTGTCAGTTTTTTTGCATTAGTCTTGCATTTTTTTTTTTACAGATTATTATCTCACACATTATCATCTATGAGTGATCTGTGAAAAAGAGTTTTGACAAAGAAATACCCTATTTTTTAATGGAACGGTGGCACAGTCTGTATAATTAGGGTTATATGCACTGATCCATTAAAAGATATTGCATCTAGTGCAACTGTGTACTATCTGTTCATGGCCCACAACTCATTAGTGTCTTACCCAAAGCCTTGACCTGAACCCGATCAAACATCTCTGGGAAACCTGAAAATGGCTAACCACAGAAAATCTCTGACTGCATGAGAGGATATGCAGAAAGAATGGTAGAAAATCCCCAAATGCAGGTGTGCAGATCATGTCCCATCATCAAACCCAAGAACTTTGGAAACTCATTTTTGTATTTTTCCATGTACAGAGCTGTGTTATGGCTTATTTTCCCCATAACAAATGACACTTCAAATGGTGGTGTTGAATATTCCATGCCGTGTACAGGGGAGCAGGAAAAAAATTCCAAATGCAGTGAAATTGGTGAAAAAACGCATTTGGATTGGATTTTACGGATTTCACTGTATGCGCCAAACGGCATATCTACTTCTATTATATTCTTTGGGTCAGAACGATTACGGGGATACCAAATTTGTATAGGTTTAATAATGTTTTCATACATTTACAAAAGTTAAAACCTCCTGTACAAAAAAAATTATTTGGATTTTGCCATCTTCTGGTGCTAATAACTTTTTTATACTTCTGCTATTTTTCAGGCTCCCTTGGGTACTTTAACCCTAGGTTGTCTGATCGATCCTACCATATACTGCCATACTACAGTACAGGCGGTCCCCTACTTAAGGACACCCGACTTACAGACAACCCATAGTTACAGACGGACCCCTCTGCCCCATGTGACCTCTGGTGAAGCTCTCTGGATGCTTTACTATAGTCCCAGACTGCAATGATCAGCTGTAAGGTGTCTGTAATGAAGCTTTATTGATAATTCTTGGTCCAATTACACCAAAAAATTTTAAACTCCAATTGTCACTGGGGCAAAAGAAAAAAAATTGTCTAGAACTTCCATTATAAAATATACAGTTTCGACTTCGGACCAGTATAAATGACAGGTAATTTTAAATGACTGTAGTCTTAAAATTACCTGTCATTTATACTGGTCCGATCCGATTTTTAGCCTTACAATGCAGATATAGGGCCCTATATCTTGCCAGCCATATCTCTATCTCTAAAGCGCTATATTTTTAATTTTTTTATTTTTTCAAACTAGTTGTTCTTTTGTTACAAAGACCAATTTTTAACACAGACGTCTGTAGGTCTGATTTTTATATCTGCATGTATTTGGGATGTACAAATAAATATTAATCTATTTAAGAAATCCAGAACCTTCCTTATTAGTGCCCACCTACACTTATACTTTATGCAATAGCTTTGACCTTTTCCCATTGGGTGTTTTAGGGATAAGGTGGTAGCACATAAGGACGGCTAGATAAATTTGATAAGTGCCACTAAATCTCTCAAATGTTGAATAATGTTTTCACCTGCTGGTTTATGAATATGCAATAACCTTCATGTGAATTCTTCATACATGCTTCTACAGCTGAGTTGACACTGTTTATTGGTGTAAGTAATGGTTCAATGCAGATTAAAGGACTGTCTCAGGAGCCTCACACTCAGGCCTCATGTACATGACCGTGTTGGGGTACTGATTCAGGGCTGCACAATTCAAGGCCCCCATGTGACACCCAATTGCATTGTCCAATTTTTGTGGCGCAAATTGTGTGGTTTATTAGCCTAGGATTTTAGATTGTGCTTCAAGGACTAAATAAATTGCTGCAAGGCTGCAAAGTGTCTGAAATGACTACACATTCATGGAGGTGAAACAGAACGTTGTAAACTAGCTTTTGGTTGGTCTAATTATGTGTGCAAAAACAGAAATGTCCAACAACTAGAAGTTCAGGAATAGTGCTGGGTTTCAAAACCTACGCCCGAATTTAGAGACATAAAAAAAGGTGCGAGTGTGGGAAAATAAACTAAATTGTGGCACGGAGACATCATAAATATGGCGCACGAAGCGCAGCAATAAAAAAGTCTGACAACAAACTGACAGAAAGCAAATAATAAATGCCCCTGACTGTGTCTCTGAGTGAACCATGACCTGGCCTATCGGCTTTCTATGGAGAGGGGAGGGGTGAGGAGCGCTCACTCCTCCTGCATCTAGCCGTGTGCTATGCTGTGTTGAGTCCATATGAGAGTTCTTTCCCTTAAATGCATTTGTGGTATTATTAGGCCTTTTATAATTTTTGTACCTGTATGAGCCCCCACCATACCCAGTGAAGACTGCTACAACAATCTTATGTGATCACAATACTATGTAATGAATAAGTGCCCCCTGGATCAGATGCACCTAATGCCTTTCCTAACAGCGGGTGTGTACTGTAAGGATTATCTCTAATGATTGTTCTTGACATGCCATCTAACAAGAATGGGTATGACTAGTAAGGCATAGGGCGGGCATTGTGTTTTCTCAGTTTGGAATGTATCACTGGTGCCAAGCAATGACAGAAGAGCTGGCACAAAGCCTGAACTTTACCAGTGGATCCATTAAATATAAAACTGATCCCAGCAGAACATTTATGGATTTTGCCCAGGGGTTGACAGTACAAGAGGGGTGAGTGTGTCACCGTGGTTCTGTTTCATACAGTCTAGCTATCATTTGTGCATGTTGCTGGAGACAGAGATAGGTGCCCAGAAAGTGCCAATACTGTGCCAACTCTTTACAAGCTGAGAATGTGCTGGCAGGGTAGCTTGGGTTGAAATTACATATAATCTTGTCTTTTATCACTATCCATTGAAATGTCAGAGGTCCATATAACGTGCTATACTGGAAGGTGAAGCTACATTTATTGGATAAGAAAGCCAGAAAGACAAAGAGATTGCAACAGTTATTAAGGAAATATATATATTCAGGAAGAAGTCCAGCAATTTGCATGAGGATAATGCTGCAGAACCTCTATCATTACCTTGGGCATTTAGTATACATTCCATTGGCATCATTAGTTCAGGAATTTTATGGCACAATATTCTTTCTGCCTTGTATTGCTTAACTGGCTATTATGACTATGCTGATTATCTGGTTCTGAGCTCTTCCTTGGTTTGATTTCTGGTTCTCCTAGGCTACGCCCTATCAGTATTCCTAAATATGTTTCATTACTAGCTACTCTACCATCTTTAGCCTTTATTTCATCATAACTACCCCCCCCCCCTTTTCTGACTACATCAGTGACCACAACCTGAGGCTCCAACTGGGAACAGCCATAACTCTATTGCGGAGTTAAGGCTGCAGAATGGAGATTCACGTGACTCTACATCATTGTCAAGTGTTTTTAAGAGATCTCTGTAGGTAGTGAACAGAGATAATGGTAACAGCATGTTCAGTGGCTCTGTACAGCCTAGTTTCAAATAGAACATGCAGTTTATTGTGTTGGGTATGCTAAAATGTGAGGTGAAGATCAGCCTTAGAACACATGATTATGGAGAGCTCCTGAAGGTGACACTGTAAAAAGGTGAGCAGAGGCTGCCTGTGGACTGCTACATGGAGAAGACTTCTTACATTCTAAGGCCTCCAGCACATGCATGTCGTTTTTGGATGTGTGCTAGCCGTTGTTTCAATGGCTCGCATATATTCCCATTCTACAGCCTTATACACATTGCTGCGATTTCCAGAGCATGAGCCGGCTACCTGAGCCACAAATAATTGAGCAGGTTCTATTTCTGTCCGTCCTTGTGGTTTGGGCAATCTTTTACTACGGTCATCACCTTGACACACGGGCCACAGACAAAGGACCACAGAGTTGTTTGGACCAGAGAGCACACAACAGTCGTGTGCAGGAGGCCTAAGGGTGCTAAATGAATGTAGTATGCATAAACGCTAGTCAACTTACATTTCAGCCCTAGAACTGGGTGTGTAGAAGTAATAATAACTGTGACTCTCAAGTCACATCACGTGACGTGATGCACTACAGCGCCTCACAATTTAGCACATAAAGCCCCGTCCACCTATACAAGATGCCATTTTATGGTCAGGAATGTCTGGCTAATGAGGTATCAATTTACATATTGATAAAGCTGAACTATTAATAGATGTATATTGGTAAATTACCTTATATCCTGCCCCCACTTACACACATTACAAAAAACATATGGTAAAGTGGCCAACCCCTTTAACCTTTCAATCTATTGACGTGTTATCTTAATAGCAGATGCTGGATCCAGTGTAAGAAGATCAGGAACAACTAAGACTTTCATGGTTATTAAAGACTTCCCTGCAGTGGAAATTTATGAATTATATTTAAGAAACTGCAAAAACCGCAAACAACGTGTCTGCTCTTATCAAGTGGATGATCAGAAGGTTGTATCCATAATTTACTAGTTATTTCCCTGCAAAAATGAGGCAACCAAAGCCAGAGCATAGAATATGTTAGTCAGACTTTAATATAATTACCCGATCACTAACAAACGGCATGACTGAATGGTAAAAAAGTGATACAACATGCTATTTAATTCCTCTTCTCATAGTTTAGATGAGGTAATCCCTAGGTAAAATACGTCCCTTGGCTGCCCCCCCTCAGGGGATCGCTACAATCAATGGCAATACATTTCTGATGAAGGAACATAAACGCCACACCCAGTTTTGGTCAATGGGATAATCAGACTTTCTTGCAGTCTCAAATTTTAGATGATTCTTAAATGTTTGTATTACTTATTTTATTATGGATCCAGTGTTGGACTGGCCAACCAGAATACCAGAATACCATCTAGTGGGCCCAGGGTCACAGTACTTAACCCCAGGGGTCTATTATAAGAACATCCAGTTTGGAGGATAATAGGGCATATTTTCTTGGTGTGGATGTAGATGGATAGAGATAATTGTATCTGGAGGTCCCTTGGAACCAAACTGAATGGAACAGAATAACTGCACTGTCGACATAAAAGAAGCTTAACTAGAAAGTTATGAAAAATTAAAAATTATGAGGAACTGAAACAAAGTCTATTCAACGTTGTTCAGATAATGATGAAGCTTTACATAAAAGAGACTGGGCGACAATTCTTTAACTGCACAGCACCCTGCCCAGGGCAACAGTGCAAAGATGGAACACAGATGGAAGCATGAACTTTGCACTGGCGGGGATTGTTGTGATGAGATCATCCCTCAAGTCAGTATCACACTCTTGAACACACATTTGTTTGGCTCACCCTGATATTACATTCAGTTCTTCTTATAGTGACAACTCTTAAGGTGAACAGTGTTTACTGCACGCAGCAGGAAAACTGCTTCATCAGCTAAATATAGAGATCTGCTCATCTACATTCAGCACATGGCTGCCAGCCGGTAGTGTGCAAACATGGATCATTTGTGGAGTTTGGGAGAAGAGCTTTTGTTATATCATCCCCAGTACATCATGTATTTCTACTTATGATTGGTCATTCCCTGGTCTTAATGATTGCTGCTGAAGCACTCACACATATAAAGCAGAAAATCATAGACAGATGGAATTTTTTTATGTCTTTCTTTTGTTTAGTGAGCCCTTTCTTTTTTGTTTTTAAGAAATATTCTCTCTTCATGCCTAGCAAGTGGTTGAGTTTGTCCTGGTGTGATGAGAAGTTGACTAAGTGATGTCTTGCCTGCATTCCATATAATGTATTACATGAGAAAAAAGAGAAAAGCTGCATCTGCATATCTATCCCCCTCCTCCTGATTCACTTTATAAGGTCTTTATCAGAGTTTTCGTTTCACTGAAGAGATTTGTGGATATTTACAAAGAGAGGAAGAAGGAAAGATAGAGGGTTAAAGAACTGTCCTCAACAGGAGCATAACGATCGCAAGGGGTGCGACTGCGACCGGGCCCATTAAGGGGAAGGGCCCGCACCAGTTCACTGCCGTGCGGACACCAGTTGCAGCGCTAAGTAATTGAGGCAGTTCACAGGGCCCCTCTCCGTAGCGCTGAAGCCTGTCACTGTTGTACTCAATCGAGTACCAGAGGCTTTAAAATCATGGAGGGAAACGCAGCAGGGCCTTCCCCTTGCAACGCCCCTGTTTTCAGCCACAAGTCCCTGATGGCAGATAGAATCAGTCTTTCAGGAGGGATAACATGCTGCAGAGGTGGTTCTTCCCCGACAACGTAGGATGCACGAGAGAGAGCATCAGCCTTGACATTCTTTTCAGGGATCAGGAAATCAAAGTGTGAAAAGAAAAGGGACCAGCAAGCCTGTCGTGGGTTGAGGTGCTGAGCAGTTTGGAGGTACAGGAGGTTCTTGTTGTCTGTATATACAGAGACCAGATGACGAGCTCCTTCCAAAAGATAGCGCCATTCTACCAAGACAAGTTTAATAGCCAGAAGTTCACGATCTCCAGTGGAGTAATTCCTCTTGGCAGCGGAGAAGGTTTTAGAGAAAAACCAACAAGTGAGCGTTTGGCCTTTGGGCCCTTTCTGGGTGGGAACAGCTCCTGCACCTACAGAGGAAGCGTCCACTTCAAATTAAAGTGGTTTTACAGTATCAGGCCATATAAGGACAGGGGCAGAACCAAAGGCAGACTTAAGCTTGGAAAATGCTTCTTCAGTCACTGGAGGCCAGTGTTTAGGATCAGCATTCTTTTAGTTAACGCCACAATGGGAGACACGAGAGAGGAAAAATGCGGTATAAACTGCCGGTAGTAATTGGTGAAATGGTATGGTATGATAACTTGGTTTGATCCATCTGTAGACCCTTATCAGAGATGATGCATCCGAGAAACAGAAGACTCTTCTGATGGAACTGGCACTTCTCTAGTTTGGCATAGAGACGATTGGCTCTTAGGCGCCTAAGAACTTGTCGTACGTGGACTTGATGAGATTCCGGGTCAGAGGAGAACACCAAGATATATCGTCCAGGTAGACTATGACACAGGTATAGAGCAAGTCTTTGAAGATGTCATTGAAAAATTGCTGAAACACTGCAGGCACAGTCCTAAGGGCATGACCAGGTATTCGAAATGCCCGTCACGAGTATTGAAGGCGGTCTTCCACTCATCGCCTACATGGATGTGGATGAGGTTATATGCAACCCGCAGATCCAGCTTGGTGAAAATCTTGGCACCACGTATATGGTCAAAAAGTTCCGTGACCAGGGGTAGTGTGTAGCCATTTTTCATCGGGACTTTATGGAGGCTGCGGTAGTCGATACACAGATGGAGGGAGCCATGCTTCTTGGCCACGAAGAAGAATCCAGAACCAGCAGGAGAAGAGGATTCTGCAGATTCTCTTTGATATAGGCCAACATAGCCGCAGTCTCAGGTACAGAGAGTGGGTATACATGACCTCATGAAGGAGATGTGCCCGGTAGCACCTCAATAGGACAGTCGTAGGGACAGAAGGCAAACATATATCCACCCACCTTTGTGACATCCAAGTTGAGTATAGGTGAGAAAATCAAGAATTGTTGCCAGGGCAACAAAAGCTACTACTGAAACGATTCATCCTGTTAAAAACATTAGCAGAGAAGGTCAGAACAGGTTTGCAGATACTTTAAAACTCATACAGGTTCCCCGGCACTCCTGACATTATTTGGCTGTTAGTACTATGACCGGAGTATGTAATGCAGTGTAAAAAGATGAAACAACACCTATATCATACAGAAAATATGTAATCAGTTTAAAAAATTCATAAAAATGTGCTGAATTCAATTCTGTTGCTTAACCCCGCTGGACCCAGGGCTTCCATCTTCATAATCATAATAATGTGACGATCCCAATAGGACACATCTTGACACATTCTAAACTGGAAACCTCAAACAAGAGAGATTACTATCATGGTTCTCTTTGATATGTGCAATAAAAGTCGTGAAGAATCTTTTCCTGTGGTAATTGATTTGAAATGTTCACAAAAGTGTAAGTATTAATGACATATGCAAAACAATCCAAAACAATCAAGTCCAATAGAGAAGTGCTGGTAACTTCCCCCCACAATTAACCTACAACACCCTAAAGAAATAGGGGAACTTACACCATGTGTCTTTTCTTTAAAAATTTCACATTTTATTTAATCAAAGAAAGTAAACATTACAGTACAATAAACAATAAAAATGATCCCAAATAATATAATGGGGCTCTGGCAGCCAAGCTATAGCAAAATCAGAGAGAACATTATGATACATGCATAGGTATTCACATAGTTAACATAGTCATTTCTTTATAGTAAAGGTTTAGATTTAAATTACCTTGCTGCTATGGTTGTCCTGAGCCCCTCGCCCCGACGTGCGTTTCGCGTATTTCTTCCTCAGGAGGCGTATGGTCTTGTCAATATAAAAGCAACCACATGGATGAGTTATAACATAAACTACTAACTTAGTTTTTCAATTTACAAAATCATTTAAAACTACATCAGTGCCACCAACTTTGATGTTCCTGCTGAATAGACAAGCACTTCAAGCTCTTCAAAAATCCCCCAAATTTCTGTTGGATAGCCTGAGTGTAAGGACTATGCTGGAAGGAAAACACAAAGCAGTTGTTATGAACCCTACTAATAAACAAAAACAGAAATAAAACTAAATCCTGCACGGCACTGACTACGCATAGACCTTCCCACACTAGCAACTGGAGGGCTTTTCCCTGCCAGCTACAAAAACAACTTACAGCACTTACATGTGGCTCCCACAAAAACAGGTTTCTGGGTCTCCAGGTAAAGAGAGCCAACTGCCCTCTAACTACCGCTTTCTGATCACTCATTAACTGGGCACGCATTAACTGGGCAGGAGCTACTAGCCAGAAAGGCAGTTTTGGGAAGAAGATGGCTGCTCCTTAAAGGCGGAGGGAAAGAAAAGAGGAGGGGGAGTGAAGGCCCTAGTTCGCCCCCATCACTTCTTGCTGCTGTTTCTGGAAAAAACTGTTGCTGAGAGGCTCCTCTGTGGGTCCTGGAGCCTCTAAGTCTGACACACTGCAGGGGTCAGTATCTTACCCTGCTCCCCTATATAGTTACTATAGTAACAATGCGACCACAATGGTATCAGCGTCACCTTAAACACCTTTTTTTTAACTTAAAATAAGACACAACAAAACCAAATAAATTTGGTATTAGTCATATGGACTGCACAGTGAAAGCCATAAAAAAGAAAAGCCTGGAAGAAAATAGCGCAAGTGCGTTTTTTGTCAATTCCGGAATTGACAAAAAACACACTTGCGCCATTTTCTTCCAGGCCATATACTGGGGGCATGGATTGGATGTATATATACTGGGGGCATGGCCTGGCTGGCTATATGCTGGGGGCAGGCAGGGGTCTGGCAGGCTATATACAGGGTGCAGGTATGTAGCTGGCAGGCTGTATACTGGGGGCATTGGCTGGCAGGCTATATACTGGGGACAGGGCCTATGGGCTGACATGCTGTATACTGGTCAATCGAGACTCATCAGACCAGGCAACGTTTTTCCAATCTTCTACTGTCCAATTTCGATGAGCTTGTGCAAATTGTAGCCTCAGTTTCCTGTTCTTAGCTGAAAGGAGTGGCACCCGGTGTGGTCTTCTGCTGCTGTAGCCCATCTGCCTCAAAGTTCGACATATTGTGCGTTCAGAGATGCTCTTCTGCCTACCTTGGTTGTAACGGGTGGCGATTTGAGTCACTGTTGCCTTTCTATCAGCTCGAACCAGTCTGCCCATTCTCCTCTGACCTCTGGCATCAACAAGGCATTTCCGCCCACAGAACTGCCGCTCACTGGATGTTTTTTCTTTTTCGGACCATTCTCTGTAAACCCTAGAGATGGTTGTGCGTGAAAATCCCAGTAGATCAGCAGTTTCTGAAATACTCAGACCAGCCCTTCTGGCACCAACAACCATGCCCCGTTCAAAGGTACTCAAATCACCTTTCTTCCCCATACTGATGTTCGGTTTGAACTGCAGGAGATTGTCTTGACCATGTCTACATGCCTAAATGCACTGAGTTGCCGCCATGTGATTGGCTGGTTACAAATTAAGTGTTAACGAGCAGTTGGACAGGTGTACCTAATAAAGTGGCCGGTGAGTGTATATATACTGTCTAAACTTCCTGTAGTTACTTTAGTTTGCCTCTGACTTTTTGGTGCAAATTATGCCAAAAACGCCATCATTGTTTATAAGTTAAACCCTTTCTCATAATTTACAAACATGTTCTATTACACTTACTGTAGAATTCCATTTCTGCTTAAGAAGATGATGTTATAATTGTTAAGCATTTTAATCAGTCATAAAAATACATTGAAGGTCAAACATAGCAAACACCTAACTCCACCCAGGTCGCACCATAAATGAAAACATATTTTACATTAATTCCTGCTATAGATAAAAAAAAAATTCCTTAGCAATGGAGCAATCTGGAATGAAAGTGCTGAACTATTTTTATAGATGTAATAAAATAAATTGAACAAAATCTATATTGTTTATATCATTCTCACTCTGTGCATGTCATCTTTGCTCTCTTCTGCAGTATATTTAGACGACTCTGCATATCTTCGTTTCCTTTTTCACATACAGAAGTAATTATATAGACTATTTTATATCTTGAAAACAGAGAAATAGAAGAATACTGGAGTGACACCAAAGATAATTTCTTCTGTATTAACAAAGCAAAGATTTCCAATACTTTCTGCCAACGAAAGAAAACCTTGGGGTGTCAATATTTCAGGATCTGGTCACAGTTACTCTTTAACAACATTAGGAGCAAGTTATTGGGCCTGTAACAAAGCTCCTTACTCAAAGTGAATGGCACCTTATGAAGCCTTGTTATGTCCCTCCCTAATGTTGCATTTATTTGAAGGTCCTAACTCCTGCTCATGTCTCCTGTGCTGTCTTCTCTCATTGTGGCCAACATCTGGGGATTAAGGGCGCACAGAAATGAGTTGGACAATCATGCAGTCTGCCTCATAGGTTGAAATAGGAGGCTTATCTGATTTCTAGTAAATTTATGAAGTCTGGGCAATTCAATTGTACAGGTCTAGGTGGTCTCAGGTTAAGTCTTATACTTGCTGCCTGTTCCAGAGTCTTCTCTGAGATATTTCTAGCAGTCTAAGGCTACATTCACACTAACGCGTGCCCGCCATGCCGCAGCACACGTCAGCGCATGGCAGAGGAGGAGGGAGTGAGCGCAGATCGCCCCCCACCCCTCTCCATAGAGATACAGGGCGCACGTGCCTTAACACGGGGAAGGATAGGATATGTCCTATCTTTTCCGGACACAAAGCGTCCATTGACGACCTATGGGAGACATATATAGGGTGCCGAATGTAGCCTAAGCCTGGATTTACTACAGGAGATTAACAGCCTGCTGCTGTTGTCTCACAGCTGAGGGCAACCCCCCTCCATCAGGCCACAGCTCTTCCTATCCTTTACAGAGCCTGTCTAATGTTGCAGCAGCCTACTACTTTTCCAGCCCCAAGTTACTGGAACTGGTTCGTGAGGTTCTAATAGACTGCATCCAAGCTACCTTGGACCTGGCAGGCGTTTTCTACCTCACCCCGTTTCTTAATGGAGTCTTGGGTCTTGGAAGAAAAAGACTTTGAGTTTAATGTGCATCTCCACATGTGATATCACAGGACTTCCCTCTACCATCTACCCGAGGCAGCCTCCCCTCTTCTTGCATCCCCTTGCTTGCCCTGCCTGGTGTGGAAGAGGTCTATTCTTCTGGACCACTCTACCACCACACCATTGAGCGGTAGTTCACGCTTCAGCCAGACACTTAGGTACCAGAGAAATCCAGCTGCGCCCACATCAAACATTGCAGCTGAAGTGTATGGGGGTGGTGGTGGAGGTTTGTATGGCATGGAGACCTGTGAATCCACTAAGCAAAGGTTAAAGACTGTTACTGAGGACCATAAATATACCTTCCAAGTTTTGTGTTGGAGAAAGGACAAAAAAGATTTGGCAAAACTCTGTGTAGCGCTGCATAATCTGTGTGCACTATGTAAATAAAGGAATTATTAATTATTATTAAAAAGTGTCGCAAACACATTCCCCCACAAAAAAAGTATTTTACCTAACTTAATGACCCCTAAGCAGCTCCCCTTTTCAATCTGGCCATCCTCCCTGCACCCCCTCTCACTGTGCGTTCCCCCCCCAAACCCCCCCCCCCCCCCTCTCTTGTGACCATACTCTGCTAACAATCCTCATTGTTCATTTCTCTTCTATGGCCATAATTTATTTCAATATAGTTTCTTCTTCCAGTTGAATGTACATATGATGACTTACATTACCCACAGTCACAGTGTCTCAGTAAGTGCCCCTATTTTATCATGTAGGAAAAAAGCCACAGATATGCTGTGTAAGGGCTGTTTCACATTAATGTGTGCAGCCTATGTAAATGTGGACGGGAGTCCCTGCATTATATAGAAATATAATGCAAAGACGACCAAACAGCCGCGCCATAGTATTTACTATACCATTTCCGTCCTGGCAGGGACTCCGGTCCTCTGCACTGTGTGCAGCCCATGGGATCGTGGGACAATGTGACACATTTACACGGGCTGCACACATCTGTCTGAAACAGCCCTTACTCAATGAAGTACAGTATACAGTTTCCAATTGTCAACTGCATCATTAATTTCTGAATTATAAAAAATTGTATAGAAAGGTTTAGTTTACTTTAACATGAACTAATGACAAGGCAGTAATTTATGATAGAGCAATAGGGCACTTGTTATAAGTACTTCCTTGTCCTGTGTGTTGGATTTAAAGTTGCAAGTTGGCTTGTTGTGTGTACATGATATGCAGATAGGCTCCCATGACTCAGGTATCGGCTCATTTACACAATATACTGGGGGTGGTTGGCTCTACTGTTCTTTTTTACTTCTTAATCTCTCTGAAAATAGGACAGGGTAGGCTCCACAATAGCAGAGCATTCCTTAGTAATGACTGGGTATTGAGCAATATTTACAAGCTGGCATTACTATGCCAGGGAAAGCACTGTACATACATTTGGGTCATCCCAGAGTCTCCTTGGCTTGTGTTATGAACATAAGCGCCTATCGTCTTTCAAGAATGATCTCTGATTTATGCCAAAACTAGCAGAGGCACAGGCAGCCAGTACGGGAACATTTAAACTGTGCCTATCTCTGTTATGAGGACTGTAGCTCTCTGGAATGGTCCGAGAAAAAGTGGGGCTGTTAATATATTAACTGAAATATGGATTGAATTGTCATCTCAAAATGGGTTGAATTGTAATTTATTCTGTGCCAGTTACTTTCCCAATAGACAGTGTGTCATTGGTTATAGAACAGTCACCCAGCCTAAGAACCTTACAGATGTAGTGATGTACATGGCAACTGTCGAAATAACAATCTGCATTAAAATTATAGATAAAAACAGAGAACAAGCTCCTGCCTTCAATTACACTAGATTGGGGCACATTTATCAAACGCTGGCTCTAATTGCATCAGCCGATGCTGCCTCCCCCCCAGGCACAAGCCAGATATATCAGAAAGCTCCAGCCTCCTGAAAAATCCTGGCATATAATTGCGTCTGAACATGCGCAGGCTAAATTGAATGTGAAGCCACGGGGCAGCAATGTCGCATGCCACCCACTGCATGGCGCGGCACCACCCTTCCCTGCCCCACCAGCAAACTTTGTCGGAGAAGTTGCAATTCCTGGCACTTCTCAGAGAATTTTGACTAAATCACAGCTTGTACGACTGTTTTCAGCCATACAAGCTATGATAAATGTGACCCATTGGGGTGGACTTTGACAGACTTTGCACATTCTTTCAGGTGAAAAAGGCATGCACAGGCATTTAAGAAGTGTCTGCGCCACAATTGTGTCCCCTCGCAACCCTTTTATGGCGCAGCTGTGCTAGCCTCCATGCGACACAAAGTAGAGGGCGTTCCGGCGCGTGCGGGGTATTTAACATGTGTTGCATGTTAAAGGTGCACCACAAAAAAGTTGGTGTCTGAAAGTCAGAATATTTCCAATTGCCCATGGCAACCAATCACAGCTCCCCTTTAAAATATTCATGAGCACTGGTGAAATGAAAGCTGATCTGTGATTGGTTGCCATGGGCAACTGGAAATATTCTGACTTTCAGACTGCTTGATAAATCTGCCCCATTGTGTTACTTTTGCACTATTACAATTATGTAAAATGAAGATGCTGCAATTAGAAAAATTTACATTTGTGTTGTGTTCTCTGTCTCTTCTGTTTTCCAGGGGATTTAACTTCCTTGGTTGTCACCTGGTACAAGGAGGCCGCTCATTAGATGAACCGGGTCCAGTGACCCACCGAAACAACGTGAGAGCCAGAGGGATGTAAGTGTGTTCTTTATTTCTTTCCGTAAAGGTCATAAGGAAAACCCCATGAACAGATACATATAAAACCAGATTCCTTCCTCTGTAAATATATACGTCTTGATGTATAGTGACAATAGAGGGCAGCTGTGGGATACGTCCTCCTGTTCAGCTTCTTCTCCTCTGACAGCACTAACAGGGGAGAACATTGGCAGCAGGCAGAGATTTGCTGCTGCTGATGTTCAGGGTGTTTCCATATATGCACAGTTACATCACTGAGGGAACACCCTAATTTACGCTGAGGCTTTTTACAGAAAGCAATTTACCGTAAGTTTATTTTAAGTTATGTGCAGGTAAATAATAAAAATAGTGGCTTTTGGATTTTTCTGATACAGATGATACAAAGTTTCTCCAAGTCTTTCCACTCACAGGCCCTATAAAATTATGCATTTTAGATTGTAGTTAGGAATTTTTATATGAGGCGATGCTGTTGTAAGAAGCTGTTCTTCCCAGGGCTCTGCACCCTCTGTTATAACTTTCATACCTAGAGGAAATTGTTCCTTAACAAATGCAGGTAGCCACAGGAATATTCCCAGCAGCCCTATCACAGTTCAGGAGATTTGTTCTGCTTTATAAAATGGTTACTGCAGTTAACTAGAACGAGAAAAGAACCCAGAAATTTAAGGGGACATCTCTAGAAAAAAGTGACCTTATAATTAAAACTAGATCTTTCATCATCATCAGTTAGCCAGCCCTAAGCATGATGATGGTTGTACGTATATATCAATTTTGTATCTTCCATTACCTCCTTTTGTCCTATATAATTTCTATTTTATACAGTATATACCTACACAGACCTGGTTTGAAATGTGATCCGGGTATGTGTAACCACAGTTATTAAGTACCAGGTCATTAGGATACCACTGTTCCAGTTTATATTAAATGATATATAATTACATTTTTAGAACTATATATAACACATGCATCTCTTTTTATCTAGTTGCAGGTTAGTAATTCAATATCAAACACAGAGCTTATACTTTAAGACACACTGGGATATTAAAGTGTAACCGTCGTGTAACTTATTTTTTCCATTTGTGTAGCGGGATGTGTTTAAAAACATTTTTCTAATATATTTTATTATGAGTTTTATGAGCTTTTATTAAAAATTTACAGACAAGCTTCCCTTGTCTGTAAATGTCTATTGCTATGTCATGTTTATCCTGTATTATTTTTTCTTTATTAACTGTTAAATATTCCCCTGCACTTAGTAAAACTATTTCATTTTTGTTGTCACTAACGATCTGCTGGGGATAGAAAGATGACAGATAGTAATCAGAGGTCACAGTCAGGGGGCAACTTCAGAATTACAATAAAGTTTAACACAAAGACGACACATTTGCCTGTGTGCTCCGGGTTGACACATCGGACAGCACAGAGACATTCTTTTCTATGGTTTCATACACACGGCCAAGGTAAAAGTTGTATTCAGATAGCTTTGTAATGGCTGATCCAGGCCAGAAAAACGGACCAGCTTTCTGCATTTGCTCCTGAAGCTCAGTTTGTATCTGGTGCAGAGCGGCTGTCAGATGCATCCAGAGAAAAACCCGGATTCAGCAGGACAGTCACAGATTTTGGCTCCGTTCCAACGTCCCAAAAAGCAGGAGGTACGTCCTGGGATATCAACTCTATGGGCATCCCCTGGGTTTCGACCTTCTCCCATCTGCCCACACCTCTTTTCTTCCACCAGCTACTATCCTGTTTCCCCAAAAATAAGAAAGCGTTTTATATTAGATTTTGCTCCTAAAGATGCTCCAGGTCTTATTTTCATGGGATGTCTTATTTTTCCATGAACAAGAATTTACATTTATTGGTGAACAAAAAATCAACTTCTAAAACATCCTTATAACTCTCCAGAATTATTGGAATATTTGGCCCCAATCTCTCATGTTTAGCAATATCACTTTCCTTAAATGACCACTTCATGTCCATGTAGCTGCGTGTAGCGCATTTGTCCTGCAACAGTCAGTGATTTTATTCTTCAAATTCTTCACCTATGTCACAACCTATTGCAGCATTGAAAAAATCTAGTAATACTGATGTACAGCTTGGGGTGAGATGTAGCAATGACTGCCGCTTGGTCTTATTTCCAGGGAAGACCTTATAATACAAAGATTGAACAAAATTATACTAGGTCTTATTTTTGGGGGTTTGTCCTATTTTAGGGGAAACAGGGTAGTTTATGCCGCATGATCATATACCACTGCCCAGCTGCTGCTGTTCTATCCTACTCAGCTGATCATGTTTTGCCCCTCCTTATCTGCTCAGTCTTATCTTCTGACTCCCTCCCACCTTAGCTCCTCTTGTGCCCCCTCTGTCTCCTAACTACAAAATCCACTGCAGAAGAATGGTTAGTAATGATTTATAAAAACAGTTGAAAGACTAGTCTTCAGTTGATAATGTCTTTTATTGGCTAACTAAAAAAGGTGATAACAAAAAGGTGATGCAAGCTTTTACTTAGGTCTCTTCATCAGGCATGTTATAAGACAACATCTGAATAGAACACATATTTATATTTGTATACGCAGTAAGGCTATGTTGATGAGACAAGTGATAAGATACAGGACAATCACTTTATGAAGAAAAGTGCACACTTGTGGCAAATGTTCTAGCACTTGGGGAATGAGATGTTTATTGTCCCTTGAATGAGATCTGGTCCGTGGCAGTGATGACCCCACTAGGTCTGATGGCTATGTGCACCCAATTTAATGCTTGTTTAATAATAGCATATGAATTTGCTTTGTCTTTGATTGTTCTGACTCAAAGAATAAAAGGGATGTGCATTGGTCCTTATAGTGACAGCTGTAAAGTCAAAGCCCATCAAAAAGAAGAGCAACTGCATTTTTTGCCAATTCCACATTTGCATTTTTTCAGCTTTCTTGCAACAGAATAATAAATGGTGGCACTAGAAAGTACAATTCACCCCGTATATACCAAGCCCTCATACCGCTCTGTACTTGGGAAAATCAAAAAGATTTGACATGTGGAAGAAGGGGAGGGGAAGAATTCAAGGACTTAAGCTAGAAGAAGAGAACAGTGGAGGAACAACTGCATAGAGTAATACTGTGCATCCTTTAATTATCACATTGCATTTACATTCTTTTGGGCCTCCCTGCCACCTTGTAGTGCTTGGCAGCTTCTACAGATACATCCTTGAGTTCCAGTTTGTGTAATTGGTGGCACAGAGTTTAGTGGCATCACAGTAAAGAACAGGTGAGAGACTGACACATGTAATACCATAAAAGAAGACATGGGAAACTTAACTTTTGTGTGACTCCCCCACCCCCCAACAAAAAAAGCATAATATGTCTAGTTACAGAACTCCACACCACAAGAAATAGGTAGATGCAAATCAAACAAACGGGCTCATTGACTAAGGATCGCGGATCACATTTATGTCGGACTGTGCGTCTTTTTCTGTATTGAGATTGTGTCGCGCGTGATTGTTTTTTGGCTTCCATGCAGCACAAATTGGGAGGCATGCTGTCAGACGTTGTGACTGATTCCACATGAGCGCGGGATTTAACTTTCAGATTGTGTCACAAGCTCAAGCACTTACATGCACCACCTAAAAGAAGGTGAACTCCGTCAGACCTGAACGGCGACACATGCAGGATATCAGGCGCACAATCTTGAATCGCGGCAGAGTGCATTATCCTCATACAATGCACTTTAGGTGAACTCCGTTGGACGGGTAAGTAAATATCTTAGTGTAAATGCCACCTGTGTCCAAATAATTTTCCCTAGCCATACAAGAATGGCAGACAAGCTGAGCGAGTCAGAAAGAGGTCAGGGAAGATCTAATTCATCTGAACTCTCAGTGAGAACCTCCTGTAGAGAAAGTTTGTCTTCTGACTACATGGAAACCTTACAGTTGTCATGCCTGCCATAATTTCCAGCCTTGTAGGCTTCACCCAGTGTACACCATGCTAATGCGGGAGAACACTTTCTAAGTGTCAGCTTCACAATCAAGACAATCAATTCCTTAACAGAGCTGTTTATATAAACCACAAAAAAGCTGGATATAAACACTTTTAGGAGGTGGGCCACTTGTTTATTCTGCAGACATGCCACACTGTATTCCCATTGTCAGCTAGGAATACGAGCTGAAAAACACACGTGACCCTTGAGCTCTGGTGTCTGGTTTGCAAACAAACAAGAATTAAAGCAAAGTTTGTTGTGGGGGGAAGGGAAAGGTGTTGTCACATGTAATTTATGGAGAAGTCATGTGCACTGTAAGCCTCAATAAAACTATACAATAGCACATGTTATATGAAGAACCTACATAATAAGTGCTGTAAACACTTTTCTTGTGCCAATCTGTGTCTCACTCTCTCACTTTCTGCCTTTCATCCTCAGTGAAACTAAACAGCTCATCACAGACATGAATGGCATGTAATATAACGCCTTGTCACCTCTGACGCCGAAATTGTCCAGTCACTGTGAACATACATTACGTTACTTACCCTGTACTGATCCTGAGTTGTAACCTACTTTATACTCCAGAGCTGCACTCACTGTTCTGCAGGTGTAGTCACTGTGCACCTACATCAAATTACTTATCCTGTGTTAAATCCAGTATTATATTCCAGAGCTGCATTCACTATTCTGTTGTTGGAATCACTATGACCTTGGACTACTGAGCTGCATTCTCTATTCAGCTGGTGGAGTTACTGGGGCACATTTACTAAATACAATGCAAACTGCACTATTTCTGGCACACATTCTTCTTGATTCTTACGCCCACTGCACTTTACTTTTTTTGGTGCACCTTTAACACACTTTGTACTTTGCATGTTAAAAGTGGAGCAGTGTCCGAATGTGCAGCACAACGTCCATTTCAATGAAAAAATTTGTGTTGCATGAAGAATAGTGCAGCTGCTAAAAAAACTTGCAAAGTCCTCCAGAAAACTGGTGCACGTAGCTTAGTAAATGTGCCCCACTATGTATATACATGGCATTACTCATCTTGTACTGATTCTACGTTACATCCAGTAGATCTTTTTAATAAAATTTGAAGTATAAATAATGTGACTAAGCAACAACGTGTCACCTGTGTCTCTGTCCCTACTCCCTACCCCCACCATCTCCCAATGGGGGGATGACTCTGTTCTCTCTGTATGTCTGTCAGTCTGTCTGTCTCACTCTCACGCCCATAGATAACTTGCTGTAAGCCGCTGCAACGACATTACCAATATTTATAATATATATAATGTAAACACTATGGAGAAGTTCCAGGTTTTCACGTACATCACACACAGGACATCCCCCCAGTATTATTATAATTGCAAGTTGTTTAGCCACAGGGGGTCAGGCTTGGCTTCTGGCCTTATACAATTCAGTTCTAGACTGTGTTTATATATAACCAGAGGCTACTGTCAATTCTTCCCGTTAACTTATCTTTATTTCACTGAACCAAGAAAAAGGGGTCTCTCAGCCTTTCCAGGTTGTGGGCGAATATGGTCCCAGAGGTCATGTGGGCCACTCTCTCTCACTTCCTTTGCTTCTCTGAACCTGTGTATCAGGGGTCGTCTGTGAAAATGTATTTACCTTGCATACCCGGAGGGGGTGCAGAATGTCACAAACACAAAACCAAAGTTGGTAATCTCAATATTATCATATTCAATATACACAGAATGATTAGAATTCACCTGCTGATTCAGCAGCAGCAGGGGCCCACAAAGTGTCACAATAATAGGGTGGGGCATTTTAGAGACTTTTGGCGGCTAGTTTTTGCACCTTATGTATGATCCTGTCTTTTTACTTGTGGTACATGTTCAGTTTTTCCTATCCGGGCAGGCGCAAATTTTGACTTCTTTTTGAGACTTTTTATTGCAAATGTCTCAAATCCACATGGACACAAGCCACATGAGGGGGTTATATACAGGAGTGGACACTACTGTTAATTTGGGATTTAACATGTTGCATTTGTAATGCATTTTGAAACCTATTACAACAGCTGAGGAGAGTGGATTTTCCTGATTACAATACTGTTAACATTTGAATTTACAAAATGCATAGTAAACGCAATGTTAACAATGTTAACGTGGCATTTATATTGCTTTTTGAAAATGCTAATGTTAACAGTAATGAAATAAGGCAAATCACCTCCGCTCAGCTGTTGTAATTAGTTTCAAAATGCATTAAAAATGCAATTAAACTGCTACGTGTGACCTCACCCTTAGAAGTAACCAATAAAAAAATGCAAAAATTTTAAAATTTTGACAAAAGAGGTTACTGTGCAAAATGTTAAACAGTTAAAGCTTGTGAAATAATTCCAATTCACATATTAAAATCGGGTCCATGAAAAAAAAAAATTCCTTTGCACCTGCCCTGGACCAGGTGCAGAATTGCGCCAAAATTGGCGCAAAAATGGCAAAATGGCGCACAGAACACCTGGATAACAAAGATACATATGGCACACTGCACAAGGTGCAGACCAAGGCGTACTTGAAAAAGAACAGAGTTAAAAGTTGCAAAAATGGTGCAAAAACGGCAAAAGTCGCTTGGCTAGCTGAAAGTATGATACATGTGCCCCACAGAGTGGCACAATGATAGAGTGTGGAGGTGGCGTCAGTAGCAGTAGCAGCGGCAGGAGCCCACAGAGTGGCACAATGACAGCGTGTGGAGTTGGCGACAGCAGCATGAGGTCAGAGAGTGGCACAATGACAAATTCTTTAGGTGGCAGCAACATGGTAGGCCACAGTGTGGCACAATGACGAAGTGTGAAATGAATTTGAAGTTTGAAACAAATTCGAAGTTTGAAATGAATTTGAAGTTGAAATTTTCAATTTAAATTTGAAGATTACAGACGCCACATGCATCCTTCATTACAATTTTCCTGAAAATATCATGTCTTTGCCAAAAAAGAACTACAAAGGCGGCACCAGCAGCAGCAGCAGCTGCTCAGGTCCGAGAGTAGCACGATGATAAATTCTTTAGCTGGCAGCAACATGGGTGGAGGCCACATTGTAGCACAATGACGAAGTGTGGAGGTGGCACAGCAGCATGAGGTCAGAGAGTGGCACAATGACAAATTCTTTAGGTGGTAGCAACATGGAAAGGCACAGAGTGGCACAATGATAGAGTGTGGAGGCGGCGTCAGCAGCAGCAGGGGCCCACAAAGTGTCACAATG
The DNA here is from genome assembly GCA_019512145.1 of Engystomops pustulosus. Taxonomy (NCBI): domain Eukaryota; kingdom Metazoa; phylum Chordata; class Amphibia; order Anura; family Leptodactylidae; genus Engystomops; species Engystomops pustulosus. Next base: position 64,848,352 of record CM033647.1, read on the forward strand.
ATAGAGTGTGGAGGTGGCGTCATCAGCAGCAGGAGCTCACAGAGTGTCACAATGATAGGGTGTGGAGGTGGCAGCCACATGGAAAGCCACAGAGTGGCACAATGATAGAGTGTGGAGGTAGCAGCAACATGGAAAGCCACAGAGTGGCACAATGATAGAGTGTGAAGGTGGCGTCATCAGCAGCAGGAGCTCACAGAGTGTCACAATGATAGAGTGTGGAGGTGGCAGCAACATCGAAAGCAACAGTGTGTCACAACGACAGAGTGTGGAGGTGGCAGCAACATGGAAAGCCACGGAGAGGCACAATGATAGAGTGTGGAGGTGGCATCAACATGGAAAGCCACAGTGTGTTACAATGACAGAGTGCGGAGGTGGCTGCAACATGGAAAGCCACAGAGTAGCACAATGATAGAATGTGGAGGCGGCATCAGCAGCAGCAGCAGGAGCCCACAGAGTGGCACAATGATGGAGTGTGGAGTAAGCAGCAACATGGAAAGCCACAGAGTGGCACAATGACAGATTGTGTAGGTGGCGGACAATTCCAGTCCCTGGTAAAGATGGTGGGAGGCAGATGGAGCAACTGGCAGCAGATGTGTGGCATCAGGTGGTTGGCAGCATCAGAATAGTGGCTGAGGCAGGTAGTTAGAATCCAGACTCATTTCTCAAGGTTTGGGGGAGGCGTCATGGCTGATCTAATCTGATGCATAAGGCATTGGTGTGTTGAAATCCTGATCAATCCAAGCCTGATTCATCTTGACAAGCGGGTTCTCCTTGGGGTAACGATGGCCACTGCCGCACTAAATACCCGCTCTGATGCCACACTACTGGCTGGGCAGGAGAGCTTCCCTACTGCAAACTCCACAAGTTGAAGCCACGCATCAAGTTTAGCTGCCAAGTAGTCCAAAGACTCCAAACTTAAGCTGCTGCTGATGCAGCTGCTACTGCTCCTGCCTCCCCCATCTCCCCACAGCAGCTGTGTCAGTAATATGTGAGCAATCACTGCCAGGAATCCCCTGGTCAGACCTGACAGAGGATGGACAATGGTGCACAAAGGCAGCAGCAAACTGTCTTTTCAGTATTTCTCTATAGTACGCCAGTTGTTCCTCCCTCTCAGCAGCTGGAAAAAATTTACCAATTTTTGACTGCTAGCGAGGGTCCAAGAGGGTAGAGAGCCAAAACTCATCCCTATGCCAGATGTTGACTATTCGGCTGTCTCTAGTTAGGCAAAGCAGCATGCTGCGGGCCATCTGCGCAAGTGACTCTCAGGGACTCCCAGCCTCCATCTCCACAGTATACTGCCACAGTGTTTCTGGGTCATCTGCCTCGTCTTCTACCTCCTCCAGATGCTCGTGCTCCTACTCTCTTGTCAACTGAGTGGAAAAACCATTGATTTCACCAGACTCTGCTTGTGCTCCAATGTCCTCCTCCTCCAGTTCAGCCCCTACCATACTCATGTGGCCATGAGAGGTAGTCGCCACTCCTCCAGTGCCCTCACCAGACAGATTTTGCAGCATGAGTTCCAGGACATGAAGCAGGGGAATGACGTTATTCATCCCATAGTCCTGGTGACAAACAATGTCGCCTCTTCAAAGGGCCTGAGCAAATGGCAGGTGTCACACATGAGCTGCCAGTGGCTGACATCAAAGTTACGCAGGGGAGTACTCCGGTTCACTTGCATCATCAAAAAATCATTAATGGCTTTTCTCTGTTCAAACAGGCGGTCTAACATATGGAGGCTGGAATTCCAACGGGTGGAAACATCGCATATCAGACTATGTTGGGGGAGGCCGTTCTGCTGCTGCAACTCGAGGAGGGTGTGCTTGGGTTTGTAAGAATAGCTGAAGTGCATGTACAGTTTCCTGGCCATTTTTAGAATGTCTTGTAGATGGGTGGAAGACTTGAGGTACCTATTGACAACCAGATTGAACACGTGCGCCATACAGGGCGCATGGGCCATCCCTCCTCAGTGCAGCGCGGACACCATGTTCCACTTGTGGAGGCTGATGTGGTGGTGGAGGAGGAGGAGGCGGACACTGGTGCATGAGCAGCAGTTTGACAACTTGGAGGAGAAAGCGCCGTCTCTTGTTCAAGTTGTTGTTGGCTGGGCAGGAAGCACATTCACCCTATCCCGTAAAGGACATGTACCGGCCCTGACCATAGTTACAGCTCCACACGTCCGCGCTGCCGTGCACCTTGGAAGAAACTGATTAGCTCAAGGACTGGCCCACCTTCTGTTCTACATATTTGTGAAGGGCTGGCACTGCCTTTTTGGAAAAAAAAATTTGGCCTGGACTTCTCCACCTCGGTTCGGCACAAGCCATTAGTTCTCTGAAGGGTGCAGAGTCCACAACTTGGAAACGGAAGGACTGCAGTACCAACAACTTGGACAGGAGCACGGTCAGCTTCTGCACCTTAGGATGGCTGGACGCATACAGTTGTCTCTTTGTAAGCGTGTCGTGCAACAACTGCTGCCGCTATGCATAGTGAAGAGCAGGAGCATCTGGACCGGGAGATGATGTCAAAGACAAACAGCTCCCTGCGGCAGAGGTGCTGGAGCCTTGACTGGCTGAAATGGCATGTGTGCCACTAGGTCCTACTGCTGTTGCTGCGGCGGCAGGATGGACCCCCACATCTGTACCATATTTCTCCCAGGCCATTGAATGGTGACGCTGCATATTTTGACGGAGGGCCATGGTGCCAATGTTAGCTCCCTGGCAACGCTTCACTTCACAGATTCTACATATACACACGCTCGGCTCCTCTGATGTCTTAACAAAAAACTTGGATCTGCGAAGCAGTGTTTGTGCCCCGCGGCCGTTTAGCTCTTGTCCTCGCACTGCTGCCACCCTGCTGACTCACGGCCACAGTAGCGACTTGCTGCCTGTCATGCAAGCTGACACCCTCTTCTCCTGACAATGATGATGAATCCCTGGCTTCACCCGGCTCCCAAGTGCGATCAGCTACATCATCATCGATTTGTGTTTCCCTGTCACTGCTATTGTCCTCAACGGTCACAGTATGCACAGTCCAACTACTTGTAAGTGCAACATAACCTCCCGTGCCACTCTCCACATCTCTACTTTCCCGCCTACTGCACAAAGCAGAGGATGTCTGCCCCACCTCTTCACTGCCAAGCAGCTGCTGACTGTCCTCAAGGAGTTTGTCCTTGCTGTGTAGTGGGGCTGAGCCCAGACCACCTAGTAAATCTCTGGCTGAGGGAAATGAACAGGACAGAGGCTGGTTGAGGACAGGTGATCGCCACTGACCTGCTCCTCGGCCATGCTAACTAAGTGTTGTATCTGAAGAACCCACAGACTCTTGGCTGGGGTTGTCAGATGTCATCTGGGAGGAAGTGGATGACCGAGTCAACCAATCAACAACCTTTGGATTGTTTCTCAACACACTGCTGCTAGATGACAACGGCCTCACAGAATCACCCCTGCCACGACTTCCCCTTACTGTTCTGCAACCTGTACCTGCTCCACCTGCCACCTCTCTGTGTGACATATTGGATAATCAACTATGTTGATTTGACACGGATCTACTTTGGCTAACAGAAAAACTTTAAATTTGGGGTATTTAGAAACACAAAAACCACCCTGGGATACAAGCAGAAATCAATACAGAAAGTATGTGGATTTTACACAGATTTCTTCCAATTCACTTCAGCAACAAAAAGAACTGCTATTTGGGGTATACAGATCTCCCAAAATGGACACCCTGGGATTGAAGCAGAAATCACTACAGAAAGTATGTAGATTTTACACTTATTTCTTCTTATTCACTTCAGCAACAAAATAGAACTGCTATTTGAGGTATACAAATCCATTGCAAGAAAGCTGGCTAGCACAGCCCAACTCATGTGTTGGTCAACCGCACAACACCAACGTGAGATCACCGGGTGATGCACAATACCATCTTGTCCCTAATGCTGTCATTTGCTCCTTGTACGATAACAAACCGGGTATTCCCACCAGTCACCGGAATTATCTCTGTTTATAAAAACCTTAAATGTACTGAGAAACAAGCTGCCCACCTGATCGGCGTCTTACTCAGGCTCCAGCACAAGACCGGAAGACAGAACAATTTAGTCCAGAGTAACAATGTCCTACTGCGCTTGTGCACCCCGGCCGGGGCATGATGTTTACAGGTAGCTAAGCAACCAGTTAGAGGCGCTCGCATCCTGTGAAGCCCCACCAAACAGATGGTTGTAAATGTAACTCATGAGTGGTACACTGTTGCATCTACTGTAGGTAGATGCAAAAAGTAGGTGAGAATGAACTGACCCATGTCGTACAGCGGCACAATGACTGCAGAAGACGACGTACTCAATAACAATGATAATAACGGCGTGCCTAGTCAAACAAAATGCGGCGTCAGTATACTATGAAGGCGCATCAATAACTTGCGAGCAGCGTGGTACTGCATGTGAATCAGTGCTGAAATAATTTTAAATGAGCTAAAACCTATTGTTGAACGGCACAGATGCGATGGAAGACTGCGATTAACACCAACGATGGTTATAACGGCAACATTGCTATTCTACATAAATATGGAGCCTGCATAGCGCCATTATTGTGGTTAGATGAACAAAAAGCACAATACAAGCAGGAAAAACTTGGTCAGTTCCCTAATCATTGAGTACCAAGTAACATAATTTCGCCACAAGGTACACAAGTTTATTTCCAAAATTCCAACACATGTAAAAACAAAGCATTTGAGCAATCTTCCTCTGAGTACCACAAGATACAGATATATATTGTACAACAAACAGCCATTCAATGTAAATTTGATCACCGCACTGCCTGCAACTCAGGGATGCCACCTCTGAGCGACCTGAGGGCCACCCGTAAACTATCATTAGAGTCTGCTACCAGATACTTGAACTGTCGCACATGTCAATGTGTCCCTGTTGTCTAATTGCTCAATTACAGTACCTACAAAATGCTCATTAGGAAGTCCAAGGTGAGTCTAAACACGTTCATGTCACAGACGAAAATCCCATCACCCACAATCAATCTCAATATCTGTATTTGTGCATACCATTTGGCTGGTGTAACTGTCCACATTTGGTATACTATAGTCATCAAATATATGCCAAATGATTCAATTCAGAAACGAACATTTGTCCTTAGAATGTATATGTACAACATCTGTGAAAAAAAATGGAAAAAGGAGAGAAAGTCCAGGTTATCTTTACAGTCAGGGTTCATCCAGAACCTAGAGAGATGCTATCATAGAGTCATCATGTGTCGGTCTTGCAAGTGTCTTACGTCCACTTCCAGACACGTATTCGATCCTTTATTCTTCGTCGCACTCAAATAAGACCAAAAAGGTCCACACATGGTGAGTCGTAGGTTTTTTCCCTTATTATCTTTCTTTCTCGGCATCCACTGGAGTTCCCCATTCAAGGTAGGTTCCACATCAAGGAGGAAAGGATCAATTAAACCTAGAACACTGCAAAAGAAGTAATTAAACAGTTTTTCTTCTAGATATTTTTTGTGTCATTGTTGATTATTTTTTGTGTGTTGTGTTGGTGTTTTTAGTTGAATATATACTAATTCCTATTGAACGTGTTAAATGATGTAATACTGTGTTTAATATTCCCTAGTGAATTGTTAGAGTCTATGTGAATGTAAGTATAACAAAACTGATAGCTCCACCTAATTATACAGGTGTATACCTGGTCATGTATATTATTATTGTGGAGGCATGGTCCTGAGTGGTCCTGCGGACATGATCCTATAAGTTAGTCGCTACCCCATGCCTATGTATATATACTCGTGTGGAAGAGTGTGTACAGTGAATGTAGGCCTTATGGGCCCATATTAAAGGGGGCCATAAGGGCCCAAACTAAAAAGGGTGGGGACCACGGAATATGGCCCCATCCATGCATGTATACCGTGAAAAGGGGCCATAAGGGCCCATGCCTAATAGTACTCATGAAGGGGGGAAAAAAAAAGAAAAACATCAACTGCAGTATATACCGAAATATAAGCTGGTTACTACTAGAAAATAAAACAGTGTTGGTTATAATCTAACATCTTGTCCCTAATGCTGTCATTTGCTCCTTGTACGATAATAAACCGGGTATTCCCACCAGTCACCGGAATTATCTCTGTTTATAAAAACCTGTGAAGAGGAGTTCCTCATTGAGGCCCTGCGGAGAAAGGCATTTCAATTTAAAAATACAATGAGCCTCCTGTCGCAATAGCTCAGCAGTAACATTTCCACACCAGATATTGGGCTGAAGCTTGTCAATGCCCACCACTTTTAGACCTCTTGTCTTACCCCCATGATGCGTTCGAAAATGTGTGGCCACTGAGGATAATATCCTTCCTTGTGAAAAATGTGAGTGCGCATTATTAATGCTTGATACATGTTTCTGAGTTCTTTTTCTTAGTTCTTGTGTAGTCTGTCCGTATATGGATCTCCCATAACGGACACCCAGGGATTGAAGCAGAAATGACTACAGAAACTTTCACTTCAGCAACAAAATAGAACTGCTATTTTGGGTATACAGATCCCCCAAAATGGACACCCTGGGATACCAGCAGTAATCACAACAGAAAGTATGTGGATTTTACACAGATTTATTCCTATTCACTTCAGCAACAAAAAAGAACTGCTATTTGGGGTATACAGATCCCCCAAAACAGACACCGCCATCTTAAGTAATTATGATGACTTTCTTTTTACCTTTTGCCCAATCATCCTCAGGAAATGACCAACCCCTTTTAAGACATATTGAGGTGTTTATCCCAGTCTCAGTCCCTCCATTTAAAGGAGTTAATCCATTCAGGGCCAGAAAACGTTTTGAAAGTTCAACCAGAGGTTGATCAGTTGCACCTTTCTTAGGTACCTTGGACAGCGTGGGAGAAGATCTCCCTTTATTTTTTCTCTTTTTCTTCTGATGTCGGCAACAGGTCCTCCACAGCTCTGTGCACACGGCCCACCCTGCGCACTCCATGATGTCAGCAGCGGTGGCTGACATCACAGTTGTACGCCAGCCGGGCCATGTGTGCGGTGCTGTCGTGGACCTAGCGCCGGCATGAAGAAAGAAGAGTGCTGCCCACAGAGCTGTCGCGGACCTGCCAAGCACATGAAGATAGAAGAGGAGCTGCCCGGGACATTGGAATGGTGAGTACTCAGTTTATTTTTTTTTACGGCAAAGCTCTACACTACAAGGGGCTGGCTATATACTTCAATGGGCTGGCAGACTATATATTAAAAGGGGGGCTGGCAGGCTATATACTAAAGGGGGGGCTGGCTATATACTACAAGGGGCTAGCGGGTTATATACTACAGGGGGGCTGGCGGGCTGTATACTACAGGGGCGGGCATGCTATATACTACAGGGGCTAGCAGGCTATATACTACAGAGGGCTGGCAGGCTATATACTACATGGGGCTGGCAGGCTATATATTACAGGGGGCTGGGAGGCTATATACTAGAGGGGCTGGCAAACTATATACTACAGGGGCTTTCAGGCTATATACTACAGGGGATGGCAGGCTATATACTAGAGGGGCTGTCAGGCTATATAATAGGGGGGCTGACTATGTACTACAGGGGCTGGCTGGTTATATACTACAGGGGTTGGCAGGCGATATACTACAGGGGCTGGCAGTCTATATACTAAAAGGGGCTGGCAGGCTATACACTACAAGGGGCTGGCAGGCTATACACTACAGGGGGCTGGTGAGCTATATACTGGGGATGCTGTGACCAATGCATTTCCTACCCTTGGCTTATACTTCAGTCAATAGGTTTTCTCCGTTTTTAGTGGTAAAATGAGGTACCTCGGCTGGGTTATACTCAAGTATATACAGTATATAAGTCTGTAGATAGTATCAATCCTGCCTTACTGCAGAACACCAGTGACTGTCTCTCTGCTGTCTCTAACATCATGTCCTCCATCTTGAAATTTGATCTTTCCAAAATGGAACTTTTTGTCTTTCCACCATCTACTAACCGACCTAACCCTAATCTCTCCTTTGCCATCTGGGATGTCTCCATAACCCTGAGACAACAGGCCCGCTTTCTAGGGGTTGTGCTGCACCTTTCCTTTGCATTGTATATTCAGTCTGTTAACTGAAAACATCTACAGAATCCACCCATTGTTTACAACTGTAAAATCCCTTTTAAATGATCTTCCACTTACTAAACTCTCTTCTCTGCATTCACTCATAACGCAGCAGCAAGGCTGCTACACGGATTTGAGAAAAGCTAAACCTCTATCATCTGTGAGCTCAATTTTATTACAGTTTCGTCATGGAAATAGCCGGGTTTCTGGGTCATTAACATGGGAAAGATGAACCTGAAAATCAGAGAGGAAAACCTCATCCTCCAACTTTTACAACCTAAATGAAGGTAGATTTTTTGACCTTGCATCCAGGGGGTTGAAAGAAACCATTTTTTAAACAATAACTCTTTTTTTCTCAGTATCACCTTCATTAGCTCTCCTTTTCTGGGGCTTCTTTCATTTGTTTTTTTCTATGCACTCAGGTCATGCACTTTGGAGCACCCACAGGGGCCCCAACTCTGGTCACACTTCTGTCCTCCGCATAATGTGTAGTATCATTTGGTTGTTCTTGGATTTGGAACAGGCACCACAGATATTCACTTTCCACAAAGTTCATATAATCCCAAACACTGGCACAAAACAGTAATTTATTGTTTCTTGGAGAGGGCCAAAGCCTCATGACATTGCCATCCCTTCTCAGCCAATTGATCAGTGACAACAGTATTAAGGCTGCATTCACACCAATGTATGAGGGACGTGGACGGCGTCTATGGCGATCGGGCTTAGTACAATGAGTGCTCATCGTTTTGAGCTGTGGCGCAAAGAAGATAGAACATGCTCTATCTTTGACCGTAAGAACGTCCGTGCGGCTCTATTTTATATTGAGAGGGGAGGGGTGAGCAGCACTTACCTCTTCTACTCTCCAGTGTGCCTACCACCGGCTACTTCACGTTTCTGTGAATGCCACTTAAGAGATGCTGAGGCAACCAAAGGTGACACTAGTTCCAATTGATGGAATTACCACAGCTGAACTACGCTTGCTCTCCGAACTTTTGACCAATATTTTACCTGTTCCCCATTGTTACATAAAACAGAATTAGAGCCTATCACCCCACCAGATTTAACTATAATCTACCCACTCCTCGGCTTGGCTTTCTTGGATAGCAGGGCCTGCACAGAGATCTAACTTGGCGGCCAACTCAGGGGTCACAGGCAGGGGAGTAAAGATGTGACTCACTACTTGTTGCTTTGGCTTGAACTTTTCCACCTTTTTCCCGCTGCAGGCCCTGCGCCCCAGGTGCCTCCTCAGGCAGTTCATCTCCAACAGAAACTCAAGCAACTTGATCTTTGCCTGGCTGTTGCTGTCACTGTCCTCCTCTGAGTGAGGTATCACAGCTGCTTGTCCTGCAGGTCGCTTGCAGGCTGCCAGGTGTCTTTTCCTGCTGATCATCATAATCATCCTCTTCCATGACCTCATGACCTCCATGAGCAACTTTCTATGTGCAGCAGCAGAAGAACCACTCTTAGGCTACGTTCACACGAACGTATGGGGGACGTATATAGGCAATTGCTTAACAGTGCTGAACGGGAGCAGCACCGTACTGTTCCGTAGCCTGTAGAAAGATAGGACATGTCTCTATGTTAAGCCATGGAGAGGGGCAGGGGTGAGCGGCGCTCTCCCCCTCCTCCTCTCCTCAGCGACGATGTATGCCTTACCCACACTGGCAAGTGTATGAAGATCACAGCTTCTCCGTCTTTTAACAGACCTAAGGAAAGTAAGAGGTGCTGGAGTGCTGCAACTTCTGGTGGAATTTCTTAACCCAGAGTCCTCCACTCTGCTGGACAGTTACTGTCCTGACCTTCTTGCTGACCTAGTTCAGGAAACAGGTGTCTGACTCCCTCACTCATGCCCAGGACCTATCTCTCTGCCACTAGAGATAGGCAAATCGATTTGAACAAAGTGGAATTCGTTCCGAATTTTAGGAAAACTTAAATTCGTCATGAATCCAAAGTTCGCGGTGATTCGTGGGAACAAATTTTTTTTTCTCCTTTATCACCAAAATGGTCGAGAGCACAACGTGTTACATGGGGCAGAGAACTCTGGGAAGAAGAAAGGAACACCCTCGTTGACACGTGCAGACCTGTAAGCCAATCAGTGACCGGCAGGCCTATGTGATGTGATGCCAATTCCAATCTTGGCATTTCACACTGCATGTGCTGCCTGTAGCGTCCAGCTGCTTGTACTGTACTGTGCTGTGCTGCTCCAATCCCAGGGTGTCCATTTAAGGGGATCTGTATACCCCAAATTGCAGTTCTTTTTGTTGCTGAAGTTACTAGCAAGAACTCTGTAAAATCCCCATAGTTTATGAATTGATTTTTGCTCCAATCCTAGGGTGTCCATTTTGGGGTATCTGTGTACGCAAATTTCAATAGTTTTTTGTTGCTAAAGTTGAGGGCAAGAAATACGTGTCAAATCCACATAGTTACTGGAGTGATTTTTGCTCCAATTCCAGGGTGTCCGTTTTGGGGTATCTATATACCGCAAATTTCAATAGTTTTTTGTTGCAAAAGTTGAGGGAAAGAAATACGTAGTTGATTAACCACTATGTCAGACAGAAAGGTGGCAGAGGTCGCAGCATAGTAAGGGGACGTTGCAGCAGGGGACGCTCTGTGAGGCCAGAACTGCCATTGTCATCTAGCAGCAGTGTGTTGTTCAACAACCCAAAGGTTGTCTATTGGTTGACTAGGTCAACCACTTTCTCCCAAATAACATCTGACAACCCCAGCCTAGAGTCTATGGGTTCGTCAGATACAACACTTAGTTGGCATGGCCCAGGAGCAGTTCAGCTGCCCTCACCTGTCCTCAACCATCCTCTGTCTTGTTCAGTTCCCTCAGCCAGAGATCTACTAGATGGTCTGGGCTAAGTGCCACTATACAGCGAGGACGAAGTCTTGAAGGACATTCAGTAGCTGCTTGGCAGCGAAGAGGTGGGGCAGACATCCGCTGCTTTGTGCAGAAGGCGGGAAAGTAGAGATGTGGAGAGTGGCACGGGAGGTTGTGTTGCACTTGCAAGTAGTCAGACTGTGCATACTGAGACCGTTGAGGAGAATAGCAGTGACAGGGAAACACAAAACGATGATGATGTAGCCGATCGCACTTGGGAGGCGGGTGAAGGAAGGGCTTCATCATCATTGTCAGGAGAAGAGAGTGTCAGCTTGCGCATCAAGCAGCAAGTCACTATGTGAGTCAGCAGGGTGGCAGCAATGCGAGGACACGGAGTACAGAGCCCACTACGCAGGTACAAGTAAGAAGTGGCACAGGGGCTCAGCGAGCCAGTATAATCACCAACTCAGCGGTGTGGCAGTTTTTTGTTAAGACACCAAAGGAGCCATGCATGTGTATATGAAGAAGTAAAGCATGGCCAAGGAGCTAACGTTGGCTCCGAGGCCATGCAGCATCACCATCCAATGGCCTGGGAGAAGTGTTGCTCAGATGTGGTGGTCCATCCTGCTGCCGCAGCAACAGCAGCAGCAACTAGTGGCACACATGCCATTTCAGCCAGTCAAGGCTCCAGCACTTCTGCCGAAGGGAGCTGTTTGTCTTTGACATCATCTCCTGGTCCTGATGCTCCTGCTCCTTACTACGCATGGCACCAGCAGTCGTTGAAGGAGGCGCTTACAAAGAGACAACTGTATGCGTTCAGCCATCCTAAGGTGCAGAAGCTGACCGTGCTCCTGTCCAAGTTGTTGGTACTGCAGTCCCTCCCTTTCCAAGGCGTGGACTCTGCACCCTTCAGAGAACTAATGGCTTGTGCTGAACCGAGGTGGAGCGTTCCAAGCCGAAATTTCTTTTCCAAAAAGGCAGTGCCAGCCCTTCACAAATATGTAGAACAGAAGGTTGTCCAGTCCTTGAGCTCATCGGTTTCTTCCAAGGTGCATGGCAGTGCAGACATGTGGAGCTGTAACTACGGTCAGGGCCAGTACATGTACTACATGTCCTTTACGGCCCACTGGGTGAATTTGCTTCCGCTCAGCCACATCAACAACTTGAACAGGAGATGCTGCTTTCTACTCCACGTTGTCAAACTGCTACTCCTGAGCCAAAGTCCGCCTCGTCCTCCTTCTCCACCACAACCTCAGCCACCACAAGTGCTGCTCCAGCATACCACATATGCAGGGCACAGCAGTGTCACGTAGTTATACACCGGGTTTGCTTGGGTGAACGAAATCACACAGGGGAGGAACTGCTCCACGTCATGCAAGAGAAATTAATCTGTGGCTTTCTCTGCAACAACTGAAAATCGGAACCACGGTGACAGACAATGGGCGGAACAGGGTGTCCACGCTGCACCGAGGAGGGATTGTCTATGCGCCCTGCATAGCGCACATGTTCAATCTGGTTGTCATCAAACAAGACATTCTAAAAATGGCCAGGAAAATGTGCATGCACTTCAGTTGCAGTGGCCGAACGGCCTCCCCCAACAAAGGCTGATATGCGTTGTTTCCATTTGTTGGAGACCGCCAGTATGAACAGAGAAAACCCATTAATGAGTGATGCAAGCAGAATGAAGTACTCCCCTGTGTAACTGTGATGTCAGCACTGGCAACTCATGCATGACACCTGCCATTTTCTCAGGCTCTTTGAAGAGGCCACGTTATTAGTCAGTCGCTAGGACTACGGGATGAAAAATGTCATTCCACTGCTTCATGTCCAGGAACTGATGCTGCAAAATCTGTCTAGTAAACATCCGGCATAGGCATGAGTTTAGGCTCTCCACCCTCTTGGACCTTCGCTACCAGTCAAAAATGGGTGACTTTTTTCAAGCTGCCAAGAGGGACAACTGCCAAGAGGAACGTCTGGTGCACTATAGAGAAATACTGTGCAGACAGTTGGCCGCTGCCTATGTGCGCCATTGTCCATCCTCTGTCAGGTCTGTCATTGTGCCACTCTCTGACCTCATGCTGCTGCTGCCACCTCCACACTTTGTCATTGTGCCTCTCTCTAGACTACCATGTTGTGGCCAGCTCCAGAATTTGTCATTGTGGCACTCTGTGGCCTACGATGTTGCTGCCACCTCCATAATTTGTCATTGTGCCACTCTTCGGCCTACCATGTTTACGCCACCTCCATAATTTCTGTCAGGTTCTGTCGTCATCTGGGGAATCATCTGATGTCAGTGTAAAAAGAGTGCACTCTTTGATGGTATAGTGGGATCTTGGCCCTCAGCTCCGCCCTTTCGAGCTGCCACAGACGTTACCTTGTCAGGCTGCGTTCCTGCTTCACTTATTTGGTGAAGTTGGCCTCTTTAAGTGCCCATGGAATTGAAGAGTGAAGTGATTCTAAGAGCGGGGGCTGTCATGTGCGTGTCATACTAAAACACAGCATTGTTTGAAGACCAAACCACACTCCCTATGCATATTAAAGCATGGCACAACGTTCTACAGCAACCTACAGGATCTCTGCACCCAGGAGATACCTGGTTTTTAACGTGATTCATCATGATTCGTTTTGGGTCGAATCAAATTTCTTCGAAACATTTGCCCATCTCTAGAAACGCAACATTCATGATTTCGGGCGCACGATCTTAGTGAATCGCCACACGCAGCACTACCGATGGACAATGCACTTTCAGTGAACTCCAGTGACTTAGTAAGTAAATGTGCCCCATTATTTCACACGTTTGTGAATGCAAACTGCATGGCCAGGGGATTCATTTTGTGCAGGTTTGGCAATGGGACAGAAAGAAAAACCAGAAAACATTAATTAAAAGCTGGGTCCCAATACTTTGGCCATAAAGTATAATGATGTTAAATTTCCCACACTGAACCTGCAGTATAGCCCATATTATATTCTAGAGCAGTGATGGCGAACCTTTTAGTGGCCGAGTGCCCAAAAACAACCCCAAACCCCCCTTATTTATCGCGAGGTGCCAACCAGAAATTAAAGCAGTAACTTATTGCTCCCTGTTCTTCAACAATTTTCGATCATATTGGCCTCCTGAGAACAAGATGGAAAATTTACATCATTGTAGCTTCTTTCCAGTGTCCCTCTGTACACAGAGAATCACGGGGCCAGCGAAAGGTCCTCCAAAGGTAATTCGGCCATGTCTATTCATTCTCCCTCTTCCTACAGTGCCAAGTAGCGAAGTAAGTATCAAAATATGACGGAAAGCAGCATCTTTTAAGTTGCTTGGAGCTGCAGGAAGATTCTTTGAGACCTGTCTGGTGTGCTGGGGTGATGACCCGGGTGCCCACAGAAAGGGCTCCGAGTGCCGCCTCTGGCACCAGTGCCATAGGTTCGCCACCACTGCTCTAGAGCTATAGCCATTATTCTGCTCAATAGCAATTATTCTGCTTGCGCTCAATCTACCAGATCGATGATGGCATTTAAAGCATTCAGTCATCTATTGCTATTATATTGACCAAAGGCAAACGATTATGCATGTGAAATCATCAGAATGGTTTTGTTATTGTAAAGAAAATAATATGTATTTAAGAGTATAGGGCTATTATGGGGTCAGGAGAGACCACTTGCATGTTGTTCCTTTCAGAGGAGGAAGAAAACTAACATACAATGGCATCCTTCATTATGGTTCTACTATATGGCATCTCCATGTCTAATGTGGGACTCTACTTTCCTTCCAGTAACAGTTTTTTTTGCTGTGTTCATTAATACTTAAAGGACACCTGTCATCAGGTCTGTGTCACTTGTGCTGTCACCTCTACCTGTTGGAGCAGCTCACAAGGATCCCATCCCAGCCTTTATCTAGTTATTTCATACATTATTCATTGTAAATTTTATATCATGTAAATGAGGCTGGTCACATGGTCAGAGGCAGTGATGTCACCCCTGTTACCCCTCCCTTCTCCTCCCCCTGCTCATGTCTGTGTGTAATGTATAGTAAAGCATGGCTAGTGTGTGCTGCATCTGCTGACATGCTGCATCCTCCTAATACACATGTGAGAGACACAGACATCAGCTACACATGAATCTGACATGTTCTGCTGTAACATGGCTGCATGAAGCTGCTGTATCTCTCCTAAACACACACACATATGCACACACAGGCTGCAGGGGGCGTGGCCACCAGCAACAGTAAGCACATCATTATACAGCCTCACATCATTACACAGGCTGTCAGTCATGCACTGGGGGTGTGGCTGTGCCTCCCACTCATGAATAGAGTGGACAGCTTGAATATGCTAATGCTTCATTGGACATTTCACAGGTCATTTGCATACAGCTTTAGGACCTCATTGCTTAGGTTTACAGGCATATAGAGGGATAATGAAGGGATAGAGGCAATGCTCTCTAATGGCAGTTTATGAAAATATATTTATTTTAGGGGGGTTATTTTGCATGACGGGTTCTCTTTAAAGGAAACCTACCACTTCCGATGGTGGCTATAAGCTGCAAATGCCGTGCACCAGCTCAGGGTGAGCTGGTGCCGGCGCTTCGTACGCCTGAATAGATAGTGGTCCGCGCATTGTGCACCGAGCGTGGACCACGGTGCGGTGCTGCTACTTGTATATAAAGATTACTAAAGCGTTTAAACGCTTTACATCTATTTGATAACATAACGAAAATAAGCTGGTGCACGGTATTTGCAGCTTATACCCACCATTGGAAGTGGTAGGTTTCCTTTAAATACAAGCTACTGTGAACAAATATTATTCTAGCTAAATGTATACATTTATATCTGATAAGCATACAATAGGGTATTTCTTTTATTGCTCCAGTAAAGGCTGCGCTTCCTGTGGAACTACTACTACTACTACTACTACTACTACTACTACTACTACTACTACTACTACTACTACACAGTGGATTCTAGATAGCAGCAAAGGACAGAGAGAACATGTGAGCCTCTGTAACTGCTTGGGGTGGCGCCCAATTATTTTGGCTCTGAGCACAGACTCTACCTCTGCATGCTGTACTACTCATTATAAATAGTCATAACTAATTGAAAACAGAACATGAATCAGACTACTGACAAACGTTCAAAAAAGTATGTTCACGTTATCATAACAGTATGTCTCTGTTTACTACTGGAGCCTTACTGGGAACAAATATTGGCTGCTCTTTTGCTATACTTTTAATAGCATGAGACTCCCACACACTATGTGAAGATGGACACAAAGGTCAACAATAAAAAAAACATGTGCTGAGATTCAGAGTATGGTCAGGTCCCCGGAGACCACAGCCTAAAATAACAACTAAAAATGCTATAAAACAAAAAGTGGACAAAACACTGGGAAAATTGCACAATAATACACTTTGAAAGATTTTTTTTTGTTAGAGATTTTTTAAAAAAAAAAAATAAGTAAAGAAAACATTTTTCACAGTTGTTGAATACCCCAGAGAAAACGATCCTGTACATAAAAACAAAGGGTTTATTCCAGGGCTTAGATTAGGAAAATATAAGACAAATATAGAAAAATAAAGTAAAAAAGATTACAGTTTTTGTAATGCCCAAGCAGGGTTGCTCATATGATAACAGTCCATAGGTATAAAATGGCATTGACGTGATTCTTGAAGCAAACTTTTACTAGCATGAGTGGTGCTATTGTATGTCACTTTATAAAGAGAAAAAGTAAAAACCAACACTGTTTTCCCCAGTAATGGCGGATCTTCATATAAAAACCAACACTGTTTTCCCCAGTAATGGCGGATCTTCATATAAAGGCGTTATAGGCAGGCCCCTGGGGCCTTCAGCTTCCCAGGGGCCCACACCCACCCATACCCAAGCCCTATATGAAGATTACCAGGTTAAAAAAAACAAGCTATTCTCAATTCCGTGGGTAGAAGAAGCCGGAGGTGAGTATGGTGTTTTTTTTTTTAATGTTGACATTTTTGTGAAGGGGGGGGGGGCCCTGCTATGAACATTTCATTAAAGGGGTTATCCGGGTTTAAAAAATTTTTTATGGCCGGGCTGGGGAGGGCTATTTAAACACAATAAACATGTACTTACCTCATCCGGCGCCGCCAATGTCCTGCGCCGCGGTCTCTTCGATCCATGCCCCTGTTTGTTTACAGGGGCACGGAAGCCGCGCACAAGGAGCTTCCGGTCCGCGATGTGGACGGCTCCTCCCATCCGTCCCTATCTCTCAGCGTTGTAAGCGCTGGGAGATGGTGCGCGGGACATCGGCAGCACCGGAGGAGGTAAGTACATGTTTATTGTGTTTAAATAGCCCTCCCCAGCCCGGCCAGAAGAAATTTTTTAAACCCGGATAACCCCTTTAAAGGGGGGATCTGTAGTGGCCATTACATTATAGGGGCTGCTCACGTGGCCATTTCATTAAAGGGGGCTCTGCTGTTGCCATTTCATTAAAGTGGCCTCTGCTGTGGACATTTCATTAAAGGGGCTCTGCTGTGGTCATTTCTGTAAAGGGGGCTCTGTTGTGGACATTTCTTTAACCCCTTAAGGGCGCAGGGTTTTTACGCTCATTTCTCGCTCTCCAACTTCAAAAATCCATAACTTTTTCATTTTTCCATGTACAGACCTGTGTTAGGGCTTATTTTATGCGTAACAAATTTTACTTTCCCATGATGTTATTTATTATAACATGCCGTGTACTGGGAAGCAGGAAAAAAATTCCAAATGTGGAAAAATTGAAAAAATGCATGTGTGGAACGTTCTTGTGGGCTCAGTTTTTAAGACTTTCATTCTGCGCTCCAAATAACACCTCTACTTTATTCTTTGGTTCGGTGCGATTGTGGTGATACCAAATTTATACAGGCTTTATTGCTTTTTAATACATTTTCAAAAATTAAACAAATATGTACAAAAAATGAAAAAAATGTTTGCCATCTTCTGACGCTAATAACTTTTTCATACTTTGGTGCATGGAGCTGAGGAAGTGTAATTTTTTGCAAAATGAGCCTGCGTTTTCATTGCTACCATTTTGAGGGCTGTGCGACATTTTCATCACTTTTTATTACATTTTTGGACACAGCGATATCTATTGTGTTTGTGATTTTTACTGTTTATTATGTTTTATGTCAGTTCTATGGATAGCGGGGTGATTTGAATTTTTTATACTTTATTAATTTTTTAAATTTTTTTAAACTGCTGGGTTTTCCTTTGTAAAAACGTATGTAGAGTACACTTTTTTTATTTAAATAAGAGAGGCAATAGAAGACGAATGCACAAAGTATACACAATGGCCCACATTTATTAAAGCCCCAGCACCAGTGTTTTGTCAGACTATTCAAAATATTTTCAGTGGAAACTACTTGCACATGTATTTATACTATGCTCGAAGCAACACAAATTTCTGCACATAAAGGGGCGTTCCGATGCAGAGTCGGACCCTGCGCCACATTTTTTATCGCGACTTCCCAGAATTGTGTAGCACTCCTTTGTTAAACATGCTCCAAAAAAAGTTGCTGGAGCAGAGCAGGGAGCACCACATTCAAGAAGAATGTGCAACACATTTCAAGAATCTGGCACACTCTGCACAGGCTAACTGCCCCTAGTGTGGTTTGCAATAGTTTTGATAAATTTGGGCCAATGTATGATGTAGAAAAATAATGGAAATATTTTTTGTAAACTGGGGAAAGAAAATTATACAAAGTAAGTGAAATAATGGAGGTCATCTAACACCAGGCAGAAAGATTGTAAACCAAACACACTGACATACTGGTGTGTACCCCCTCTGGCAGGATCCACTCTTTATATGCCCCTGTTTTTAAGAAAAAAAAAAAATTACCAAATTATACATTAACACTAATGGAGCCAGGAGCCCTTCAGGCACATTTGCATAATTTTTAAAGCATTTTTTTTTTTAAAACAGGGCATAACAAGCTAAAAGAAGAGCAGATCTGCCAGATGATGCACACACCAGTATGCTAGTGTGCTTGGTTTACAACCCTTGATCCTGGTGGTAGATGTCCCTTTGGTTTACAATGGAGATCATTCTAATTCTAATATGTAGCATCCACATGTTCAGTGTCCTGGGGGAAGAGTGCTCTAACATGACCCACTTTTCATATTCAAAGGACCCTTTGGCACTCAGAACTGTGACCTTGAAACACCTTATATAGGAAACGATCCCATTAGCACTTAAAATGGAAAGAAATATGCTATTTATCAATTGCCAACCTATCCTCTCCTCCATATACAGAAATTTAGTATACAGCAGCTACGCCAAGGTGTTCTGGATGTGGAGCCATCTTGTTAACACAATAGCTCATGGCAAAATTCTTTTGTAGAAGAGGAGGGGTGTAGGCAGCTGCTCTCTGCTGTAGATGTGGGAATGAGGCAATTAGTGACGGATAATTGAGCTGGGATAGTAGGCAGCAGACTAGGCCACTCTATGTGGAGTAGGTTAGTAATCAAACAGCCACATATACTGCTCCATAATTCAGTATGTGTCCAAAGCTCCACAGAGCATGCCTTTAGCTCCACTGAAGGCTCCAATGTGATTTCCACCCAGCTGCTAAATGTCCACCCCCCTTTAAAGGGAACCTGTCACCTACTTTGTCACCTACTTAACCCACTTTGTTAACCCACTTAACTATGAGTAGTCTTCAGTGTATTTCGGATACCTCATTCTGCCCAAAGGGGCTGAGCGTTTGCATTTTATATTTCTCTACGACATATCTGTTGTATCTGTTGTTAACACTTTCAGGGATAAAATCAGGGATATCAGTCATACCAATTGATTTTATCCCTGAAAGTGTTAACAACAGATACCAGTCTCTATGTCGTAGAGAAATATACTGGATATATAAAATGCAAACGCTCAGCCCCTTTGGGCTGAATGAGGTATCCGAAACCATCATGTAATAGCCCCGGATGTGCTAAAAATCCATCCGACCATCATGTAATGGCCATTTGTACTTGCCATATTTTCATCTTGGTCTTTGCGGCTCCGTTCCATTCCGGCTCGGTCCTTGTGGACCATAACCACTAGTCACCTGACTCTTGGCTGGGTCACATGACCCGTTCCAGTTACTACTTCCGGAACCTTGTGTTCCAAAGTGCAATCCGTGTTCGGTCCACCGCCTAGTTCCATCTACCATTGTGAACTTGTGTAGAACAGGTAGGCAGCACAGTGAGAAACAAAGGGGATTTAATCCGTGTGGGTGCCGACTACGTCGGTCTGACCCAAGACCCAGTTACATGGAGGTAGTAGAGAAAGCAGCAGCACTCCTCCCCTTTGGCAAATTTGATTTCATTGGTCCTCTGCCGAGAAAGCGGGGATGCGATATTTGTGTACGGCAGTGGTACATACTCAGGATGAGGGTAAAGGATTTCCTTTAAGTCTGCCACTAATGGAGTAACACTTGAGAATTTGGAAATTGTTACCACCGTACCGTCTTTTTGCTATTCCACTATTGCCCCATGCAATCAGACAATGGGTCACATTTTAACTGAAAACAGCATAACAAGTAAATGCCAAAGAAACCCACATCCCTGGGTAATCATATGGCCTTACTATCCTCAAGCAGCATTTTAAGTGAAAGGAATGACTGGGTTGCTTAAAAGCACCCTAACGAAGCTAAACCCGTCGAACAGTGCATATGGGGGCACTGAGGTACAACCCCTTATGAGGATCTCAGATTTTAATAATAGCCCCTTATTACTGATTCAATGACTCCTTTAATTATGATGTTGACCCCTAATATCACTGTAAAGTTAATAATATAAGTATATTCACTGCGTAGAAGAAAATTCAGGAGAATTGTCAGTTACACCCATTCGAGCTACCCATGTCGCAGGTTTTTGGATCTCGCTTCATGAGTAATTCTTATCTCCCAGGTAAGGTTCCAGGAAAATAGCCCACTTGTTTTAGGATGTAAAATTACAAAAGTTCACTATGGGGAGCAAATAGTCACAATATGTATGTTTATCTCTGAAATTGCATTTGTCTTGTTGTGTGATTCGTAATTGATGACGATTTAATCAGGGTGAGATGAAATCAACTTGGGTACAGAGAAAAACCAACCAAACATTGCCCAGTTATTTTCTTATTCCCATCAAAATGCTACTTGCTACTTTCCAAAAGAAGGGTCTTTCCCTTAAGAAGTTAAACATAAGGGGCGTAAAGTTTTTGGCTTTCTGATGCTACAATTTTGGGCTAAATATGGGTTCTACATAACCAATGACCGCCCTCGTCGTCTCTACTCCACAAAAGTGATAGCATGGGAAAGCTAGAAACCGGGTTGATCATGAGACCTGGAGTAGAAAAATGGGAATATGTTCCACAGGAAAAATGTTACTTGGAGAATGAGGAAATATAATGTTTGTGTTTCTTTCGCCTTTAACCGTACCTAACTATTGGAATCACTGGAGGCGGGTAATTTGGCCGGTAGTAAAACTGAACGCCTGGTTCCTATTGAAATACTAACATACCACGCTAGGATGGGAGTTTGGAAAGGAAATCCTACTAATCGATAACCTAGATAATTTCACCTGTTTTTGCAAAGAAAACATGTTTGGTTTGCTGAATTATCTTTTGACAAGACAAGGTTGAGAGGACCACCGGAATCCTCCACAACCTATTTAGTCGTGTATTTGTGTACCAGGACAATTTGGAATAATACAAGCATTGATTCTAAAGTACAATTAAAATGTTGTAAACACTAAGCAAATTAGCCATATGCCATTGAGTGATAAGCGGCTAGTCCTATAACAAAGTAGAATCCATGACATATTAAAAGAATACCCTCTACTTGTGCCAAGTGGGAAACAAAAAAAAAAACTTTATAATGACTACAGTGACCTTTTCTTCCTCTACCTGAATGTAACCAGAAAAAGAAAAATAAGAGCTTGGTATGATAGTTTAAACTGGGAGGATACGGTGCAGTAACTGGTACTCTCAATGGAATTTGATATGAGACTATAAGCCAACAAGCTAAGCCAAGCTGAAAAGGAATTCAGGATGTATTTGACTCTACAAGGACAATGGAATGCCTACCTATGGCACCCTTGGCGATAAGCATTGATGTGGACACTTTTTTCTATCAAGGACTGTTTAATAGAACTGATAATAATTTTAGAGGGTTTAGAGGTTAATACGGCACAGTTTTGAATTTCACTCGTATTACTAAATGCAAGTAGTATACTATATACAACAGCATGATGCTATAACAAACTAAGTTGATGACTGGGAATGAAGCAGTGTGGCGAGAAATGTTTAAAACTGCCATGAAACCGAGTCAATCCTGGCTCAAGAATTGATGCTCCAAAATGATATAAACTATATGGTATAATCAAGTTATAAAATGTAACCAATGGTAAAAACTATGTGTAAATTTGTAGTAATGTTTTATAACTGTTGGGGCCAAAACACCCTGTCTCAGCACTATTGGATCAAATTTCCAGGGGACGCTACATAGATTCACAATTATACTCATATTTATCCTTTTTGCAATGACCATAAGGGAAGGATTTGTAGATTAAATCCAGACTTATGAACATGCTTGTTACAGGTGCTATTAATGTATGGTAAATTTACTATATTGGCCATTAACCTACAGTTTATAGTTGAAGTAGCCCCTCAAAAAATATGTGTGGTCACTAATGTTCCTGTTTATTCCAAGAATGGAAACGCCCTTTGTAGGATGCATGAAAATGTATCTGTTAGTTTGGATAACTGAAACTTTCATCAATCATATCCCAGATATATAAAATGGACTCCACTTACTCTAGAGTGCATTCATTGATTTGAATTTGACTAAGTAAAACAACTAATCCCCACATTCAATTTTGGACAACAATTGATCAACAATTGATAAGATGTGCAATACCCATACTGTCACAAGCAACTATAGGATCTGATAAAATAAGTTAAGATGGGTTCTTCCTCCAAGAAGCTACATCACACAATCACTGGTGGGGTGACATTTTTCCAGGATTTCTCCATCTGCAGAGAGGAGTTAAAGTGGTTGATACATCCTGTGCTTGTATTGCTATATTGTTATACTTACTCTATCTGGAATTTGCTATATGACTTATAAATTGTTTTTTTTTACCAGACCCACGATTTGTTATGGTCAACTAACAGAAACGCTAAATAGTCTACATTGTCAAGGACCGATTGTGGATACAAATGTGAAAGCATTTGGGTGTGGAATATAATTACAAATCATTAGAATGTGACACTGTGCTATTAAGTTTCTAATACAGGACTTTACAAAAATGAGAGTAAAACCTTGTCCTTTGTCTCATCCAGATGTGATCACCGCAGTGGTTAATGAGAAGCACGCGCTGCAGGACAATAACAAGTCTTCTGCACATACCAGCGCGTTATCATTGATTGATACATATTTACAAAATGATTATGTGACAGTATCTAGTACGGAATATACATTTTGTTCATTTCATGTTACAAACTGATTATGGCGGCAGTATCTGAAATAGTTGGTGCCTTTGTTGTATGAAATGATATAAAAGCAGGGGACCCTGACAATGGGGGCAGGGACTTTTTTCAATCTCTCGGTGGACGCTTCGGTCTGTGATGTTGATCGGAAATTTTCCTTGCCCTGTCGAGGTCCCCCGTCAGGATAGAGTGGATTCTACAATATCCGTTGGTAATGTATTGCTGCTTATTGCTAATTAAATGTACTCATTATATAAGCAAAATTGTTAACCTTTTTTCAGCCAAATAAACCTATTATGTTTACGATTAAGTTTTGATTGACCGTAGTTTAAGTTTCTTCCTAATTAGTATATTATTGACGCAGTAAGTAGGACCTAGGTCCACCTTATTTTTTTGATCAGGCAATACATGTCTTTATCTTTCTACAGGGTAACGGTAAACGATGCAGCACGTACAGCGCCGTTAGACCATTGCGATATGGGGACGTATATATGCATTTATACGCGCCTGCCGTATAAACGTTCCCCCATACGTTGTGGGGAATGTACCTAAGGGTACATTCCCCTCTGTAAGAAAACACAGTCCCCGACACGGGGAAAGATGAGCATGGTCTAAATCTTTTCCCTGTGGTACGGCGCTTGGATCTGGTGCCCACAGAGCGCCTTCCCCCCAGCCGCTTCCCCTCCCTTTCGCTTCTCTGTTGTGCTCTATATAGCGGCCACACATACATCCCCACAGAAACGGTTGTGTGAATTGGCCTAAATGTAGAATTTGCATATCCTATAACAAAACAATGTTTATCTCCTTGTACTTTATGGCATACGTGATCTAAATACATCTATGAAGTACGTCAGCAATCGTGAAACATGCTTTATACAATGTGTCGGACAGACATCCCTCGGAATTTTTTCAATTCTAGTGTGCAAGGATCCTTTATATACGGTCTCTTCGTGGATGGTTTAGTACTAACCATCTACAACACAAAAAGCGTGTGCCGATAAATTCAAGTGGTCGCTTGCCGTGTGAATATAGACTGGTTTACAAATGATGTCCACCCCTGAAATAAAAGTCACATAGTTCACTCTACCCTCCTGGGAGAAAACATCAGGTGTATCAGTACAAAATGCTTGCCATGTGATTAGCTGTGTAAAAACTAGGTAGTGGCGGTTAGTGTGCATTGTCCTCATAACACAGCTGTGTACAACATACACAAGCATGTAACAACATGGGCACACGTTTTCTTTATACCTTGCACTAACAGTTACGTGGGTGCCACTGTCCTAACCATGGTCACGGTGGGCACCCTCTGATCCCCTACACCAGACCGGTTTGCTTTTCAAACTAGCGAGGTAGTCAGAGAACGCAGCCATGCACCTTCAGTGCTCCGCATCTTTCCACACTGGTATAATACTACAACAAGAATAGAGATAATTTCACATACAAGGTGCTACATACTGTGGGGAGTTCCCCATACGAATGCACGAATAACAAAGGCACTATGTCGAGGCATCCAGTCTGTATAATGTATGTCCAATACAACATTGATGCACCACAAAATGCACCGGTTGGAACACAGTTTATGTGTCTTTTTGTGTGCACGAGCATTGCAATAGCCAACTTCCTAGATACATATTTTTACTTATTCCTGACGACCCCGATTCCCACTCTATTACGGGATATCATTCTTCTCTTTCTCTACTACTACCATTGTGAACTTAAATTAATTAATTTGTTGCAGAACAGTATAAACATTTTTACGATGTAAAAGGTTTTTTTATTTCTAGGAACTGTTATGCTAAGTTACTTTTTAACTCCTCCCTCTTTCTCCTAATCTGCTCATGATGTCACGTCCCTGTGGGGATATAATTACAATATGTACATGCTTTTTTGAACCTGATGAGCTGTCCGGTATAGAGGAGTGCCCGGTACTTTATGTTTTCTTATTTTTACTCTTCATCTTGGTAATAAAACCATTTAAAATTAACCATCTGGATCGTTTAGCGCCTTGGAAATATCCCACGAATAGTCCTACTTTTTCTTCTGAATCTACTGAGACGAGTGAGCCCTGCCCTTTGGAGATCTTATATACTTACAAACACCAGTCTTTTTTATTTCAACACCCACTACATTTATTTTCCTGGGTGAAGTGGAAAAAATAGCAGCAAAGAAACCTCAGTACATATCCTAAAAATCACTTATATGTTTGGAAATGCTAATATGCTTTGATTCTGTTGTAAGACGTCATTGAACTTATAGACAACACTCTCTTACATTTACTTCACATCAACATACACTTCTTAAAGAGAACTCCATCAGTGGGAGAAAAGTCCACAATTACCTTAGCCCCTAAACCAGTGGTGGCGAACCTTTTGGCACTGTTGCCAGTGGTGGCACTTAATCCCTTTCTGTGGGCAACCAAGCGCCTGCACCCCCATCCACAACGTTTGCCATATACGACTCAGGCTTTTTCTGTGTTAATCCAGCCCAGGAATGCTCCATGCTCAGCACTATTTAAGTGACTCCTTGTCTGGCAGTACTACAGAGGAGCCGAAGGGCTGGTCTAGGTGGATTGTAATTTGAGCTCCTGCTCTGGTCCCTCTGATTCTTCCTCTTCAGGGGACCCCAGGGGGAAGCTACATCCAAATGTCTCCATCTTTCTATTGTATTGGTGACTCAGGACGCCGAAAGCGTTTAAACCTTAATACAGCAGGGAATAGACGAGATGGAGAAAGACAGAAGGAAGGGCCAAAAGAGATCGACAGATGGGAATGGGCTCAATACTGCTTTAATTGTCATTTGGGCACTTTGCAGGATAACCAGTGGGTTTTGGTTGTAGCTTGGCACCCTCTGTCCCCAAAACGTTCGCCAGCACGCCCATAAGCTAATATATTTTCATAAACTCTGCCATTGAAGCTTGCCCTTCCATTCATGACCTCTACTGTCTGTAAACTTAAGCAATGAGGTCCTAACTGTATGCAAATGAAACGCTGTGAGATGTCCAATGAGTCATTATCATATTCAAGCTGTCCAGCTTATTCATGAGTTGGGAGGCATCCGCCATACCCTCCCCAGTGCTGGACTGACAGCCGTATAATGATGTGAGGTACAAATGGTGTAACTCCGTTTTCCTGATCAGGATATATTTATCATCATGGGATACAAAGTTCACGTTTCGGCTCGACTCATGTAGCTTGAAAATGGCTACATTGAGGCTAGCCGAAACGTAGCTTTGTATCCACATGTGAATAACTATATCCTGAACCAGGAAAACGGAGTGCTGCTGCTTTCTCACTACTACCATTGTGAACTTAAATAATTAATTTGTTTGCAGAACAGTATGAAACATTTTTAACGATGTAAAGGTTTTTTATTTCTATGAAACTGTTATGCTAAGTTACTTTTATAATCCTCGCCTCTTTCTTCCATAATTGCTCATGATGTCACTTCCATGTGGGGATATAAATTACTATATGTACCATGCTTTTTTAGACCTGATGAAGCGTCCGGTATAGAGGAAGTGAAACGTTTTCTATTTTTACTTCATCATTGGTAATAAAACCATTTAAAATTAACCATCTGGATCGGTTGAGCGCCTTGGAAATAGTCCTACTTTTTCTTCTGAATCTACGAGGACGGAGGTGAGCCCCTGCCCTTTGGAGATCTTATATACTTCAGGAAACACTCAGGTCTTTTTTTCAGTTACACCCACTTCACCCAATATAATCTATTTTCCTGGGTGAAGTGGAAAAAATAGCAGCAAAAACCTCGTACATATCTAAAATCACTTTATTTTGGAAATGCTAATATGCTTTGATTCTGTTGTAAGACGTCATTGAACTTAATAGCAACACGTCTCTTACATGTAACTTCACATCAACATAACGTCTTAAAGAGAACCCATCAGGCAAATTAACCCCCTAAACTAAATATATTTTCATAAAAGCCATTAGAAAGCATTGCCTCTATCATTCATTGACCCTCTACAGCCTGTAATTTAAGCAATGAGGTCTAAAGCTGTATGCAAATGACCTGTGAGATGTCAATGAGTCATTATCATATTCAAGCTGTCCGGCTTATCATGAGTGGGAAGCACAGCCATACCCTCCCCCAGTGCTTGACTGCGCCTGTATAATGATGTGAGGTATAATGTGTGTAATGGTCCTCCATGTGCTTCCTGGTGCTGGCCGCCCATGCAGCCTGTGTGTGTATGAGATACTCCTATACACATGACTGACAGCCTGTAATGGTGTGAGATATATGGTGTAATGACTCCTCATGTGCCTCCTGGTGCTGGCGGCCCCTGCAGCCTCGTGTGTGTAAGGAGAGATACACCGCTCCAGGCAGCCATGTGTATAGCAGAACATGTCAGATACATGTGTAGCTGATGTCTGTGTCTCACACATGTGTATTAGGAAGGAGAGCGTGTCAGCAGAAAAGCACAGACCTCGCAATGCTTTACTAACATTACACACAGACATGAGCAGGGGAGAGAGAGGGAGGGTTTACAGGGGTGACATCACTGCTCTGACATGTTGACCTGCCTATTTAACATAATAAAGAAATTTATTTCATAATGATTAATGTATGAATTGACTAGATAGGCTGGGAGGGGATCCTTGTGAGCTACTCCAACAGGTAGTGGTGACAGAAATAGTGACAGAAACCTGAATACAGGTGTTCTTTTTAACCTCTATACCCTGGCAACTACCACACATTTGACCATTTAAAAGGATTGAGTTTAGAGAGATCCAAGGCAAGCCAAGAGTTTTATGTGCCCAGAGCAGCTGCATGGCATGAAAAGCTACGTCTGGCGTATTTTCTCTGCACACAGGAAAAATGTTGGCTACTCTGAACTTTGGAATACTTTGTATTCTTAGAAATTGAGAAAAGGACAATGAGCTGGTAGAATTCACGTAACATTATGTTCACACTTTTAACCAGAACTAATGTAACTAGTGTTCATTGGAATGAGTGCTGAACAATGTCCCAGAATGTACGTTCTGTGTATTGTATGATAAGGGTACAGTGTATATCTGTGCCTTCACTACAGGTCTTGGATCCTGTACATCCAAGAGAGAACACACAGTTTTGTCTTTTATCTCTAGACAAAATTGACAGTTGTTTCAGAAGTACAATTCAGAGACTTTTTGTGTTGATAACAGTACATACATCAGTGTGGTCTGTATATTCAGCACTTTTAACTCAAACACTGTAAGTCGGTGAAAAACATTGACGCCAGAAAACTTCTACTTGTAACGGACATACATTTTCATTAGTACTCATTCACATTGAATTAAATCTATAAACTTTTTGAAACTGTTACATAAAGCGAAAGTAACAATAAGAGTTGGGTTTGATTCAGTTCCTGAGTTTATGTCAAATAAGGAGAATGTCAATGTTTTATAAATATTCTTTTGTATCACCCTATAAAGAAGGACTTGGCCAGCCAAACTGGGTCCAAATTTCATTATATAATGACTCTTAAAAAGGCCTTACATTGGAAAACAGTTACCATTTCGGCATAAATATAACACGACATTATTAAATCGAGTTTGTCATCTAAGAGACCATGAGCTATTTACTAAGGGTAAGCAGAACGCACTTTCGTTGGAGTTTGGAAATGTTTCGAGATTTGCGCCGCGGTGACAAGCTATTTAGAAGGGGATTGTGTCGCATGCATGGGTTTCATACGAAACATCAAGGGGCGGGCCATTGGACGATCCGACGATTCGGACTGAGCGTGGGATTTAACTATAAAATTGGTGTCGCAAGACATGCACATGCACATATACCGGAAGAAGAAGGTGAACACCGGCGTACCTGAATCGGAGAAACAACACATGCAAAAAATCGGCGCGCACAATATAGTGAATGGTGGCGAATAGACTCTCAAGTGACTCTGGATCAGGGAAGCGCCCAGGGACTGCGTAGTAAATGTGACGCCCCAGGTTGTGTCATTCAGGCAATGGTGATAACATGTGTGAAATCATCACTACAAAAATGAACTTTGATTTGATAGGCACCACTCCCACATGTTTACTAATAGCTTCCTATGTCTGTCAGCAGTTTTACATACTTAACCTTTCAACAAACTTTAAATAAATCAATAATCTAGTGTGACTGCATGAGAGTTACACAATTGCTCGACATTATATAACTATTGTTCTCAGTTTTAACTGCTGTCTCCTCTGCAGCTTTACCTGAATTGTAGTCGACTCTGAGAGGTGGATGTGACACCCGAGCTGCCTCTTTTTTTCCCTTCCTCCATGCATAGAGCATCTATGTATTTTGATACTTCTGTGAACTTCTGTCTTACTAGCAGGACAGAAATCAGCAGGGATTTCAGAGACTTCAGAATCTAATCAGGAAGGGAGAGAGTATGAGAGAAGCCAATTTTAGAAACACTTTTCTCTAATAGGAAATATTACAGTTCTTGTATTCAATTGCACAAATTTATTAGTTACTGACTAACTGAGTTTTTAAGGTTTGGCAAAGATCATGTTCCAGGGACATACAATCTAGGCCCAATAGCTATTAGTCATGGATCCCACTAGTCCTAAGTCCCCATGTTTTCTCCAGTAGCCGTAGTCACACTTCCCCCAGTAGGTAATTGTAATAGTCATGCTCCCCAGTAGCCATAGCCACGCAGCCCCTTTAGTTTACAGTCACCACTTCATCCTGTAGGTAATAGTCACTGCCAGTAGCCAGTAATCACACGCAGCGACCACAGTATCCAACAGTCACATAGAACCCCCGGTACCCACAAGGTAAGACTGCTAAAAATTACAAAATATTTTCAGGCGAAGCTGACAAGGGTATTCCCTTTCTAATACAAGATAGACATTTATACCCTTAGTCATTTCAAAATTCCGGCATTATAAAAATCACCTACTACATCAACTAATCGCTACACAATTTCATTCCTGGCAGGTCATATGCTTGCTGCGACATACAGATTCCTAGGCCCCAGTACACAATAGTCATGGAGCCTACCGGCTAAGTCCCGTTCCCCAGTCAGCCATTGTCAATGCAGCCCCTATTAGCCATCAGTCACAATTCCACTATAGGTATAGCAATGCTGCCTCCATGTCCTCCTCTGCTTCTCCTATGCCGCTTCATGTGAGTTATCTCTCCTTACAAAATTAAAAAAAACAATATCAACCACATGGAAACAGGGCTCCTAACTGTATTCAAGGTTGTTGGTAGTGACCATGTTCTTCTGCACAGAGAAATAAAATTCAGTATGGTGATATGGACGGGATGCTTTTGCAAACAGGGCCATGATAATAATTGAAACTCATTTTTTTAAAGATTTTGTGGTTTCCAAATATTTGCACTGAAAAGTTGAAAGTACTTACAAGCTTCCTGATGGAAAGTGCTCTGTTGCACCTTCATGTCACCTTTTCCTATATGTTTAATTAATGGAGCACATATTGGTTGAACCCAATCGCAATGGCCAAACATAGCTCCACACCGTACGAGACAGTTGGGATCTTGTCCTCTTGTCCCGCTGTTCCTGCATGTGTTCCTGAGGGTCAGGCAAGAAGAAGGTTATAGGGTCCAGGAGGGGTCGCAAAGGACGTGCGGGGGGACACAGCCTCCCCCTATTTCTTGCTGTGTACCACACTTCCGGTTGCTGCTGCGATTCACGCATGGGAAGAGAAGCCGGAGGGATGGCTCCTCCATGTGCTTCCTGGTGCTGGCGCCCCATGCAGCCTGTGTGTGTATGAGATACTCCTATACACATGAGTGACAGTCTGTATAATGGTGTGAGATATAATGGTGTAATGACTCCTCCATGTGCCTCCTGGTGCTGGCGGCCCCTGCAGCCTGTGTGTGTATAGGAGAGATACAACCGCTCCAGGCAGCCATGTGTATAGCAGAACATGTCAGATACATGTGTAGCTGATGTCTGTGTCTCACACATGTGTATTAGGAAGGAGAGCGTGTCAGCAGATAAAGCACAGACACTAGCAATGCTTTACTATACATTACACACAGACATGAGCAGGGGGAGAGAGGGGAGGGTTTACAGGGGTGACATCACTGCCTCTGACCATGTGACCTGCCTATTTAACATAATAAAGAAAATATTATTTTATAATGATTAATGTATGAATTAACTAGATAAAGGCTGGGATGGGATCCTTGTGAGCTACTCCAACAGGTAGTGGTGACAGAAATAGTGACAGAGACCTGAATACAGGTGTCTTTTAACCTCTATACCCTTGCAACTACCACACATTTGACCATTTAAAAGGATTGAGTTTAGAGAGATCCAAAGCAAGCCAAGAGTTTTATGTGCCCAGAGCAAGCTGGCATGGCATGAAAAAGCTACGTCTGGCGTATTTTCTCCTGCACACAGGAGAAAAATGTTGGCTACTCTGAACTTTGGAATACTTTGTATTCTTAGAAATTGGAAAAGGACAATTGAGCTGGTAGAATTACGTAACATTATGTTTCACACTTGTTAACCAGAACTGATGTAACTAGTGTTCATTGGAATGAGTGCTGAACAATGTCCCAGAATGTACGTTCTGTGTATTGTATGATAAGGGTACAGTGTATTCTGTGCCTTCACTACAGGTCTTGGATCCTGTACATCCAAGAAGAGAACACACAGTTTTGTCTTTTATCTCTAGACAAAAATTGACAGCTTGTTTCAGAAGTACAATTCAGAGACTTTTTGTGTTGATAACAGTACATACATCAGTGTGGTCTGTATATTCAGCACTTTTAACTCAAACACTGTAGAGTCGGTGAAAAACATTGACGCCAGAAAAACTTCTACGTTGTACGGACATATACATTTTCATTTAGTACTCATTCACATTGATATTAATCTATAAACTTTTTGTAAACTGTTACATAAAGCGAAAGTAACAATAAGGAGTTGGGTTTGATTCAGTTCCTGAGTTTTATGTCAAATAAGGAGAATGTCAATGTTTTATAAATATTCTTTTGTCTCACCCTATAAAGAAGGACTTGGCCAGCCAAAACTGGGTCCAAATTTCATTATATAATGACCTCTAAAAAGGCCTTACATTGGAAAACAGTTTACCATTCCGGCAATAAATATAACACAGACATTATTAAATCGAGTTTGTCATCTAAGAGACCATGGAGCTTATTTACTAAGGGTAAGCAGAACGCACTTTCGTTGGAGTTTGGAAATGTTCGAGATTTGCGCCGCTGTGACAGCCATTTAGAAGGGGATTGTGTCGCATGCATGGGTTTCATACGACAGAATCAAGGGGCGGGCCATTGGACGATCCGACGGATTCGGACTGAGCGTGGGATTTAACTATAAAATTGTGTCGCAAGACATGCACATGCACATATACCAGGAAGAAGAAGGTGAACACCGGCGTACCTGATCGGAGAAGCAACACATGCAAAAAATCGGGCGCCCAATATAAGTGAATGGCGGCGAAATGCATTCCAGTCAGACATTCCAGATCAGGGAACGCTCCAGGGACTGGTAAGTAAATGTGCCCCCATGTGTCATTCAGGCAATGGTGATAACTAAGTAGGTACAAACTGTGACAGACATAGGAAGCTAATTAGTAACATGTGGTGAGTCAAAATCAAAGTTCATTTTTGTAGTGATACTCCCACATGTTTACTAATAGCTTCCTATGTCTGTCAGCAGTTTTACATACTTAACCTTTCAACAAACTTTAAATAAATCAATAATCCAGTGTGACTGCATGAGGAGTTACACAATTGCTCGACATTATATAACTATTATTCCTCATTTTAACTGCTTTCTCCTCTGCAGCTTTTACCTGTAATTTGTAGTCGACTCTGAGATGGTGATGTGACCGAGCTGCCTCTTTTTTTCCCTTCCTCCATGCATAGAGCATCTATGTATTTTGATACTTCTGTGAACTTCTGTCTTACTAGCAGGACAGAAATCAGCAGGGATTAGCAGACTTCAGAATCTATCAGAAGGAGAGAGTATGAGAGAAGCCAATTTTAGAAAGAAACACTTTTCTCTAATAGGAAATATTACAGTTCTTGTATTCAATTGCACAAATTTATTAGTTACTGACTAACTGAGTTTTTAAGGTTTTGGCAAAGAATATGTTCCAGGGACATACAGATCCTAGGCCCCAATAGCTATTAGTCATGGATCCCACAGTCCCTAAGTCCCATTTCTCCAGTAGCCAGTAGTCACACTTCCCCCAGTAGGTAATAGTCATGCTGCCCCCAGTAACCAATAGCCACGCAGCCCCTTTTAGTTTACAGTCACACTTCATCCAGTAGGTAATAGTCATGCTGCCTCCAGTAGCCAGTAATCACGCAGCCCACAGTATCCAACAGTCACATAGACCCCGGTACCCAAAGGTAAGACTGCTAAAATTACAAAATATGACATTTATACCCATAGTCATTTCAAAATCAGGCAATTTAAAAATCACCTACTAATCAACTACTCAGAACAAATTCATTCTTGGCAGAGTATATGCTGCTGCAACATACAGATTCTAGGCCCCAGTAGCCAATAGTCATGCAGCCTACAGTCTAAGTCCCGTTTCCCCAGTAGCCATTAGTCATAAAGCCCCTATTAGCCAACAGTCACAATTCCACTAGTAGCTAATAGCAATGCTGCCTCCATGTTCCTCCTCCTGCTTCTCCTATGCCCAGGGCCGGATTATAGGCGGGGCTCCCGGGGCTCGAGCCCCTCCTGTCTTTAGGTAGCTTCTTGGGGGCAATTGATGGGAGCTCATATGGGGGAACTGTTAGGAGCGGCATTTAGGGAGACATTATGAAGAGCAGCTACTGGGTTGCAATGTGAGGGGAGATGCGGCTCTAGTGGGCACATTAATGCAGAACGATACTAGGGTGGCACTGTGAGGGCAGCCACTGGTGAGGGGAGACACACGTATAATACACCTGCTTGTACAACCTATATATGAGGGGGGCCTTCTGATATGAGGGACCCTAATGGAGGAGATGAGTCGGCATAAACTCTGTGAAGGGGGAGTAAGGGGCGGGTATAAGGGTATTAGATTGAGGGGAAACTTTTTCCCTCTTTCGCCACTCTAAAATTTTGGGAGTAATGGCACCAAATAGGGGGAGTGTGCACTTGACAGCAGCCTTTTCGCTTTCTGTATTGGTGGACTGTGCTGTCTAGTAGCGTGCAGACACACCAGCATCTGTGTTCGTTGTGCTGTGGTTAGACTTCAATGTCCTCTTCATCTTTGAATTAGTCCATGTACACTGCAATTAAGGCTCCCTGTTGAGGCGTGTGGAGTCCTTATCATCCAAGGATGCTCCACTATGGGGATTCTGGGGAAAATCTGCAAAGTTTTCTTCAGAGTGGGTATAGGAGGGGAAAAGAAACCTCGCCTCCTTTAGATACCTTGTAAGGCATGACATGAAGACCTCAGTAGCCATTAGTCATGCAGCCCCTATTAGCCAACAGTCACAATTCCACTAGTAGGTAATAGCAATGCTGCCTCCATGTTCCTCCTCCTGCTTCTCCTATGCCGGCTTCATTGAGTTATCTCTCCATTACAGAAAATTAAAAACAATATCAAACACATGGAAAGGGCTCCATAACTGTATTCAGAGTGTTTGTTGGTAGTGACATGTTTCTTGCCAGAAATAAAATTCAGTATGAGGGATATGACAGGGGATGCTTTGCAAACAGGGCTCATGATAATATATTGAAACTTCAGTTTTTTAAGATTTTGTGGTTTCCAAATTTTCACTGAAAGTTGAAAGTCTTACAGCTTCTGTGATGGAAAGTTCATGTGCACCTTCATGTTGCACCTTTCATAATGTTATATGATACAACAATATGTGTTGACCCCATCAATGGCACAAACATAGCTCCCAACCGTCCTGGACAGTTGGGATATTGTCCCGGCTTTTCCTGCTGTGTCCTGCAGGTCCTGACAAGAAGCGCTTATCGGGTCCAGGAGGCGGATCGCAAAGGTGATGTGCGGGACACAGCTCCTCCCTCTTTTCTTGCTCTGTGTACCCACTTCCGGTGCTGCTGCTGATTCACAGCATGGGAATAGAAAGCCGGAGGTGGAACAATACTGCTGTCAGCTCCTCCCACAGAGCTTCTGGGGGGGCCGTGTGATAGGAGCTGCTGGTGGGTGCAGTTTGAGGGGCGCTGCTGAGGGGGGCGGTGTGAGGGGAGCTGGGGGGGCACAGCTACTCAGGGAGTACTCTGAGGGGAGCTGCTTTGGGAAGAACTGTCAAGGGAGCTACTGGGGGGTCCTGTAAAGGGAGTTGATTGGGGGGTCACTGTGATGGGAACTCCTGGGGGCACTGTGAAAGGAGCTTCTGGGTGTGCAATGTCAGGGGACCTGCTGGGGAGCACTGTGATGAGAGCTGCTGGAGGGAGCACTTTGAGGGAATCTGGGGGGGTGGGGCACAGCTACTAAGGGGTCCTGTGAGGGAGCTTCTTGGGGGACAATGTGATGGGAGCTGCTGGGGGAACTGTTAGGGCAGCATTTAGGGAGAACATTATGAAGAGCAGCTACTGGGTTGCAATGTGAGGGGGAGATGCTGCTGAGGGGCACATTATGAAGAGCGGATACTAGGGTGGCACTGTGAGGGCAGCCACTGGGTGAGGGGAGACACAGTATGAAGAGGCACTGCTGGGACACCTATAATATGAGGGGGGCCTGAATATGAGGGAGCCATAATGGAGGAGATGGGCGGCATTAAACTCTGTGAAGGGGGAGTAAGGGGCGGGGTAAAGGGTTAGATTAGAGGGGAAACTTTTTTCCCTCTTTCGCCACTCTAAAATTTGGGAGTAATGGCACAAATAGGGGGAGTGTGCACTTGGACAGCAGCCTTTCGCTTTCTGTATTGGTGGACTGTGCTGTCTAGTAAGCGTGCAGACACACCAGCATCTGTGTTCTTGTGCTGTGGTTAAGACTTCAATGTCCTCTTCAGTCTTCTGAAGTCCATGTACACTGCAAATTAAGGCTCCCATGTAGGCGTGTGGAGTCTTATATCCAAGGATGCTCCACTATGGGGATTCTGGGAAAATATGCAAAGTTTTCCAGAATGGGATAAGGAAAACCTCGCCTCCTTTAGATACCTTGTAAGGCATGACATGATGTGGGGCAGTAAACCTTAGTGACCAAGCTCATTTGCGCCATAATGACCTATTTTAGGCCTATTAATTATTAAATATTAAAGGCCTATTTTACAAAACCAGCATGCGACAATTTACCTGGTTATAACTTTATAAAGCTTTAACGTACCGAAGTGTTTTTAAGTTTGTTTTTCCATTACATTTTGTACTTCAAAATACTGGGAAATTTTGTTGATATATTTGACATTTATTTATGCAAAAAGGTGAATTTAGTAAACATTTTGAAAAAATGTGCTATTTTCAAACTTCAAAATGTCTTACTACCCAAGTGAGTTACTAACTAACATTTACCATATATCAGCTTTGTGACGGTCAACATCTGCAAAGAGTTTCTATGTTCTCTCTGTGTTTGTGTGGATTTCCTCCGGGTCCTCCGGTTTCGTCCCACACTTCAAAAGCATACTGTAGGTTGATTAGATTATGAGCCCCATTGGGGACAGGGACTGATTTGGCAAGCTCTGTGCAGCGCTGCATAATCTGTGTGCACTATATAAATAAAGAATTATTATTATTACCACCAAGACAAAAGACTGTAGGCAAATGAGCCTGAGGAGCTCCAGGCTACATTAACACCTATGGAGCCTAGAGCCCCTCAGGCTCATTTACATAGAGTTCTTCATCCTGGCGGTATGTCTATTCCAGAAGAAACAGACTCCCAACTATAGACAGCTTTATTGGAAGAGCACAGTATTTACAGAGGTACATACATATAGGGGCACCTTTACTTACCCGTCCCGTTGACACCACTGATCCGGAATGTCTGAGGAGGATTTGGAGCTGCCGCGATTCACTAAGATCGTGCAACCAATTTCCTGCGTGTGTCGTTTCCCTCCCAGAGGTCCGCCGGAGTTCACCTTCTTCTTCCCGATGCATGTGAGTGCTGATCTTGTGACACAATTTGGTTTTTAAATTTTTAAATTCTGCGGTTTGTCCGAATCAGTCGAGTTGTCCAGCGCCCATGCCCCTTGATTTGTGTCGCATTTAAGCCGCCGCCGCCGATGTGCCACAATCCAATCGCGTGCGCCAAAAAAATGGGGGAAATCAAGGGCAAATGAGAAAAAATAAAGAAATCTGACGTAAATGCGTCCGACAGACCCTAAGTAAAAGTGCCCCATAATGTATACTGTATCACAGCACAGATCAAAGTCCAAAACTGGTGCAAAATGGAGGTTTTTGGTGGGATCCAGATGGCGGTGCTACTGGGATTCTCCCCGAGGAAGATGTTGTGCTTTGAAGGTGCTGACCCAACTCACAACAGGGGGTCCATCAAGTCAGCCATAGCCTGACATGCTCTCACTGCTTCCTTGCAGTAAAGATATAGGTGCACATTTACTAAGAAAGTGGGAAGACAGAGTTCACCAACTTTTTTGTGGTGCACCTTTAATATAGGGCGTGCAACAGAGTTAGCATGTTAAATCAGGCACACGGTCCTAGTTTGTGTTGCATGATTGCTAGTGCAGCTGCGCCACAAAACTGTTGCATGCGACACATTTGTGGTGCAGACACTTCTTAAATACCTGTGCAAGCAGTTTACAATTAAAAGAATGTGCAAAGTTAGTCAGAAAACTAGCGCTTAGTAAATGTGCCCCATAGACACCTGCTTGGGCGGTGTTGCTCAGACTTTTGGTGTACATGAACGACCAGAGGGGCAGTTCCCCTAAATGGCCATCCATGATAAGTCCTTGTGCTTGTTGAACAGTCTGCTCAAAGACACATACATTTTCTTGATTTTCTTCATTTCCTGAAGTATTTGATATTATTAATTTTCTTGAATTTGTGATTTGTTAGATTCCAATTATCCCTCCACCCTTTTAGTAGATATTTTAGTAATGTATTATATGGCATTCCATGTACATATCTCTCATCACAGCCTTTTCTATCCCCTTCTAGACCAGATCTAACTTGACAAAGTAAAATTTGATCTGCTATAATTACCTTTTTTCGTGTATGCATTACGGTGAAGGCTAACATTATATAAAATAATTTCTGCATTAAATAAAAGAAGAAAATAAGTCCTTTATATGTGTGTGCCATGTTTTTCTATATGGACATAAGCCCAAACAGTCCTGGCCGTGTCCTGGGTAACTCCCGGAACGGATTCCAACAAGTCTTTGGCTTGGATGAGCTGGTTCACTGTCTTTGGTTTCCACGGATCTGGTTTGAGTCCCTCCACAAAGCGGAGCCATGGATATTTCCGCAGATCTGTCAGATGAGTTCCTCAGGGTCCTTTGCACACGGTCACAAAAAAAAAAAAGAAATCTAGAGCAAGGTGGAGATGTCCAAGATGCCCTTGCTTGGCTCCTAGAACATGACTGCTCGCTTGACTCTGTCCATCTTGGAGCACCAAACAAAATGGAAAAAAGTCCTGGTAACCGCCTTGCAGATGGGGCTGGGGGTGGCCGTGTCTGTGCCCAGAACCTTTATGAAGTCGCGCTGAAAAGTAAAGGGGAAGGAGGCAGAAGATTAAGTTCCCAGTCTCCGAAAAGCATGGCCTCCGACGTCTTGAAGTTGACTTTTGTCCCCCAAAAGCCTGTCCGAACTCCTTGCAGGTTGTCACTAGTGCCCTTGCGACCCTGATCTCGGGTCGCAGGTGCACCCATGTACCTCCATGTGGGCCGCTGCGCTCGCCGTGCTACTGTCTTTGTTAGATTTAAAGGGCCAGTGCACTGATAATATAGTTATATATATATACTCAGGATAACAAAAGAACACATTCTCTAATTCACTGTTATTAACAAAATTTCATTTATATAATTCCAACCTGTCTCTATCAGTCCTGGCGTATGCAATTTTGGTTGCCCCACAGGATCTGACCATGAATCTTTTATCTTCTATCTTTGGGAAGGGCAGCATGCGCAGACTTACTCTACAAGTTGCAGACAGATACGGTCTCTATGGCAGGGGAAGGAGGCATATAGCAGAGATGACAGTGTGTGTTATAGGTGAGTTAATAAAGTGTCATTGTGTGTTAT
The DNA here is from genome assembly GCA_019512145.1 of Engystomops pustulosus. NCBI lineage: Eukaryota > Metazoa > Chordata > Amphibia > Anura > Leptodactylidae > Engystomops > Engystomops pustulosus. The sequence goes on from CM033647.1 coordinate 64,887,807, forward strand.
ATCCATCTCATGGATCTCATCATCTGTCTTGTCTCTCTTTTTCTGTATGTCAGATACTAGTGAATACTCAGAAGCTAAATTAAAGTGTAAATAAACCGTGGACCCTGATAATCTAAGCACATTGTCAGCACACAGGGGTCATAATGTGTCTGCTTAGAAACATGAATAAAACTGAGTGAAAGTAAAAGTGTTATCATTTGCAAACTTTCTTTCATGGGCAAACCCCTTTGAGTATAATTAGTGGAAACCCGGTATGTTTTTGTTGATGCCATGATATTGATTTCTTAACTTATTTATCCCCGTTTTGTATTTGTAATGTTTAATATGATGTATTATATTATAAATGCTTTTCACATTTTTTACTTTTGTTTTATTATAGAAACTTCAATACAAAAATTCTATGCAATAAAGAGTGCATCTGTGAGTTTAGTGTGTAAGTGCACCTGCCATACTCACCCTGAGGGTGCAGTCACATGTGGTATTTGTGATGCATTTCACATGTTTTACATGTTACCATGCATTTGGCTGTTTTGAAAGAACAAAAGAAAAATGGTTAAAAATCCACTTTATTAAGAAAAATAAGGTTAAAAAACTTTAATAGACGTCCATTATAATTTGGACTTGGATTGTTTGCTGGCTCTCCAACCCAGATGTCCGTGCATCATCGCACACAGTTTATCATTATGGAGGTGAGCTGAACTAAAAAACTTTTTTGGATTCTTTATGTAAAACGCTTGCATTTCCAAAATGCGTTTACAAATACATCGCAAACGCCACATGTGCCTGCACCTTGAAAGCTTTTTGTGACCTCTGAATGTAAAAATAAACTAAATAAATATGGTTAAAAACAGCTCTATTGTAGTATGGCTGTGGCTATGATGACTATTGACCATGGCTTTGTGTGTCAGCCTGTATGGTAGTCTTTGTTTTCATATACCAGGTGTTCTTGATCAGCTCATTCTTAGCTAAGAGAAATTCACATTTCAATGATATTTCAACAGACCCATAGCAAAACAAAAGATTTGGCAAGCAACAAACAAAGGGGAATGTGTTAAGAACAGGCTTTAATGCATGCTTAAGTCATGTACATTTCACATTAATAAATATTAATATGCCACAATCTACTTAAGAACAGCAGATCTGTAACAGGTGGGGCGCAATACTTGGAAAACATGAGATCGTAATCTAAAATCCAAAGAGCGAACTTGGTCTTAAAAAAAGCATTTAACTAATTAGCTGTGCGTGTTCTTATCCATAATCTTAGCAATAAGCACGCACCAACTCACTGATTCCAGACTTGTGAAATAGTGACTTTGACAAAGAAAAGAAACAGCATCTGTTTGTGAGTTTTTTATCCACAAAAAATAAAAAAAGATAACATTTAAAGGACATATGTTCCCTCTGCCCAGCACATTGCACCGGATTTATAAGCGACTCTGGCGTCTTGCCTAACGTAGAATTGCACTATAACCTGTGCCAGGAATGGGTGAAATCATTTTCATGGCTTGTACGCCACCCATGGATCAAAAATGGAACAAAACTGCAAAGTTTTACAATCCTCAAAATGAATGAAGTTAGTGTGAAACCAGGCTTAGTCCTCTCCTCACCATTTTGTTTTCCATAGACAGAACATCCATTGAATGTGACTATTCTGAAGTTGTACCATGTATCGAAAATTCTATACTGTTCAATACTTGAAAGAGAATGGTTCAATACCAGGGTCATGTCATTTTCAGTACTGAGTAAGGCTACATTCACACAACAGTATGCCAGCTGTACCGTAGCACGGCGGGGTAAACGTTGGTGCC
>CM033647.1:64889633-65004159 GCA_019512145.1 Engystomops pustulosus
GTATCGAAAATTCTATACTGTTCAATACTTGAAAGAGAATGGTTCATTACCAGGGTCATGTCATTTTCAGTACTGAGTAAGGCTACATACATTCACACGACAGTATGCCAGCTGTACCGTAGCACGGCGGGGTAAACGTTGGTGCCTGGGAGAGGAGGAGGGGGTGAGCGCCACTCACCCCCGCCCCTCTCCATAGCTATGTATGGCTCACGGCCCTGTATTACCCTGTATAACCCCTTAACGTCCAGGCCCTTCTTTAATTCTGTGTTCCCATTCTTCACTCCCCACTTTCGAAAATCTATAACTTTTTTCCAAGTAAAGAGCTGCGTGTTCAACAAATGGCATATTTTATGCCATGTACTGGGATGCAGGAAAGAAATTCCAGATGGAATGAAATTGGTGAAAAAAATGCATTTTCGTCATTTTCATGTGGTCTTGGTTTTTACGTCTTTCACTGTGCACCATAAATGACACCTCCCCTTTATTCTTTGGGTTGGTACACTACATTTATATAGGTTTTATTGTGTTGAAAAAATGTCTTTGTTTCACCATCTTCTGGCTCTAATAACTTTTACGTTACTTCAGTGTGTGTGGTGTCAGTTATTGCAGGATGATGTTTCTCTGATGCCATTTTGGTGAGTTTAGGACCTTTTGATCACTTTTTATGACATTTTTTATATGTTACAAAATGGCGAAAAAGTGCAGTTTTGGCGCTATTTTCTGTTACAGGGTTAAACATTGGGAATAACTGTTATTATACTTTGATGGATCAGACATTCTGGAATGTGGGGATACCTAACATGTTTATGATTTTGACTGTTTATTTATGGAATTCTAGGGAAAAGATGGTGATATGAACATTTAGGTTTTTTAACTTAAAAAAAATATATATTTCTTTTATTTTTCAGACCCCCTAGTGGGTCCTATTAATCCTACCATATACTACCATACTACAGTATGCCAGTATATTGGGATTTTACACAGCGGCACATTGTAACAGATCTTCAGAGAGCATACAACCTCAGGTCTTATAATGGTGACCACTCGCTGCCTGTCCATACCTTGCATTTATCTTTCACTAGCATTTTTTCCCATTTGAGTATTGTATGACTTGTTTCACATAGGCATTAGCCGTTTACTTTTGTACCTACATTTTCCCATGTCTGGTGGCTTCATTGCATTTATGACAGATCATCTTTTGCTGGTTTGGTAGTACATGTGATCTTGGCCATTACCTTGTGGCTTTTCTATGGAATACTTTATTTCATCATTTTTTGCAGGACTTAGGGCTCTATGTAGGACATTGGTTTGTACCTCACCTTGTCCACATATAGGTGCTACAATTTGCACACCGTTTTAGTGTTTTTATGCTTCTGTGTGTTTGAATTGTTATTTATCTAATTAAAAATAGTTTGTAAATTCGGTAAGTTTTTTCATAGTTTTTTCTTGTTGTGTTTATAAAGGGTTAACACCGTGATTGGTGCTAGCACTGATCGCTGGTGTTACCGGCAGGTGTTTGCTGCAATATGCAGCAAACACGCACCTTGTATGGAGAGTGCTTAGCCCCTGAGGCCTCTCCATACATGCGCAACCGACGTGTGGTGTACTTATATGTCACACAGTGGTAAATGGGTTAAACAGTAACAGATAAATGGCTATTTTCTAAAAAGAACTAAAACTTGCCTTGCAAAACAACATGCAAAGCCTGTAAAAAGTATATTTTTTCCATTGCAAAGTATCATTTTGGCGTAGAGAATCGTGATACTACACCAAGTATTGGTATCGAATTCCAAATGCTGGTATCAAAAATAACTCTAGTGTATTGAGTTATTTCCTTTTTTTAGAGCTCATGGGAAAGTGATAAAAACACATGTACATGTTCTGTTTTTGTGATCTATAACTTCCAATAAAGCCAATTGTACAAGAAAATCATCAATGTCCCTAATAATGGGTGCAACTAGCTATGACACAAAAGTCCACAATGAGAAACTGAGATTGAATAATTTTCCTACATGGTATGTCCTACACTTTCATCTATATGCTTTAATACTATTCCTTTGTGAGAAAATGTGGAGTTGTGGAGAATTCTACTTTACAGATGACGTTAGAGATCAAAAGGTAAAAGTCATAAGCTTGATTTTTGACAACTAGCAGTCTCCATGAACAATCCCTGGATCTTGTCATTTCAAGTAAGGTCAGGAAACAGAAGGCAAAACTTAGTGGGGGGCAAAAAATGAATGTCCATAGAGGCTTTCAATATAAAGTCAAATATAGGCTCACAGTAAGCAGACAGGGTTATCTGATATGTGTGCAGCTTAATCAGAGGAGATGCATATGGGATTTTAGTGGAGGAAGCTGTCATGTTATTGGAGTCATATTTTCTATATATACCACAGTGTTCTCTTTAAAGGGAACCTGTCACCACATTTTTCACAAATACAGTTACTGACTAAATGAGACCATTTTTAGCTAAAAATTGCTCTCCTCACATCCCCATAAAATCAGCTTTGTTTTCTTGAACCTTGGCAGACGGTACTAGCAGAAGGTAGCAGTGAGACCGGCCAATCAGGAATAGGGAGGCAGGGCAGTGCAGTGAAAACTGCATATGCAGAACCCCATTCATTTCATTGGACTCACCTCAGATGAATTACATATAAGTTTACAAACTGATTTTTATAACATTGCAGCCATGGAAAGGAACCCCTTAACAACGCATGACATATAGTTACGTCATGCTTCGGCTGAGGGTGTTTGGAGAGGTCTCTCTGTAGCCAGTGAGCGTTTGCTATATACCAGGAAGCTGGAAAAAATGAGGTGAAGTTAATGAGAAACTACAGTTGCGCCGTTTTCTTATAAGCTTGCTGAAAAAAAACATTCAACCAATTTTTCACCATTAAGCCACCCATTTAGATTTTTATAAAAAAGTGAGCAAAAGGTCTTACGGTCCCCAAAGTGGATTCAATGAAAAAAATCACTCTGCACATTTTTCTTATTTTGTTTGTCATAAAAACTTAATAAAACTATATAAATGAAGTATCTCCATGACCTACTGACCCAAAGAATTAAGGGGATGTGTAATTTGGACTGCATTGTGAAAATCATAAAAAGCAAGCTTGTAAGAAAACGGCGCAACTGTTCACCATTAACTTTTTCCAGCTTCCTGGTACATAGCAGAGAATATTCAGAAAGTGAAAATTGTGTTGCAGAAAACAGGCCCTCATACACCTCTGTAAACAGAAAAATAAAAAATGTGTGGCTTTTGTCATTCTTCAAACACTGACCTACTTTATAAACTGTGTGACATTACTACCCTCAACCTCTTATATGATTTAGTTATAAACTAATATGCTATACAGCCTATGCAAAGGTTCGACCATAATTTGCATCCCATTCCTTTTCATTAATTAAGTACAGTAAATGAATGCAATACACATCTGACATAAGCCCTATGCAATATCACATTGCTAAAGCTGTAACTTACCATGTGGTAGCTCAGGACAGAACACTAACTACCTCCTTGTGACATTATCCGTTTGAGAAAATCTTATTATCTGACCTCTCAGATTGTAGAAAGTGACACCAGTGTTTACAGGCCGCGTTAAACCTGCATTCTAAGACATTAACATGCAAATGCAATAAAATTTAAAACATACATAATTATCTATTAACGTCTGTAAAGGCTCATAGTTAATCCGGCCAGCTGCTCTCCACAAACATAATACTAATGATTTCTGCAGAAACCATTGTACACCGAGCAAGTAAAGAATCAAAATACACCTGCTGAGTATACAGCAAAAATAATCTAAGAACGTACTGACCACTGTATCTGCAACTAATCTGTTAGAGGGGTTGTCCAAGAGCGTAAAAAACACTTTGGTGGCAAGGATGGGGCTTCTTAAAAAAAAATAAACATGTACTTTCCCTTTGCACCCAATCCCGTCCCGTAAACAGGCACACGGAAGCCACGCTGGCCTTCCCTATTCCCAGTGCTGTACAAGGCTGAACGGTTGGGCGTGGAAGGCCACCTCAGCCGGCCAGAAGCTGAATGTAGCACAACTTCAGTGCCCCTGTTTGTTTAGATGGGGCATGGACCGGAGAGAAGGCAGCGTGGGATGCCGGGAGGGACCACGGAGGTAAGTAGATGTTTATTTTCTTTAATTAGCCCCCTCCCAGCCACAAATGTTTTTTTTTACGCCCTAGGTCAGGGATGAAAAATGTTTTCAAAAGAGGCCAGTGTGTGACATCACTTCAGAGATCATCTGCAGTTTACTTTACGTAGCCACAGCAGTGAGGTGAGCAAATCCCAACCTGTAGAATAGGAGCAACATCTCTTTTAACAAAATTAAAACAGGAATCCAAAATCAAATAAGTGTCAATATACATTGGGGCTTATTTACTAAGGGTCCCACGGCCGCATTTTCATCGGTTTTCCCGAGTTTTCAGGTATCGCGCCAGGGATTGTGTCACACGTGATCGTTTTGCATCGCAATCGCGCCAACTTTCACGAAACTCAAATGGGGGGGGGGCAGGCCGCAATCGCGCCAACTTTCACGAAACTCAAATGGGGGGGGGGCAGGCCATCGGACAATCCGACGGATTTGGACTACACACAGGATTTAACTTTGTGTCGCAAGCCATGCACTTAAATGCACCAGGAAGAAGAAGGTGAACTCCGGCGGACCTGAGTGGGAAAGAGCGACACAGCGAGACCTTGCCAAACTATGGGTGCACGATCTTCATGACTACTGTCCGCAGTCCAGCTCAGCCTCTCACAGTTGTCTGTCGCGGAAGTGCTGTCATCTCAGTGAAGGTTGCACCACAGCTGTCCTCCCCTTCACTAGATCGCACAGGGGGAACGGGTAAAAAAGTTAAGTTGCCCCATTGCTTTGAACGGTTTATACTAATTTATGCATTTTGTATATTTATTGTTAAATTATTTATGGTCCTTCTCACTTACGTTGGCTATTTATTAAACCTGCTTTTCATTGCTTTCATCCTGTTAATTCGTCTTGCAAGAAAAGACCAAGTAGCAAAAATCTCCTCCCAGCAGCATGAGCACATAAACTGACAAAGCTGCAAACATGAAAACAGACAATAAATGAAAATAAAAACAAGTCACACAATCACATTAATCTGTGTTACTCCTTAAAGGGAACCTACCACCATGAACTACATATAAGGTAGATAGGGTGTAGGTGGATCAATAGGACGTGAGGATAGCCCTTTTAAGGGCTATCCTCCTCCCGCACTTTTTTGGAAAACTTTTATTAGAGTTATATGTAAATTTCTTATGCGCTACTGGGGCGTGAGTAGCCGCATTGAGGTTACACGGGGCGGTCCTACTCATGCCCCGGTAGCTCTCTTTTCACTCCTACTCACAATCTCTCCGCCGACGTCCGCCGCACTCAGTTGCGCGCCGAAATTGTGAGTGGAGGAGGAAAAGAGGCTACCGTGCGGGAGGAGCCACCTGTGGTAAACCTCAGTGTGATACCTCCACCCCAGTGAGCCGCCAAATTACATAAACTCTAATAAAAGTGCGGGATAATGAGGAGTCCCTAAAGGGCTATCCTCCACAGTCTATTGATCACCTACCACCCCAATCTACCTTTATAGTAGATTCGTGGTGTAGGTTCCCTTTAAGTAACACCACCATGGACTACTGTTTCCTGCAAAATCTGATGAAAGCAGGGCTGTGGCGTTGGTAAGCCAAATCTCTGTTTCTGATTGCTCAGTATCTCTAGCTCTGACTCCCACATATACTGGGCAAGTTTAAGTGCTAAGTTTACCGAGTCAATATAAAGGTTGGTACCCGCGTACGTTAAGTACAGAGCCTACTTATGAGACAAACCTCTCTGGCCACTATGACCCTGGTGCAAGCTCTCTAGGAGCTGTACTTTGCCTCGAAAACACGAGAGTGACACAGGAAGGGTGCTGTAATGAGCTTTATGGATAATCTTGGCTCGCCAATATGCACGACACAAAAAATTTTGAAACTCTAAAGTCACTGGGGACAAAAAAAGTTTTGTGTCTAAGTTACAATTCAGAAATAGTACAGTGTCCAACTTCCCATACAAATTCAACTTAGAAAAACTGTGTAGTATATATAACATTTCCAGGAAGCATAGAGGAATTGCCTCCTGAACAGTCAGTTTTGATTGAAGTTTCAACTTTCAAATCCGCGTTTCTTTGTGAACAGCCACGAAGTGTTGTTAAACTAAGATGGCCACATCTAGCAGTGCATAGTATACATGAAGATTGGCTTCCGTACATATATATCTTGGATGTCATATAATTGGATTTCTTGAAATTTAGGTTAGAAACACAATATTCCGCTCATAATGTAATGCATAGTGGTCTAGATCCCATTAGAGCCAGTCAACGTACAACATGAATCAGAGGAAGAAAGGAAACTAAAAAAAAAGCCATTACAAAGGAAAAGATACACTGGCCACATGACTGCCTGAGCGTTGTCCCTTTGAGCACCATTCACAAATGAATCGTATATTGGTGTTAATGAAAGTACAACAATGGTCCCATAAATTTACTGTATACATTCCATCCAGGTTGCCTCTGATCTCGTTGGCTAGTTCCATGCAACGGAAACGAAGGGAAGCTTCATCATTTGATCCTGTAGAACAAACACGAGTCCATGTTCATGTGATGTCACACAGATGCAATGCCAAGCTACAAGAGCAGTGCACCTGTGTGAACATCCCATACACTGTGGACTGCGTGTTTATCTAGAATCTTCTATAGAACCAAGGGGTGGGAACGTACGGCTCGGGAGCAAGATATGGGCTTCTTGTGGCTGCACCTGGTCTTCGAGACAGATGCTTTAATAAATAGTGGATGGCTGCTGCTGTGTCTCTTCTAATCACTGGACACGGCGCAATGTTACGCTGCCAGTCTTTGTAGACCAAGTGATCGCCGCCATGTCTAAGCCTGGGTCAAGAGAGAGCGGTGGAGCGATGAGGAGCGGGCGCAGGGGCCTGGTAAGTTAATTATTCGTTTTTTTTTGTGGACTTAACTATCTATGGGGGCAGTGTTGCGTGTGGCCTACCATCTAATGGGGGATGTACGTGGTCTAATCTACTTACCAACAATACCCGGGGCATGTGTTGTGGTTATACTGGGGTATTACATGGGCTACCTCCTACGGGCGTATGTGCTGTGGCTACCTCTCTAATTAGAGATTGGCTCATTATATCTGGGGTGTGTGCTGGGCTACTATAACGGGGGACATGGGCTATGCTCCACAGATAATAGTAGCCAGTCTTTTGAACGGAAACCAGGGAAGTGGGTGGCACCAATCAGCGCAGGTCCCTTTAAATCTGCCGAGTGCAGGAGCGCGTGCTGGCCAAGCGGGACAGAAGCCGCAATAGTGGTGGGATGCGTTGAGCACGGAAGGGGCACCTCACGGAAGAGAGAGAGGAGGCCGGTGTGTGCCTGCAATACCGCTAGCAATCTACTGTGGGGCATGTGCATATTGCTACGCTCATTAGTGGAATAACATTCTAGAACAATGCGGCTTCATGGCTTCTTAGCGAAAAACAGGGCTCATGACCCTGCTATAGAAGGACGATCTAGAAAACAGATAATTGATAGAGAAAAATATATTATGAAATTAACCACGGCCACTTTATTAGGTTACACTGGCCAAACTTGCATCGTAAACTTAATTTAATAGCAGCCAATCACATGGCGGCAAAAACTCAGTGCATTAGGACATGTAGAATGGTCAAGACAGTCTCGGGCGTTCAACACCAGCAACAGTAGGGAAGAAGGTGATTTGAGTGCCTTTTGAATGTGGAATTGGTTGTTGGTGACCAGAAGGGCTGGTCTGAGTATTTCAGAAATGCTATTACTGGGATTTTCAGCACAACATCTCAGGGTTTACAGGCAATGGTCCGAAAAGAAAAAACATTCAGTGAGGGGCAGTTCTGTGGGGCGGAAATGCTGTTGCAGCCAGAGGCAGAGAGAATGGGCGACTGGTCGAGCTTGATAGAAAGGCAACCGTGACTCAAATGCGCACCCGTTACAACCAAGGTAGGCAGAAGGCATCTCTAATGCACAGTGTACATCGAATGTGAGGCAGATGGGGCACAGCAGCAGAAGACCACACCGGTGCCACTCCTTTCAGCTAAGAACAGGAACTGAGGCTACAATTTGCAACAGCTCATCGAATTGGACAGTAGAAGATTGAAAAAATTGCTGTGATGAGTCTCGATTTATGCTGGACATCTGATGTAGGTCAAGAATTTGGACGTCAACACCATGGAAAGAATGGATCCATCTGCCTTTATCAACGGTGTGCAAAAGCGCGCCCATGGAATCGTCACGGGATTCCAAGTGAGGTGATGGGTGCAGCCCGGTGCTTTGGGAATATTTGTTGGCACTCTTTGGCCCCTTGGTACCAATTGAGCATTATGCAACGCCAACAGCCTACTGAGTATTGTTTGCTGACCATGTCATCCCTTTATGAGCCACAATGTACCAAGATCTGATCGCTATGTTCAGCAGGTAACTGCGCCATGTCATAGCTGGAATCATCATCACGCGGTTCTAGACATGACAATGCTCTCAAATGGCCCGCACAGCCACCATCGGTCGTCAATACCACAAGTCAGAGCACTCTTTGGGATTGGTCGGAACGGGAGATTGACAACATGGAGTGCCAGCTGACAAATCTAGGGAAAAATGTGTGCACTGTGGATCTACGAGCAACTGTATATACAGGTCAAAATGGACCAAAATCTCTTGGAGGACGTGCTTCCACACCTTGGTGAACTATGCCATGAAGAATTGAGGCAGTTATGAAGGCACAAAGGGGTCCACAGTACTAGCATGGTTGTACCTAATGAAAGTGGCGGGTGAAGTGTATAATATATATTAGATATAATATATATATATATATATAATAATATATCAATTTGGAGAGTAAGAGCAGATCAGTTCTTAGCCCTTGATTGACGGCATTCAAAAAAGAATTTGCTCAAGTTCTGATGAAATAATGTAAACTCATTTATTATATATGCTGGACGTGTTGGGCTTTATCCCGTTTCCCTAATCACCAAAAAAGGCAAACAAGCAGTGATGTTATGTGGCAATGTCCTGTGCAGAGCGAGAATTACAGTTCTTCACCCAGCGGCTAACTGCCAGAACTAAGGCCAGAGCCCCTGATAGATCAGAGTGTCGTTCTCGGGTGTGGGGGCAATTACACAGGTATGATAAAAGACCCAATATGTCCAATCAGCCACTTAGCGTTTTATTTCTGGAAGAGAATTCTATAGACCAAGGCGTGTACCAAAATTACAGTAATGCCAAAGAAACTTAAATGTAGCACATATTAGTGTTAGAGCGTTATCCATTTAGTACTGGAAAACTCTGGGTAACCTCCTTTCATACAGAAATCATGACAAAATTTAGGGGTAACTGTCTGATTAGATAAACTGCATTGCATCAGGTATTTATAAAGCATCTGTGAGCAGTTTTGGTCCGCGCTGATTGTGTGAACAAGACAGAAAAATGTGCACACTAAAGGGGAGTGTTAGTGCTTAGTAGATTTGCGCCACAAATTTCTGCCCAAAAATGTCACACTCCAAGCAGTGCAGAGGGCTGCCAGATTAAGTGGACACCAGTATTGTTATATTGGGCACTCTGCACAATCCAAGGCAAACTGCCATAGTAACAGAGCACTAGTTTAAACTGCAATAGTACAGACGGCACGTTAACTAGATAAATATGGGCCACTTGTGGTCTTCAATTGCCCAAATGTTGGTGGCAGCAACGAGTACAAAAATGGTGTACAGAAACATGAAAACCAAAAAAGGTATCTTGTTGTATGTGTCATAAACACCTACCATAGATGAACACCAGACTCCTCTGTTCTCCACAAACAGAGGCCGTACATACGAGGCTAATCTCTTGGCTCACTCCCTCTATCTCTCGACCTCAGTGCCACTGATGGGTTGACCTGGCTCCAGTAACAGCAGGATGATGGTTGGATACTTAAGATTGTAGCTAAGCCTTATCAAACCTAAATGAGCAAAACTTCAAGGGATAATGAAACATTGGCAATCATGAAGGGAGTGTGACGACAAGAGTTAATTCTATAAGAGTTAGTAAATAGATATGGTAAGAGAGCTCACTAAGAATAGCACTATTACTAGAAGCTACACAGACATGTGGAGATCTTGGAGTCGTAATTTAAGCTAAAAAGTGGTGTATAAAAACAGCATCTTATTATTATACCCTTAGGACAATGCTTTCCAGCTCAAAATCTGAGTCAGTCCAAAGTAAAACATAGAACCAAATTACTAAACAGCTATAAAAAGACAAGCGACCGTCAAAGCCAGCTCCAGTGGAAAGTAGGCAAGAAATGAGCAAGAAGATTGAGCTGGGATGGATGAGAGTGCCATAACCCTAGTCCGGGTCCGGCATGCATCAAAGAGAAGGGGGGATGAAATGCACACACAGGCGTCCTCAGTCCCAGGTGCTGCTGTTCAGAAACATGGACACAACATTTCAGGCTGATTATTGAGTCCGTCATTTATTTTATATGCTTGGGACATTGCCAAGACAAACACATGTGAAAAACACACTCCAGTACAGTAAACCCTTCACCGTTCAGACCCGCTATGAGAGAGGTTGGGAGTCCCCACACCATTTAAAAATGTTTTTCATTATTTCACAAGCTATTGTTTATTAACTTTGCAGAACATGTGGACATGAGAGTTACTCTTTTGAAATGTTTGAAACAATACACTAAATTCCGTTACAATAAAGGGAATTAATAAAACCTGAGAAGGAGGACAGCATGCACATGTCTTACCCAAGTGCTCAGCCAGATTGTATACAAATCCAGTACAAAGTCCGATGGTCTACATACCATCAAGGATTTGTTTTTGAATTATGATAAAAGTACATGAGAAAGGTTGTATGGTCGAGACAGATCATGGTTTGTCAGTAAGGCCAGCTGATGTGGGTACTGCGGGCGAGAAAATCATTGTCAACATTGTATATTACTACGTGTTTCACAGTTTGAGAGGATGTCTACTGGAGTTTTTCCTAAGATTGACAACTGAAAAACTACCTGTGGGGTCTTTCTGGATTCTAAGCAAACATGTTACATTCTGAGGATTCGAGAGCTGAACTTCTCGTTGTGCTGTATAGGTGTTTTTATGTTTAAGCATGATGATAGTGTTTGTTACTAATATTGGGATCGTATGGGGACCCAAAATAATTTGGCCATAATCTAGAGTGCATGTCAGAACCCACATAGTGAAGTGTGGTAAGAACACATGCCACTCATAGGTCACTGGCCCAATATTGTACATAAAACATGTGAAGTGTACTGGGATTATTGCAGAGGTCACCAGATTCAGGAATTTCTGGGGGACGTCTTCATGAATCTGGTTTGCCTCTGCACTTGTGTCTGCAGAGTGCACCACTTTTTTTTGGGTTGCCCTTTAACATAGGGCATGCAAACAACTTTGCAGAATTCAGGCCTGATACATGTGGCACACGCGGGTTCGACTGAGGCACCGTAACTGACATTTCAGTGCTAAAAAATGTTGACACAGAAGAGTTGCTAGCGTACTATACAAATGATGTGGCGAGGGGCCCTTCTTAACTGGTACATGTGGAAGCAGTTTGCATTCTGAAAAACAGGGCCAAAATGGCACACACAGAAAAACTGTTGTGTACATAGATGTGACCTTAGTAAATGCGTGGGCCAGCGTTATACAGTTGTTCTGGGTTTCGAGCTCTGACAGGCAACCAAGGCTGATGGTTAGTTTCGATTTAACGCCAGTTGTAAAGGGAAAATCGGATGTGCTTCACCAGGATCGATATACATTTATTTGGTAAGAGTATGGATCCATATTGGACAAAATAAAGGCTCACAGATAGTAACACTCTAGGAATTCAAGAATATTTAAACTAGAATAGAAATAAAAAGATAAAAACGTTCACCTTTCTGGAAAAGTGCGCACTTGCATTCAGCGGCTCAAGCAATCTTACCGATCTCAACGAATGGATTTAGACACTGACACAAGTGATATTTATTTTTTTATCATTTTATGGATATCGATCAATCAAGTTGATTAGTTGTATAATAGGGCATACAGTACGATTAAGCGCTTTCATTAGAGGTACCATGTTAAACTTGGGTAATTCGGTATATTTGGGTATTGCAACATCTCGTTCAACATGTGCCAACCGGTTTTTAAAGGGCCAAAAAGTAATGGCCCAGGGGCCGAACAAGAGGCTGTTTCGCATGCAGGCAGGCGGTGGGCAAAATCTTCATAATGTCATTCTAAAGCAAACAGCAAGAGCATAAAAGGCCTGGTGTGAATTTGAGGTGGATTGCTTGTGTTGGAAGAGATTGTGGCGTTGAAGAGAAACTCATACGAGATCATTGTACAGTCTTAGGTGAGGCAAAATGTCTTACAGTTTGTTATACCGAGAAAGAAAGCACTGCAAAAAGATCTAGATGCCGATGGAATTGTACAAACAGTGGTGGATCAATCGGCAGAATACACATCACCACTGGTGTAACTGAACAACCACCTCACAACAGCCAAACCAGTGCGCACCAGCTCACCAGAGCAGGGCGGTGCTCAGTATGCCAAATCTACCATAAAGCAGAAGACTGTAAGAAGTAAATACAGCGGCGTTCTGTCGCATGGAGCACAGCGGGACCTGCTACAAAAAAAATATAGAAAAGCCAGACAAAGTTCTGACAAAAAGAAATAACCCCGGTTATATGGATGATGAAACCAACGATATAGACCTCTATCCAAGTTGACTGAGAAGAAAAAGAGTAAGGTGTAGTACAGCTGATGGCTAGAAAGCATACTACACGCATCTGTAATACATGGGTGAGGATAGTGTGGATGGATGGCAATGGCACTGGGTTTCTCAACCAGCATGAAGTACAATGTGTCACGAAAAAACAATCTCAAAATCAACTGGATATGTTAAAGCGTTCCAAAGTTATAACCACTTAAATAGACACATGTCAGATTTTAAAAAATGGTCCGTGTCAGGAAGGTGAAAAGTGGCTTCAGCGTTAAGGGGTTAAGTGCTAAGTTTACAGTAAATAAAGGTGGTCCCCTACTTAAGTACACCAGACTTACTGATGACAAACCTCTCTGTCCACTATGACCTCTGGTGAAGCTCTCTAGATGCTGTACTTTAGCCTCGAACTGCAGCTGAAAGGTGTCTGTAATGAAGCTTTATTGATAATCCTTGGCCCATTACAGCAAAAAATTTTGAAAATCTAAATGTCACTGGGACAAAAAAAAGTTTTGTCTATAGTTACAATTATGAAATATACAGTTCCAACTTCCATACAAATTCAACTTAAGAACAAACCTTGTAGGTATATCTAACAATTTCCAGGAAATTAGAGGAATTGCCTCATGAACAGTCAGTTTTGATGAACGTTTCAACTTTCAATATCAGGCTTTTCTTTGTGAACAGCTCACGAAGTGTTTTACATAAGATGGCACAATCTAGCAGTGCTAGATAACATGAAGACTTGGCTTCTGTACCTATATAATTTTCATATATGTATTTCTGAATTTCAGATGTTAGAAAACAATATTCCCCTCATATTGTATGCATAGTGTCTAGAATCCATTAGAGCAGCTAAACTGTACAAACATGAACTCAGAGGAAAAGCAAACTAAAAAAAAAGCAGTATACAAAGAAAACATACACTGGACAATCCTGCCTGAAGGCGTTGTCCACTTTGAGCACATTTCAGCAAATAATCTATATTGTTTGTGTAATGAAAAGTTACACAATTTTCCCAATATATTTTCTGTATCAATTCCTCACAGTTGCCTCTGATCTCTGCTTGCTGTCATGCAACAGAAAGCTTCATCATTTACTTCCTGTAGATAAACACCAGTCCATGTTCATGTGATGTCACACAGATGCACAATTAACAACTTAGTATATACCATGTTTGAAATGCTATTTTTCTCGCCCGCAGGACCCACAAGCTGGCCTTACTGCACACCATGTCTTTCGAGACCCTACAACCTCTATCGTCTGTAATTTATCATAATTCAAAAACTAAATCCTGAATGGTTTGACCATGATGTTGTACGGTATGTGTACAGTGGCTGAGGGCACGTGGGTAAGACAATGTGCATCTCTCCTGCTCAGTGTTTTATTAATGCCCTTTATTGTAACTGGAATTATTGTATGTTTCTAAACATTTCCAAACAAGTAACCTCATGTCAAACTTCTGCAATGAATAAACAAAGCTTGAAATGAAAACATTTTTAGAGTGTGTGGCTCCCAGCCCTCTCTCTAAGGGGTCTGAATGGAAGGGTTTACTGGGTACTGGAGTGTGTTTTCACATGTCGTTGTTGCAAGGTTTCCCAAGCATATAAATAAATGACGGACCAGTAACTCATCCTATGTGTGTCCATTTTCGGGAACGCAGCACCTGGGACATGAGGACTCCTTTGTTTGCATTCATCCCCCCTACTCTTTGTGATCCCTTACTCAGGAGTATGACTCCATCTATCCAGCTCATCTTCTTGGCTCGTCTTGCTACTGTCACGTGGAGCTGAGCTTTGGACGGTCGCTTGTCGTTTTTATAGCTGGTTATAATTTGTGTTCTATGTTTTACTTTTGGGCGCTGACGCATATTTTGAGCTGGAAACATTGTCCTACATGGTATAATAATAAGATCTGTTTTATACACCACTTTTTAGCTTAAAAGTACTCCAATTACTCTTCACATGGTCTGTGTATCTTATAGTAATAGTGCTATTGAGGAGCTCTCTTACTATATATTTACATGTATAGAATTAAAGTCTGTCTCACTCCCTTCCTTTTCAATATCACCCCTTAGTTGGGCATTTGTTTTTATAGCTAATGGGTCCTATGATAGGTGAGGTCGTACAACCTTCCCAAGATATACCTGACTGTATTTTTTGATGAAATGTTTCACTTCATTTTCTGTTTTTTTATACTTTTTATTCAGTGGTGTCTTCAGAAATCCTTGAGTATCTTTGATGTATGCAAGAGCTGCGGTTGGTTTTGTATTCTTTTCTCCACAACAATCTTAAATCACAAATCATCACCTGTTTTAAGGAGGCCAGTCACCCGTCCGATGGCACTGAGGGCAAGGAAAGAGGAGGAGCCAGAGAAGAAGTCCTTCGGTAGGCTCTCTGTTTGGGCGAAACAGAGGAGTCTTGGTGGTCATCTAGGTAAGGTTTATTACACTACAACAATGACCGTTTTTGGTTTTCATGTTCTTACAACATTTGTACTGTTGCTGCCACAAAAATTTGGCAGTTGAAAGACACAATGGCCCATATTTATCATTTACTAGTGCAGTCTGTACTATGTGCAGTTTTAACTCGTGCAGTCGTACTATGTGCAGTTTGCCTGTGGAGTGTGCAGAGGCCCACCAGATTCATAATACTGGCGCCATTATCTGGCGCCCTCTGCACTGCTTTGGAGTGTGCACATTTTTTGCAGAATTTGGCGCAAACTCTGATAAGCACTAACACTCCCTTTAGGTGCACATTTTTTCTGTCTTGTTTCAACACAATTCAGGGCGACACAACACTGGCACAGATCTTTATCAATACCTGTGCAATGCAGTTTTCTCTGCATGAGTTACAGCCTAAATTGTCATGATTTCCTATGAAAGGAGGTTCCAGAAGTTTTCCTATAAATGTTAACCTCTTACACTAGATATGGTCTACATTTAGTTTAGTTGCATTACTGTAATTTGGTATCTACTCTTGGTCTATAAATGTCTCTTCAAAATAATAACCGTTAAGTTGGCTGAGTGTAACAAATGGTTTCTTGATCATACCTTGGTGGTAAGTTTGCCCCCACCACCGAAACGAACTTGATCTATCGAGGGGGCTCTGGCCTTATGCTGCAGCATTATCCCTTGGGGTCAGATTCTGTAATTCTCAGCTCTGCACCAGAATTGGGCAAATAAATCACTGCTTGTTTGCCTGTTTTTGTGGATTGGGAAACGGATAAAATGCACCACCTCCGCAATCTATAATAGATTGTTACAATTACTTATAATTTTTTTTTCAGATTTAAGTGAGAAATTTAAGATTTAAGTATCTGTTTCTATTCCTGATCTAGGGAATGGTAGGGTTTTAGTTAAGATGAATGGTGGATGCCTTTTGCTCATGCTCCGTAGTGAAGCTCCTCCACTACAGATGCAAAGAGGGGAAGAAGTTTATGTCTTCACTTATCTCTATATATATATATATATATATTATAATATATATATATATATAAATAATATAACACTCACATCACTCGGCCACTTTAATTAGGTACACCATTCGAGACGGTTGGACCCCCTTTTTGCCTTCAGAACTGCCTCTTCTTTCGTGGCATAGATTCAACAAGGTGCTTGAAGCATTCCTCCGAGATTTTGGTCCATATTGACATGATGGCTCACACATTTGCCGCACATTTGTCGGCTGCACTCCATGATGCAATCTCCCGTTTTAAGCTGAAGGAGTGGCACCCGGTTGTCTTCTGCGCTGTAGCCCATCTGCCTCAAAGTTCGACGTCGTGCGTTCAGAGTGCTCTTCTGCCTACCTTGCATTTGGGTCACTGTTGCCATTTCTATCACCTCGAACCAGTCTGCCATTCTCTCCCCGACCTTCTGGCATCAACAGACATTCCGCCCCAGAACTGCCGCTCACTGGATGTTTTTTCTTTTTACGACCATTCTCTGGTAAACCTAAGCTGATTGTGCGTGAAAATCCCAGTAATCGGAAGTGTCTGAAATACTCAGACTACAGGCCTACTGGCACCAACACCATGCCACGCTTCAAAGGCACTCAATCCCTTCTTCCCCATACTGATGCTCGGTTTGAACTGTGCAGGAGATGTTTCCTTGACCATGTCTACATGCCTAAGATGCACTGAGTTCCGCCTCATGTGTGATTAGGCTGATTAGAAATTAAGTTTTAACGAGCAGTTGTACAGGTGTACCTAATAAGTGGCCGGGAGTGGATATTCATATATTTCTCTATCACTTATCTTTTTCTAATCTCCTTCTATAGGAAGATTCCTAATAAACAACCAGTCCACAGTCATTGTGGACTGTCACACAGGTGTGCAACGGCTCGTTAGATTAGCCCATATGCACGCGAATCTAACTAGCCTCACCTGTGTGACTCCCTGACTTGGACGGTTTTATTATCTAATCTTTCCTATGAAGGACCTCTAGAAACAGTTATTGAAGAACAATATTGAAATATACCTCACCTCCACTTTATTAGTACCTGTACACTGCTCGTTCACGTAATGTCTAATCCCCAATAAATCACTGGCGCAACTCAGTTGCTTTAGGCAGTAGACATGTCAAGAAAATCTCCTGCCTTTCAAAACCGAGCATCGTATGGGGAAGAAGGTGATTTGATGGCCTTGAACTGGCAATGTTCGTTGGTGGCCAGTAGAGCCTGTTCTGAGTATTTAGAAACTTTCTGATCATATGGATTTTCCTCAAACCACAATCATCTCTAGGGTTTACAGAGAATGGTCGAAAAGAAAAACATCCAGTGAGCGCAAGTTCTGTGGGCGGAAAATGTCCTTGTTGATCCAGAGGTCAGAGGATACTGGGCAGACTGCTACTGAGCATGAGCAAAAAGTGCATCCACATTCATCTTAACTAAAACCCTACATTCCTAGATCAGGAATAGAACAGATACTTAAATCTTAAATTTCTCCAAATTCTGAAAAAAAAAATTCTAAGTAATTGTAACAATCTATTATATATTGCTGGAGTTGGTGCATTTTATCTAATTGTAACAATCTATTATATATTGCTGGAGTTGGTGCATTTTATCCCGTTTCCCAATCCACCAAAAACAGGCAAACAAGCAGTGATTTATTTGCAATTCCTGGTGCAGAGCTGAGAATTACAGCTTCTTCACCCCCAGGGCTAATGCTGCAGAACTAAGGCCAGAGCCCCCTGATAGATCAAGTTCGTTTCAGGGTGTGGGGGCAAACTTACACCAAGGTATGATACAAGTACCCCATTATGTTACAATCAGCCACTTAACGTTTTATTTCTGGAAGAGACATTTATAGACCAAGAGTAGTACCAAATTTACAGTAATGCAAATAAACTAAATGTAGACATATCTAGTGTTAAGAGGTTACCATTTATACTGGAAAACTCTGGTAACCTCCTTTCATACAGAAATCATGACAAATTTAGGCTGTAACTTCATGCATTAGATAAACTGCATTGCACATGTATTTATAAAGCATCTGTGCCAGTTTTGTGTCGCCGCTGAATTGTGTTGAACAAGACAGAAAAATGTGCACCTAAAGGGGAGTGTTAGTGCTTAGTCAGAGTTTGCGCCACAATTCTGCAAAAAATGGTGCACACTTCCCAAGCAGTGCAGAGGGCGCCAGATTAATGGCACCAGTATTGATTAATCTGGTGCACTCTGCACAATCCACAGGCAAACTGCACATAGTACAGACTGCACTAGTTAAACTGCACATAGTACAGACTGCACTAGTTAAATAGATAAATATGGGCCATTGTGTCTTTCAACTGCCAAATTTTTGTGGCAGCAACAGTACAAAATGTGTACAGAACATGAAAACCAAAAAAGGTTATTATTGTTGTATGTGTCATAAACCTTACCTAGATGACCACCAGACTCCTCTGTTTCTCCACAAACAGAGGCCTACCTGAAGGCTTACTTCTCTTGGCTCCTCCTCTTCCTTAGCCCTCAGTGCCATCTGACTGGGTTGACCTGGCCTCCTTAAACAGGATTGATGATTTGTGATCTTAAGATTGTTTTATGAATACACCATGATAAAAAAGGTATAAAACAAAAACTTGTAGAGTGACTTTCATAAAAAATACAGTCATGTATATCTTGGGAAGTTTGTACGTACCTCACCTATCATTAGGACCCATTAGCTTATAAAACAAATGGCAAACCTAAGGGTATGAAATTGAAAATGAAGGGAGTGTAGACAAGACTTTAATTCTATACATGTAAATATATAGTAAGAGAGCTCCTAATAGCACTATTACTATAAGCTACACAGACCATGTGAAGAGTACTTGGAGTACTTTTAAGCTAAAAAGTGGTGTATAAAAACCAGATCTTATTATTATACCATTAGGACAATGCTTTCCAGCTCAAAATATGAGTCAGCTCCAAAGTAAACATAGAACACAAATTACTAAACAGCTATAAAAAGAACAAGCGACCTTCCAAAGCTCAGCTCCACGTGACAGTAGCAAGACTGAGCCAAGAAGATTGAGCTGGGATGGATGGAGTCATACTCCTGGTCAGGATCACAAAGAGAAGGGGGGCATGAATGCACAACACAGGAGTCCTCATGTCCCAGGTGCTGCTGTTCCAGAAACATGGACACAACATCAGGCTGATTTACTGAGTCCGTCATTTATTTTATATGCTTGGGAACCTTGCCAACAACACATGTGAAAACACACTCCAGTACAGTAACCCCTTCACCATTCAGACCCCTAGAGAGAGGGCTGGGAGTCCACACACTCATTTAAAAATGTTTTTCATTTTTCAAGCTTTGTTTATTAACTTTGCAGAACTGTTTGACATGAGAGTTACTCTTTTGGAAATGTTTAGAAACATACAATAATTCCAGTTACAATAAAGGGCATTAATAAAACACTGAGCAGGAGACTGCACATTGTCTTACCCACGTGCCTCAGCACTGTACACATACCAGTACAAATCCATGGTCTACAACCATTCAAGGATTTGTTTTTGAATTATGATAAAGTTACAGATGATAGAGGTTGTATGGTCTAGACAGACATGGTTTGCAGTAAGGCCAGCTATGTGGGTCCTGCGGGCGAGAAAAAATCATTGTCAACATTGTATATACTACGTGTTTCATTTGAGGAGGATGTCTACTGTAGTTTTCCTAAGATTGACAACTGAAAAACTACCGTGGGGTCTTTCTGACTTCTAAGCAAACTGTTACAATTCTGCTGGCTTCAGAGCTGAAATCTCTGTGCTAAAAGGTGTTTCTATGTTTAAGACACTGATGATATTTTGTCTACAATATTGGATCTATGGGGACCCAACTAATTTGCAATCTAGAGTGCATGTCAGAACCAACATAGTGAAGTGTTGGAAGAACACATGCCACTCATAGGTCACTGGCCCAAATTCACTAAAACATGTGCAGTTTGCCTGTGTATATTGCAGAGGTCACCAGATTCAGAATTTCTGGGGACATTCTTCATGAATCTGGTGCCCTCTGCACTGCTCTGAAAGAGTGCACCACTTTTTTTTGGTGCACCTTTAACATAGGGCATGCAACACCTTTCTGCCAGACTTTGCATGATAAATGTGGCACACGGTCTGACTGAGCACCGTAACCATTTCAGTGCAAAAATTTGACACAAAAGAGTTGCTAGCGAAACAAATGTGGCGCAGGCACTTCTTAAATACCTGTGGAAGCAGTTTGCACTGAAAAGAAAGGGCAAAATCCAACAGAAAACTGGTACAAGCACCTTAGTAAATGTGGGCCACTTTATCAGTGTTCTGGGTTTTTCGAGCTCTGAAAGGGAACCAAGCTGAGGTTGGTTTGATTTAGCCACTTGAAAGGGAAAAGGGCTGTGCTTCCAGGACCATTCTCTTATTGGTATAAATATATAGAGCACCATTAATTCCATGGTGTTCTGCATTTGAAAAGGGATTCACAGATATTTAACTCTAGAATGATTATAAAAGGCATAAAACTTCACCTTTCTGGCAAAAGTGCCTTGCATTCACGGGCTCAAGATCTACCGTTAGGTCCATAAATATTTAGACACTGACACAAGTGATATTTATTTTTTTACCCATTTACTGAAACATATTCAAGTTATAGTTGTATAATGGGCATACAGTACAGCTTTTCAGCTTTCATTTGAGGGTATCCATGTTAAACTTGGGTAAAGTATTTTAGAGTTTCATCTCTTTAACATGTGCCACCCGTTTTTAAAGGGGCCAAAAGTAATTGGACAATTGGCACAAAGGCTGTTTCATGAGCAGGCGTGGGCAAATCCTTCATAATGTCATTCTAAATAAAGCAGATAAAAGGCCTGGTGTTGATTTGAGGTGTGATGCTTGTATTTGGAAGATTTTGCTGTGAAGAAAACTCATCCGAGAAATTGCTACAGTATTAGGTGAGGCAAAATCTACAGTTTGTTATATCCTGAGAAAGAAAGCACTGCAAAAAGATCTAGATGCCGATGGAAGACAAAAGTGGTGGATAATCGCAGAATAATTTCCATGGTGAAGAAAACCCCTTCACAACAGCCAAAAAAGTGAACAACACTCACCAGGAGGTAGGTGTATGCAAATCTACCATAAAGAGAAGACTGTATGAAAGTAAATACAGAGGGTTCACTGCATGGAGCAAGCAGGAAATTGCTTAAAAAATATAAAAAAGCCAGCACAGTTCTGAAAAAGAAACATTATATGGACTGATGAAACCAAGATCAACCTCTTCCAGTATGACGGAAAGAAAAAAGTAAAGGTGTAGTACAGCTGATGGTCCAAAGCATACTACATCATCTGTAATACATGGTGGAGGTAGTGTGATGGCTGCCAATGGCACTGGGTCCCTAGTATTTATTTAGGATGTGACACAGAATAGAAGCAGCCAGATGAATTCAGAGGTATTCAGAGAAATACTGTATTCTCAAATCCAGTCAAATGCAGACAAATTGATGGGTCAGTGTCTTAATACAGATGGAGAATGACCCAAAACATAAATCCAAAGCAAAGAAGTGGAACAAACTTTTATTGCCAAGTCAGTCATCAGATCTCACGCCACTTGTGAGAGACTAAGCTTTAGACAGAATGGACCACAAACAAACAGCAACTAGAAAAACTACAGTAAAGGGCAGACAGAGCATTAAAAAGGAGGAAACACAGTAATATCTTATATTATTTAATTTGTCCAGTTACTTTTGAGCTTCTCAAATCGATGTGTTTAAAAAATGCTTTCATTTTTTTTCAACCCAATGAATTAAAGCTGAATGTCTGAACTCCAACTGCATCTTAATTGTTTTGTTCATAATTCATTTTGGTAATGCATACAACCAAAATAGATAGAGGAGCAGTACCCCCACGCTTGGGAAACCTATTTTTTTTTATACAAAATCTCTTTGTCAGTGTAAATACTATGCTCTGTGGGAACTGGGGGTCTTAAGAATAGGTCTCCTGGTGACAGGTTCCCTTTAAGGATATAGGGGTGTTAGAGAGTTAGCACGAAGACCACAGAGAAGAATGTTGCAGTAGTCCAAGCAGAAGACATTGAGGGCATGGACTAGCAATTTTGTAGCCTCTGGGTTGAGATCAGATCATGGATCAGATCTGAGAGAGGTTCTTGAGGTGGAGATGGCAGGTTGAAATAATGGCCAAGATGTGTTAGTTCAGGCACCAGCAGCTGCTGTTAATAGCAAATAGGCACGGGTTCTGTTGAAGTAAAAGCCATTGATCTAATACCGCATGCCTTTCAAAAATTGGGTCTACAGCATCTTAAGTCGTAAACATACGATTAAGGGGCCCCTTTACTAAGGGTCCGCGGACCACACTTTTGCCGGGCAATCAAACGATTTCCGATTTGTGGCGCATTTAAAAGGAATTTGTGTCGTGCGATCGTATTGTGTTACATCAGCTTTCAGGCGACACAACTCGGGGGGCGAGGGGGGCAGGCCGTTGGACGATCCAACTGATTCAGACTAAGCGCGGGATTTAACTTTTAAATTGTGTCGCAGGACATGCACTTACATACACCGGGAAGAAGAAGGTGAACTCCGTTGGACCTAAGCGGGGATCGACACATGCTGCATATCAGGCGCACGATCTACGTGGATCGCGGCACAGTGCATCATCGTCGGACAGTCCGGATCAGGGAATCGCGACTCGGACGGGTAAGTAAATGTGCCCCTTAGTGTCTATGTTGTCTTTATACAATGCAATCTTTATATACAAACACTAACTAACATTACGGGAAGATGACATGTATCCGATTATAAGGCCTTTAGGAACAATTTTTGAAGATATATGGTATAACCTTTAACATAAATAAAGAACTGTCTAGTTCTAGTGTGCCTAAAAACTGATGCTTAAATTAATCTCCCCCATAGACATGGGTTAAAAAGAAAGACCTAACTATTATGAGTTATACCAAAGCTAATATTATCAAAAAGAGCTCAACGCTGCATAAAAATGGTAATAGAACTTGAACAAAAATTCGGATTAGACTATAAATGTATTAAAAATACATTAGACTGTTTTCAACATATTTTTTGTACATTGATAGTCTTACTAGTTTACTGAGCTCTGATTACCCTTTTTGTGCAGCATTGAGTGCCTTTTGATCATATTAGCTGTGGTATAACCCATAAATAGCAAGTGTTCAACCCCCCCCTACTTGTGCATTTGGTACCTGGTAAATGTTTATTATGTGTATCATACTGTTTTTGGTGTAGTTTTTAATACTTGTACTAAATGTGTTATAAATGGACTGTTTCTGATGCTTCTTAATCTTAATTTGGTATGAGGATTTACCTTGGGTTGCCCCACACAACTTGAACACTTTTTTGTACGTTGAATATTGATTGTAATCAACTGTAATCATTACAGTGTTGGTGGTTCTGTTAAGCAAGGAAGAAGGGATTCTTTGCATCATACATCACTATATGATATATAATGTGGTCTATCCATGACACAGGACACTGCATTGTCTGTGATCATAGACCGACCACAGCTAGTGTGGAACAGCCCTAAAGCAGCAAATTATATCTCCCATTGCCAAACTGTAGTGTAAAATATAATGCATTATGGCAACTCACTGGAGATTGTTGCGGTCAGATCAGGGGATGATTAGCTGACCAAAATCTGAAAAGCAAACCTTCAATTGAAGCAACTGAAATTTGCAGAAGTTGCAGTCTTATATCAGAGACAATTAGGTTTTGAAAAGTAAAGCAGTATTCTTTAATGTGACAGTATTGTGCTAAACTATTTGTCAGTATTTACAGTGGGTACAGAACCTTTAAATTTTTCACTCTTTGTTCATTGCAGCCGATTGATAAGAACAAATAAAGTTCATCAAATAAAATTTTTTTCATTAATGTACACTCTGCAACTCATCTTGACAGAAAAAAACAGGAATGCCGTCTGTTCCTACTTCATTGGTTATGCTCCTTCATTGGAGTCCAGCTGTGTTTATTTAAACTGATTGGACTTGATTACGAAAAGGCACACAGCTGTCTATATAAGTCCTCACATCTTACAGTGCATGTCAGAGCAAATGAGAATCATGAGGTCTAAGGAACTGCCCAAGGAGCTCAGAGACAGAGACATCTGGCCAAGGTTACAAGAGAACTTCTGCAGCACTTAAGGTTCCAAAAAGCACAGCGGTCTCCATAATCCTTAAATCCTTTCAACAAGACAATGACATTCAGCACACATCTAAAATGACATATCAGTGGCTTCAAAACAACCCTGTGACCATTCGTGACTAGCCCAGCTAGAGTCCTGACTAGAGATGAGCGAACATGCTCGTCCGAGCTTGATGCTCGGTCGAGCATTAGGGTACTCGAAACTGCTCGTTGCTCGGACGAATACTTCGCCCGCTCGAGAAAATGGCAGCTCCCGCCGTTTTGCTTTTTGGCGGCCAGAAACAGAGCCAATCACAAGCCAGGAGACTCTGCACTCCACCCAGCATGACGTGGTACCCTTACACGTCGATAGCAGTGGTTGGCTGGCCAGATCAGGTGACCCTGGGATAGACTAGCCGCTGGATCCATCTCTTCCACCCATAATAATCTAGTAGGTGGGGAGGTGGATTTCCACAACCTAGGAATAACTAGTCTCATTGCCACAATAAAATGACGTAAAAGACCCTTTTTTGATATCTTTAAGCCTACCTGGGAGCATCGACAACAAGGCAATATCAGGGGAAATGCTCCTCGAGGAGCCATATAACTGCTTATAAAGGTCCAAATGGCATTCCAGACTGCTGCCACCACTCCACAGTCCCACCAGATATGAAGCATGGTGCCCCTTTCAGTGTGACAACGCCAGCAGGTAGGAGAAACCGAAGGGAACATTTTATGCAGACGAACGGGGGTCCTGTACCACCTAGTAAGAATTTTAAAATTAGTCTCCTGAATCTTGCTAGACACCGACATCTTATGTGTTAGGAGGAGGGACTTTTCCCACTGTTCTTTAGTGAAAGATTTGCCCAACTCCGCTTCCCAGGCCCTCATGTAGGGCAGTGCCAAGTCCTCCCCCTCATACCCAGACAACATCCCGTAGGCTAGAGACACTCCATGAGGCATCGGTTTACCCGAACTGCAAATAGATTCAAATGCCGTATATGTGGATGGCAGAGCCTGAATAGCACTTCGTAGTTGTAAATAGTGTAGCCATACCCCAGGATACGGTCTCCTGTCTCCCAGGATGTCATTTAGAGGTCGTATCCCTGTTGTGGAAAGTATCTCACCCAGAG
This sequence comes from Engystomops pustulosus, assembly GCA_019512145.1. Classification (NCBI taxonomy): domain Eukaryota; kingdom Metazoa; phylum Chordata; class Amphibia; order Anura; family Leptodactylidae; genus Engystomops; species Engystomops pustulosus. The sequence goes on from CM033647.1 coordinate 64,915,176, forward strand.
TTTTATGACGACCATTGTCATTTAGTAGCAGAGGACAGTTTTTTAAGGTTGTCGGGATTCCGGGGAGTCCCAGAGTCGGGGAACAAGGACCGGGGACATTAATAAGTTTAACCATGGCTGCAAATTTACCCCACACTTTTAAGATGTGTACCATTAATGATGAAATATTGTAAGAATCCCAATCCTTCTTAGGGGGAAGCCAAAACAGGTCTGGGAGATGACCCATGCTGAGGAGGGAACACTCCAGATCTACCCATAACTTCCCGCTATTGCGGCTTGTCAGATCCATTACTACTTTACTTATGGTCGCCTTATGGTAGCGTGAAAAATCTGGGAGACCTGCCCCCCCTTCTTCTTTACGTCTTGTTAAAACACTATGTTTTATTCTAGGGGAGAGTCCCTCCAAACAAATTTAGTGGCTAGTTTACGAAGGCGATTCAAAAACACGGTATTTAGATCTAAGGGAACAGTCTGAAAGATGTATAAGATCTTGGGCAGAGTGTCCATCTTAAGCGTGTTCATCCTACCAAACCAGGATAGGGAAAGAGAGCTCCATGATTTGAGGTCAGTTTCTATTTTCCTAAGCAGGGGAGCGTAGTTTAAAGCGTAAATTTGGTTCGGATCTGAAGGTATGTACACACCCAGATATTTGATATGGCCTTTTGCCCACTTAAAAGGAAGGGAGGAGGACAAGGAGGAGACCAAGGCACTCAGGATATTGATGTTCAGGAGCTCAGATTTTTGAACATTTACTTTAAAATTACTTACTCTACTGTATGTCTCAAACTCACACATAATATTGGGTAAACTAACTGCCGGGTCGGAAACATAAATGAGTAAATCATCGGCGAATAGTGAGAGCTTATATGGTTTCCCCTTGACCTCTACACCCCTTACTGATGGGTGATCGAGAAGTGCACATGCCAGTGATTCCATTACCAAAATATACAAAAGGGGGGATAATGGGCACCCCTGTCTCGTGCCATTACGAATGGGGAAGGGGGATGAAACCGAGCCGTTTACTCTAACACAAGCCGAAAGATTTGTATAGAGAGCCATTATTCTGGTCCTTGTCTTTGCTCCCAAGCCCAGCCTCGTGAGCGTGGCCTCCAGGAACCCCCAATGCACCCTATCGAAGGCTTTTTCCACATCCACAGTAAGTAGACACAAAGGAGTACCCGAGCCCATGAGATCAGGGTGAGCGTTTTTAGGGTGTTGTCCCTGGCCTCCCGACCAGGGACAAAGCCCACCTGTTCAGGGTGAATTAAATTTGGAATTAATGGGGATATGCGCATAGCCAAAATCTTAGAATAAATTTTGAGATCAATATTGATCAGGGAGATGGGTCTATAGTTACCACAGTGGTTGGGGTCCTTACCCGGTTTAGGGATTACTGAAATGTGGGCTCTAAGGCATTGAGGGTCAAAGGGACTGTCTATGTCTATAGAATTGAAAAGGTCCGTCGGTGGCAAGGTCTCCGCTTGCTTTTCAGAGAAGACATCAGCATAGTCCAGGTAAGCAGCGGGAAGACCCTTCAGAGACTTGAGGGACAAAGAGGAAGGTATAGTAGCAACTGGATGAAGAGCCCTGAGACAACGGGACTGGCATCCAGGACCCCAGCAAAGAACCTCCCCAGTCTGCCAGTTAAGAACAGGTGCATGTCTCTGCAGCCACGGAAGTCCCAATCGGACGGAGGAAGTGGAGCGGGGAAGTACGTAGAAAAACAGTCTCTTCATATGCAGGGCACCAACTTGCAGACACAGTGGTTCAGTGCGTTACTGGACTGGATCGCACCAACTTGCAGACACAGTGGTTCAGTGCGTTACTGGACTGGATCGGAGAGAATCTGACCACTGACCAAAGAGATGACCAGGGGCTTGTCGAGGCGGATCACTGGAATGTGATGCTGCGAGACCAGTGCAGCATCCACAATGCGGACCTGGAGTCCAAGAAGGCACACACTTGGAACTGGCTGGTCGTACCAGCGCTGAGGAGCACAGGAATGGTCAAACGTGGAGAAGCTTCGCACACACCTAGGGATGCTTCTCCCAAGAACCCTAGGTGGTGGCATTTCCCGAACATTGGAGATGGACAGGACACGTCCTGATGAAATGTTCAGGACTCGCACAATAGAGGCAGAGGTCTCCCTGTCATCTTCTGTTGCGTTCCTGGGAAGAGAGTCTGGCTCTGTCCACCTCCATAGGCTCTTCGGCAGACGGTACAACCGGTGACTGGACCGGCCTCTGGAAGACAGGAGCCAGGCGAGAAACACGTCTTGGACGAGCTTGAGGCTGCACGAGGAGAGACTCTTCGGCACGCTCTCTAAATCGCACGTCCGGGTGGCCAGAGAGATTAGACCACTCAGAGTGGACGGCAGATCACGAGCGGCCAGAGCATCTTTAACATCTTTTTGAAAGCTGCGGATAGGGCCGCGTCGCTCCAAGAGAGCTCCGAGGCCAGGGTACGGAACTGCACGGCATACTCTCCAACAGATTAATTGCCCTGACGCAGATTCAACAACGCAGTCTCAGCAGAGGAGGCCCGTGCTGGTTCTTCGAAAACAGACCGGAATTCTGCCAGAAATGCCGAGAGTGACCGGGTCGTCTCGGTCCCAAAGCGGAGTAGCCCAGGCCAGGGCTTTCCCGGAGAGGAGGGTGAGGATAAATGCCACTGCCAAGACAATGGGGCTCATTTAATAAGGGTCCGAACGCTGCACTTACATCGGGTTTCCTGAATATTTCCGTTTTGCTCCGAATTGCCCCGGGATTTTGGCGCACACGATCGGATTTTGGCGCATCAGCGCTGGCTTGCACGCGACAGAAATCAGGGGGCAGCCCGTTGGACAACCCAACGGATTCGGACAAACCACAAGATCAAGCACTCACACGCCCAAGAAAGAAGCAGGTAAAATCCGGCTGATCCAACCAAAGTCTGTACAGATATATGTACAGAGGCGTGTAATAGGATGGGGGTTTTTTTCATTGAAAGTGGTTAAAAAAGAATAACTCAATGTGTATTGTAGCACATTGGACATTTACTTACCCGGTCTGTCGCAATCCCGTGGTGCATTGGTCTGATGATGATTCGGTCCAGTGCATTCACTAACATCGTACGTCCGAGATCCTGCTGGTGTCGCTGCTGCGCCGAGATCAGCCGGAGTTTACCTGCTTCTTTCTTGGCGTGTGAGTGCTTGTCTTGCGGTTTGTCCGAATCCGTTGGGTTGTCCAACGGGCTGCCCCCTGTTTCTGTCACGTGCAAGCCAGCGCTGATGCGCCAAATCCGATCGTGTGCGCCAAATCCCGGGGCAATTCGCGCAAACGGAAATAATTCAGGAAACCCAATGAAAGTGCAGCGTTCGACCCTTATTAAATGAGCCCCCATTGTCTTGGCACTTTTTAAATCTTGTGTGTGATATCTGTGAATCATTGTTTTCACCTGTGAAACTGCACATGTCATGTGCAGCAGCCTCAGCTCACACTGCAGCAATGTATTGGCTGGTACATCCGGCAATGAACGTATGTTTCTTCAGTTCCTGGATGCTCCACTGGCTACATGTGCTTGTAATGCAAGTTGAACACATCACACTTACTAGGGCATTAAGGGTAAAGGGTTTAAGTTTATTTGAGTCTTGTTAAGTAGTTTACTCACACATTGCTCCATTATAGATGTGTGTGTCACGGTGGTTGTCTGCGACCCATATCGCAGTCGTGGCTCACCCTGCTGCCACCCCCCGCCGCGCTCCACCCAGCGCGTCTCACCTGGCCCGGCTCCCGGCTCGCTTCCCTCGCTCCGCGGTCCGCCGCACGTCCCCGACTGCAGGGCGTGCGCGCGGCTCCTTCTCAAGATTTAAAGGGCCAGCGCGCCATTAATTGGCGCTGCCATATTGCCCCAATTCTATATAAGCCTGCCTCTTCCTGCAAGCCCTGACGGATCTTTGTGCCTCACGCCTCACAGAGAGAAAGCTTTACTACGATTAGCCTGCGTTACTGTGTCTCCTGCGTTTTTGGTGTCCCTCCTGTTCCTGTGTTACCTGGCTCCTCCGTGTTTCCGTGTACCAGTGATCCTCCATGCTGCTGTCCTGTGTGCTGTGACCCGCAAGCCTGACAGTAAGATCTGGCCATGATCCCGCTGAGGTTCCGTCTCCCAGTCGGCCGATCTTTGCTACGATTGTGATGCATCAATCCCGCAGATTGCCGCATAGCGCGAGCAGCTGAGCAAGTCACCGCATGCTGCAACATTTGCTAACTACCCAGCATCAGCAACAGGTCCCTGAAGATGTTCCTGCAACTCCTGCTACTCCGACTGTCCTTCCTGCTACCGAACCCAGGCTACATCTTCTATGCCCGGCAGTATGACGGGGATCCCAAGCTATGCAGGGGCTTCATAACCCAGTGTTTCTCTACACATAGAGTTCAATGCCGTCCCAATTCGTCACGGAGCGTTCCAAGTGGCATTATCCTCACCCCCTCTCCGGAAAGCCCTGGCCTGGGCTACTCTTCCGCTTTGGGACAGAACGACCCGTCACTTGCTACACTCCGGCATTTCTGGCAGAATTCCGGTCTGTTTTCGAAGAACCAGCACAGGCCTCCTCTGCTGAGACTGTGTTTGTTGAATCTGCGTCAGGCAATTCATCTGTTGGAGAGTATGCCGTGCTAGTTCCGTACCCTGGCCTCGGAGCTTCTTGACGACGCGGCCCTGTCCGCAGATTTCAAAAGGGGGCTCTCCTCCCATGTTAAAGATGCTCTGGCCGCTCGTGATCTGCCGTCCACTCTGATGGCTAATCTCTCTCTGCCACCCGATATACGTGCGATTTAGTAGAGCGTGCCGAAGAGTCTCTCCTCCTCGACAGCCTCAAGCTCGTCCAAGAACGTCTTCCCCCGCCTGCCTGTCCGCTCCTGTCTCCAGAGGCCGCTCCAGTCACCGGTTGTACCGTCTGCCGAAGAGCCTATGAGGTGGACAGAGCCCAGACTCCTTCCCAGAACCAACAGTAAACGACAGGGGACCTCTGCCTCTATGTGCGAGTCCTGAACATTTCATCAGGACGTGTCCTGTGCGTCTCCAATGTTGGGAATGCCACCACTAGGGTTCTTGGAGAAGCATCCCTAGGTGTATGTGCGAAGCTTCTCCCACTTTGACCATTCCTGTGCTCCTCACGCTGGTACGACACAGCCAGTTCAAGTGTGTGCCTTCTTGGACTCCGGGTCCGCAGGAATTTTGTGGATGCTGCACTGGTCTCGCAGCATCACATTCCAGTTCCCTCCTCGACAGCCCCTGGCATCTCTTCGGTCAGTGGTCAGATTCTCTCTGATCCATTCGTAACGCACTGAACCACTGGTCTGCAAGTTGGTGCCCTGCATATGAAGAGACTGTTTTTCTACGTACTTCCCCTGCTCCACTTTCCCTCCTTCCGTTGGGACTTCCGTGGCTGCAGAGACATGCACCTGTTCTTAACTGGCAGACTGGGGAGGTTCTTTTGCTGGGTCCTGGATGCCAGTCCCGCTGTCTCAGGGCTCTTCCCAGCCACTACTATAACCTTCCTCCTTGTCTCACCAGTCTCTAAAGGGTCTTCCCGGGGGGGGGGGCGTGGCTAGCCGATGGCGGAGGCCAATTCCCTTCGCGTGGGAGTCCTGAAAAAATTGGCTGCCTTTTCCGGAGGATCCGCACTGATTCTAGGAGGCGATTTCACGTTCCCCCTTGAACCTTCACTGGATTCGTCCACAGGTGGTCCCTCTTTCTCACCCGCACTACGTAGGCTGACACTCATTATTAGCCTTAAATTGGTGGATTTATGGAGGGTACTTCACCCCGGGGTCGGAACTATAGCCATCATTCCCAAAACGCATAACAGCTACGGTCGTTTAGACTATCTCTTGTGTCACATCAATTGCTAGATCGGGTTCCTAAGAGCTCTATCGACTCCACCCCTGGTCGATCACGCACCCGTTTATGGGTGGCTAGGGCACCCTGGGTAAACGCTCCAAAGAATTCTCATGGAGATTAAATGATAATTGTTAAATGATTCCCTGTGTGAAGCTGAGGTACTTTACGCAATCATGGAATTTATCTCCACACGACAGGCCCAACCACCTTCCAATGCCATTAGATGGGAGATTTGAGGCTCTATCCGAGGGGTGTTTATGGCACATGGCGACTTTAAAAAGGAAAATTCCACAAATTGAAGTCATTATTTTCTGAATTAGGCTCCAAGAAACCACCAAAATCTTCCCCTACCGACTTGTTGAAAATGGAATCTCAGCCATGAGACACAAGATCCTCCATTACTAGATCAAAGAGTCTATGTTTAGAGATAAGGTTAAAAAAGACTACTTTGAATATGGAGATAAATGTGGGAAATTGCTTGCCAAAACTTACCACCTAGGCTCCACAGGCGCCAGTCTATTCCTTATATTCATCTCAGGTACTAAGTAAACTCTCCGAATGATATCCTTCAGGAATTTAGGGACTTCTACTCTGCTCTATACGATCTGGGTTCATCCTCCAATGTCCCTCCCAGTCCAGAGAGAGAGATTTCATATTACCTGGAATCACACTTCCCGAAATCTATCTCCACAGAGGAGGCTTCAGCAATTGAATAGTGACTTCACCTCAGAGAAATTCTGCAGGTATAAAGGAGCTGAAAGTGGGCAAAGTCCAGGCCAGATGGCTTCACGCCTAGGTTTTTAATATATTTGGAGAAGTCTTGCTACACCTCTACGGACCTTTCAATTCTATAGACATAGACAGTCCCTTTGACCCTCATGCCTTAGAGCCCACATTTCAGTAATCCCTAACCGGGTAAGGACCCCACCACTGTGGTAACTATGAACCCATCTCCCTGATCATATTGATCTCAAAATTTATTCTAAGTTTTGGCTATGCGCATATCCCCATTAATTCCAAATTAATTCACCCTGAACAGGTGGCTTGTCCCTGGTCGGTGAGGCCAGGGACAACAACCCTAAAAACGCTCACCCTGATCTCATGGGCTCGGGTACTCCTTTGTGTCTACTTACTGTGGATGTGGAAAAGCCTTCGTGGGTGCATTGGGGTTCCTGAGGCCACGCTCACGAGGCTGGGCTTGGGAGCAAAGACAGGCCCAGAATAATGGCTCTCTATACAAATCTTCGGCTTGTGTAGAGTAACGGCTGCGTTTTCATCCCCCTTCCCCATTCTAATGGCACGAGACAGGGGTGCCCATTATCCCCCCTTTTGTATATTTTGGTATGGAATCACTGGCATGTGCACTTCTCGATCACCCATCATAAGGGGTGTAGAGGTCAAGGGGACCATATAAGCTCTCACTATTCGCCGATGTTTACTCATTTATGTTTCCGACCCGGCAGTTAGTTTAACCCAATATTGTGTGAGTTTGAGACATACGTAGAGTAAGTATTTTAAAGTATGGTTCAAAACTGAGCTCCTGAACTCATATCCTGAGTGCCTTGTCCCCTCCTCCTTGTCCCTCCTCCCTTCCTTTTAAGTGGGCAAAGGCCATATCAAATATCTGGTGTGTACATACCTTCAGATCCGAACCACAATTTCACGCTTTAACTAACTAAAACGCTCCCCTGCTTAGGAAATAGAACTGACCTCAAATCATGGAGCTCTCTTTCCCTATCCTGGTTTGGTAGGTAACACGCTTAAGATGACACTCTGCCCAGATTCTTATACTCATCTTTCCAGACTGTTCCCTTAGATCTAAATACCGTGTTTTTGTAATCGCCTTCGTAACTAGCCCACTAATTTGTTTGGAGGGACCTCTCCCCCTAATAAAAACATAGTGTTTTTAAAAGACGTAAGAAGAAGGGGGGGTCTCCCAGATTTTTCACGCTACCATAAGGCGACCATAAGTAAGTAGTATGGATCTGACAAGCCGCAATAGCGGGAAGTTATGGGTCTGGAGTGTTTCCCTCCTCGCATGGTCTCTCCCAGACTGTTTTTGGCTTCCCCCTAGAAGATTTTGGGATTCCTGACATATTTTCATCATTAATGGTAACACCTCTTAAAATGTGGGGGACTAATTTGCCGCCATGGTTAAACTGATTAATGTCCCCGGTCCTTGTTCCCCGACTCTGGGACTACCCCTGAACTCCGACAACCTTAAAAACTGTCCTCTGCTACTAAATGACAATGGTCGTCAAAAACTCTGGTGAATACTTTCCACACAGGGATACTACCTCTAAAGACATCCTGGGAGACGGAGACCGTATCCTGGGGTAGGGCTACCTATTTACAACTACGAGTGCTATTTCGGCTCTGCCTCCACAATATACGGCATTTGAAATCTATTTGCAGTTCGGGTAAACCGTATGCCCCTCATGGAGTGTCTCTAGCCTACGGATGTTGTCTGTGGTATGAGGGGGAGACCTGGCACTGCCCTACAGAGGGCCTGGAAGCGGAGTTGGCAATCTTTCACTAAGAACAGTGGGAAAATCCCTCCTCCTACACATAAGATGTCGGTGTCTAGCAGATTCAGGAGACTAATTTTAAAATTCTTACTAGTGGGTACGGACCCCCGTTCGTCTGCATAAAATGGTTCCCTTCGGTTTTCTCCTCCTACTGCTGGCGTTTGTCCACTGAAGGGGCACATGCTTCATATCTGGTGGGACTGTGGGAGTGGTGGCAGCAGTCTGGAATGCCAATTTGGACCTTATAAGCAGGTTATATGGCTCCTCGAGAGCCATTTCCCCTGATATTGCCTTGTTGTCGATGCTCCCAGGTAGGCTTAAAGATATCAAAAAGGGTCTTTTACGTCATTTTATTGTGGCAATGAGACTAGTTATTCCTAGGTTGTGGAAATCCACCTCCCCACCTACCTAGATTTTTGGGTGAAGAGATGGATCGTCTTAGACTTTTAAGAATTGAGATCATTAGATAACAACCATTATGATGTTTTCCATAAAACTTGGTACAAATGGAGACTGTTCAGTAATTCACCTGCTCTAACTCCCGTGGACTCAGAGGCTTAACAATCGGATACAAAACCCCGACCCGGGTGGGCAACCTTTCCCACCCATGAGAGTAGTGATCGAACCTCTGTCCCCCCTCCTCCTTTTTTTGTCCTTTTTTTTCCTTGTCTCCCCCTATTCCTTCACCCCCTTCTTTTTCACTTTTAACTGTTTGATCGAATTCTAGGTATGTTTATGTTTGCCTTGCTGAGCTTAAGACCTACATCATATAAAGTCGTGACATAACTAAGATAGGGGCTGCGACCTGAACATGTGCCTGACTTGTAGGCTTTTTTTGCTCGCATGCAATACGTTTATTGAACCATAAAGGGTCTTCCCGCTGCTTACCTGGACTATGCTGATGTCTTCTCTGAAAAGCAAGTGAGACCTTCCACCGCATCGTGCCATACGATTCCCTATTGACTACTGCCAGGAACCTCCCCCGCCACGAGGTCAAGTTTACCCGCTGTCTATGCCTGAAACTGCGGCCATGTCGCCTACATCAAGGAGAATCTACAGAGGGGTTCTTCCGCAAATCTCTTCTTCATTGGCCGGTCCGGTTTTCTTCTTTGTGGCCAAGAAGATGGTTCTCTTCGTCCCTGCATTGACTATCGGGGCCTCATAAGTTGACAATAAAGACCCTGTATCCAATCACGGAACTTTTTGACCGCCTCCTGGAGCTAAAGTCTTCTAATTGGACCTTAGAGGGGCCTATAATCTTATCCGCATCCGGGAGGACGATGAATGGAAGACCACCTTTAAAACCCCGAGACGGGCACTTTGAGTACCTGGTCATGCCCTTTGGACTGTGTAAATGCGCCTGCAGTGTTTCAGATTCGTGAACACATTTTCAGAGACCTGCTTACACCTTGTCGTTGTCTACTTAGATGACATTGTGGTCTTCTCTCCTGATCTGAGTCTCATCAAGTGCATGTACGAAAGTTCTTTTAGGCGCCTAAGAGCCAATCGTCTCTAGGCTAACTGGAGCAAGTGCCATCAGAAGAGCCTCCGTTTCTAGGATACATAATCTCTGATAAGGCCTACAGATGGTCCAACCAAGTTTGTCTGCGGTACATCATGGCCTCCCCATGGACTTCTTGCCATACAGATATTCCTTGTTTGAAATTATTACCCGGCAATTCATTCCCCCCTCATCCGTCCCTCGACTTCCATTGGTACCCTAACTAAAAAGGCGATCCCACACTGGTGCTCCATTGCGAGGAGACCAGTTCCACACTGGAAGCTGCCTCTTCGCCTCTGCTCCTTGTCTGACGCAACATTTAGAGAACCTCCAACTTGAGTGACCTCCTCTCCGTGGGTGCTGGATTGTGCTCCTCAGAAAAGGTGCCCAAGCCGAACACTTACCTGTGTTTTATTTCCATAACCCTTCTCTGCGGCTGAGAGGAATTACTCAATAGGAGATCGGGAACTCCCGGCCTATTAAACGCACCTTGGAAGAGTGGCGCTAGCTTCTGGCAGAGCTCGTCACCCGGTCATTGTAATATTCCTTGTCCACACATGAATCTCCTGTACCTTCCAAACTGCTCACCTCTCATCCAAGCACGCCTGCGGTCCCTTGGTTCTTTCACGTTTTATTTTTATCCATTTGTTTCCAGTCTGAGAAGAACATAAGGGAGATGCCCTCCTCACGTGTCCTCTTATGTTTATTGGGGAAAGACGGGCTCCCCGGCTATCATCCCTGCCGTAACGGCGTTTGTGCTGCTCCGTACCCTCCTCAGCTCCCTTCTGGCAAGACTTATTCCTGTCGGACCTGCTCTTTCGGAGAGCAGATTTTGACTGTGGGACATTGTTCTCGTGTGGCCGGCCTCCTGGGGGCAGCGCTCCTTAGCCCTCATGGTTCATTTATGTGGTGCCCGAATCTGGTCCAACCCACGAGTTGGTGGCTTCCTGCTCTCTTGGTGCTCTCATAAACAATCACGCCTCAACCTGCCGGTCCTCCTGAGCCTTGCCGATACCCATTTGCCCGGGACTACCGTGCCATGGACTTTGCTCACGACCGTTCCCTGTTCACTCTGGGAATACTGTGCTCTTGGGGTTAACTGATCGGTTCTCCCAAAGTGTCTCATATTTGTTCCCGCCAGTCTACCGTCTGCTCATCGCACTTGCCAGCTGTTCTTTCACATCACAATTTCCTGGCTTTCATGGTGTCTATCCCCTTCAACATAGTAAACTGACTGTGGAGTTCAGTTTTTGTCCCGGTTTCTGGCCGTCTCCTGTGCATCACACTCCAGGTGAATTGGACTTTTTGCCTCAGCTTATCACCCCCCACTAATTGACATAGTCGACGTTCTCACACATCCCTGACTCTAAGTGCTGTCCCGGCACTCCTTTCTTCATCGTCTATGGGAGACATCCACGACCACCTCTTCCCTCTTCCCCGTGTCTGCTGATTTCCTGCTGTGGAAGAATTGGTAGAAGACCAAAGATAAATTATCTGGGAACAGACTGCGCAGTCCTTTTACTTAGGCGTCCACCCGCATCAAAACGCAGGCGACAGAACACGCAGGCCTCCTCCCATAGCCTCTCCGTGTACAAAGTGTGGGCTGTCCATCCAGTAATGTCCGCTGGGGGATTCCAGTTTACAACAGCTGGTGCCCAACGTTTTCTGGGACGCGTTCAGGTGGTTACAAGCCGCATCTATCTCCATGGCGTATGAACTCCCGCGTTCCTACTACTATCCGACCGCAATCCCATCAATTATTTCACACGTATCTCTGCTGATAACCTGTCATTCTGAATCGCTTCTCCCGAACGTTTTTGTCCCTCCCCACTCCCGTGGCGGACTCCCCACACCCGAGTAAATGAGATCCTGACTGATTGGTAAGGGGGAAATCGTTTTCTTTTGACTGGACAAGTTATCGGGCCGAAGAGGTCATGGTGTGACAGAATTTTGGTGGTAGTTTGTAATTTGCTCATTTACACTGCTGAAAATGGAAATGTGTCCAAGTTGCGTTGATTTGAAACTGGTGCACATGTTTTTATTACTGTTAATAATGAGATTGCAGGAGTTCACATTTTTGATCAATAATTTAAAGAGTAATTTAAAAGTAATTTTCTCATGAAACATCCCCTTAAAGTGACAATATCTGTACATGAAACTCCCTCATTAATTACAGTGCTAGTATGTATATCATTGCTCCAACTAGGGACTGGCTGAGCCGGCTTTCCTGGCAGGACTGGTCTAAATTTAAACTACAATTCTGATGGCAGAAGTTATTTTAAATCTTCTACACTGCTACAACTCTTTCCCCGATTCCCTCTGCTCTATCTACTTTTTTTTTTTTTACAAAAGTGTAGAATGTGGAAAATGGCAAAAATGTTTTTGCACATACAAGACAATAATAAATTGCTCCCCGCAAAATCAAAATATGGTCTCTAGCCGAATACCCTCCACCCAGTGATTATTACATATAGCATATGAAAGTTATTAGCAATGAATAATTTAAATCTATTTACCCAGCTAATAATGGGTATTGCTGTCACACCACTTTCCCCACTTTTGTTAATGGCACAATAGGGCTCCAGTAATGACATTACTTATGGACCTGCCCTTTACCCCTGGAAAATCCTTGTGTACACCTCATACTCCGTAGAATCATCCACTATTTCCAGTATGAAAGTGAATTAAAAACTAATAAAAGAGAAAGTTAAATATTCACCAATGAGTTTTTACAGATTGCAAGGAATAATAACTAATGGATTGTTGTCTGCTGCCAGTTTTCCTTTTCAGAGATTTCACACTTTTTACCATACACACATATGCATGATACACATATGATGAAATTTGGAAAATGCACTAAAAGTGCTATTTCCGTGTATAATGCTGCATGTTGCGATTCACTAAGATTGTGCGCCAGAAATCATGAATCAGTCACTTCCCCACATTGGCCCGACAGAGTTCACCATCTTTTTTGTGGGGCACCTTTAACATAGGGTGCGCAACAGACTTTGCATGTTAAATATGGCGCTTGGTCCGAATCAGTCCCCCTAATTTGTGTTGCATAGAGGCTAGTGCAGCTGCGCCACTGAAGGCGACACAATAGCGGGGCAGACACTTCTTAAATATCTGTGCAAGACGTTTTAGCCTAGAACAGCAGTTCTCAACAAGAGGGTCCCGACCCACGCGGGGGTGGAATGGCCAAAACAGAGGGGTCGCCTAAACCTATTGGAAAAAAACCTTTTCGATGACTTTAGCTGCTGAGAAGTCGTGCTACCATCTGCAGCAGCGCTATCCAGCAGCAACTTATTTAAGTGTTAAATCTATCTGCCTGAAAAAGCAATGATTTAGAATTTCAAAAATGGCACATGTTTGTAAATAAAAGCAAAACTTATCAGCCAAAAAAAACACTAAAATGAAACACAACATGTGAGGTAAACAATCTTCAGAATCATTTTGTAAGTAGTACGGTTTGTTTCAAAAAAATAATGTTATATAATCATATAAAGAAACGCATGTCAGAATCCAAAATATGGGACTGAGCCCAAATATAAACTGGCTGTGTCCTTAAGGAGTTAAAAATTAAAATCTTTTAACAAAAATTTCTTAGTATCATCATATTCTGACTCAAATACCATTTTTATACTTCAGTTCATGGAGCTGGGTAAGGTGTCATTTTTTGTGTGAGGAGATTACATTTTCATTTATACAATTTTGGAATCTATTTGACCTTTTGATTACTTTTTATTAAAATATTTATGGGTTGTAAAATGGCAAAAAAGAAACAATTTGGACATTTTCCCATTTTTTTTCCATTACAGTGTTCACAGCACAGGATTATCGTTCTGATGAATTGGGCATTTTGCTGATCTATAACAGTCTCCTGGTTACAAATCAAGCTGATTGACAGTTATCGCGGTGTCTAAGAGACTCCTAGCAGTAATTGTAACAGGTTGGCCCTACCTGATGACATCAGAGGGGGAGCTGGTCAGCACTAATATAGTAATTAATTAATGCCAGGAGTCTCCCATATAAAAGAGTTTATACCTGTTCTATATAGAGAAGGCTCAGCTTGTTGCACATAGTCGTATGGCAGTAACAAAAACAGGTTATTCTGATACCATGGTTCTGAGTACTATATATCCAATATAAAAGTAAAAATGGCCAAATTGTGCTCAAATTGTTAATACTTTGTGTGGCCACCAAAATTTTCCAGCACTGCCTTCACTAGGTTTTCACAGGTTAGCAATGGAATCCTCTCCCACTCCTCCTTGATGACATCATAGAGCTGGTGGATGTTAGTTACCTTGCCACCTTCTGTTTGAGGATGACCCAGATATGCTCAATAGGTCTGGATGTATACTTTACCAGTCCAGCACCTTAACCCTCAGTTTCTTTAACAAAGTGCTTAAGTTTCTTTAACAAAGTGCTTTAACAAAGTCTTATGTCGTTATGTGGAACTTCTGGGACAATGCCGGGCCAAACGATTTCATGCAGTGAAGTCTTATGACCTGGCAGTGGTAGATGGACTGCGCCTTTAAGCTCTACAGCAATGCTGGCCGCATTCATATGGCTATTTTGAAAAGACAACTTCTAAGGTTCTGCGGGCAAGGCCTGTTTTAAGTGGAACATGTCTTGTTAAACAGCTGTAGGGTCTTGGCTGGAGCTCATTTTCTTTTTTTTTTAAATCAGGTAACTTTTATTAAAGCACATACATTGTTACAGTAGTCAAATATAAGGATCATAGTTTAAACTGTATAGATACACTCACCGGCCACTTTATTAGGTACACCTGTCCAACTGCTCGTTAACACTTAATTTCTAATCAGCCAATCACATGGCGGCAACTCAGTGCATTTAGGCATGTAGACATGGTCAAGACAATCTCCTGCAGTTCAAACCGAGCATCAGTATGGGGAAGAAAGGTGATTTGTGGCCTTTGAACGTGGCATGGTTGTTGGTGCCAGAAGGGCTGGTCTGAGTATTTCAGAAACTGCTGATCTACTGGGATTTTCACGCACAACCATCTCTAGGGTTTACAGAGAATGGTCCGAAAAAGAAAAAACATCCAGTGAGCGGCAGTTCTGTGGGCGGAAATGCCTTGTTGATGCCAGAGGTCAGAGGAGAATGGGCAGACATCTGATGGCTACTTTCAGCAGGATAATGCGCAATGTCATAAAGCTGAAATCATCTCAGACTGGTTTCTTGAACATGACAATGAGTTCACTGTACTCAAATGGCCTCCACTGTCACCAGATCTCAATCCAATAGAGCATCTTTGGGATGTGGTGGAACGGGAGATTCGCATCATGGATGTGCAGCCGACAAATCTGCGGCAACTGTGTGATGCCATCATGTCAATATGGACCAAAATCTCTGAGGAATGCTTCCAGCACCTTGTTGAATCTATGCCACGAAGAATTGAGGCAGTTCTAAAGGCAAAGGAGGTCCAACCCGTTACTAGCATGGTGTACCTAATAAAGTAGCCGGTGAGTGTATAACATCCATTTGTAACATATAAACACTCCCCCCAACCCCCCCCAGGTCTGGCTGCTTATATACCTCAGAAAGTACCTCTTATTCCAAGGCCCATAGAGCTAGTTCCTTCAGCATCCCTTTGTCTTTCCTTCCTAATTCCTACTATCCTTCAGGGCAAACCCTCTGCCATCTCTGAATTAAGTCCTCTGTTCCTATTCCAACCATTTACTCCACTGCTTCCCAAATTTCTTAATAGCTTTTCTTTTCAGGTACACCCCTAATTCCATCTTAATTGTATTGCTTAGTGAATTTTTACTTTCCAACATGCTTGGCGGGTCAGCGTCCAACCAGTGCCTTGCAATAGTCCTACGCACCTGGTATAACACCTTTGCCACCGCCATCTGTTCTGCTCTAGTGTCATCTATCCCCCCACATACCCCAATACACACACTCTTGGATCCTGCTGGATTTGGACTCCATATACCTTCTGTATTAATCGGTGAGTTTTATCCCACAGTCCCCTTAATTCTGGACACGTCCAAAACATACGTAAAATATAAGCCCCCTCAGCCAGGCATCTCGGGCATCCCGTGTCCACCCTACACCCCATCTTATGGAGCACTACCGGAGTCCTATATGCCCTATGTAATAGGAATAGTTGGGACCGTCGCTGTTCTACATTCAAAGATAATTTATGCGTAGACTCTAAAATCTCTTCCCATTCATCATCTGGTAGTTCCCCTACCTCGAAGTCCCATTTCCTCCTTGTTGTATCCATTAGATTACCCAACCTCTTATCTAGAATCACACTATACAATATTGAAATGAGGCTTCTCATGTTCTGTGCTTGTACTACCCCTGTCATGACTCCCAATGATGAAAACTTGATCTCCTCAGATTCAAATTGTGCCTGTAAACTGTCTCAATTGCAAATACTGGTAGAACATATTCCTGGATATTTCAAATTGTTCTACTAACTGATCAAATGGTTGGGTCCGTCATATACCTACCGCAGATATCCTACCCCTTTCTGTTTCCAGCTTTGGGTATTCTCCAGCATATATACCTCACCCAGATGAGGATTATTCCACAATGGAGTATACTTTATCCAAGGTCCTATCCCCATTATCTGCTTATGAATCTTCCATACTTTGGAGCTCATTTTCAGGGTGTTAGCAATCTACTCATTTTTTCAGATCCTTGGTGACTTTTTTGCCATGATGTGCCATGTTGAATTCTCAGTGATGAGTATAAAAGAGTGTGAGAGTGATAACACCAGATGTAATACACCTGAGTTCTTGTAATGCCATTTTTACTTACAGGTGTACTCACTTATTTTGCCAACAGTTAATACTTTAATGACTGTAGGTTATTTTAAGGGTGCAGCAAATTTACTCTGTTATACAAACTGTAGACCCATTACTTTACATTGAATAAAAGTGTCATCATAACTTCAGTGTTGTCCCATGAAAATATACTATAAAATGTTTCCAAAATGTGAGGGGTGTAATCACTTTTGTGAGATGCTCTATGTTGTATAGTGGTTGATGAATAATTGGAGCTAGTAATTGTTGCCTCTCCACTTCTTTAGCTCTTATTCCCGGTGAGACCCATGCTATGTACAATAGGTGTCCTTTTAGATGAAGGGGCTAGTTTATAAATAGGCATATGGTCAGCTTTAGCTAAGGGGTCCAGAAGTGAAGTGTGCTTTCTATATGCTAACAGGTCAAGTGGGAGACTGTACAGATTGGACATCCTGGGTCACACTCTGTACAGGGAGAGAGGAGGTGGGTTTAAAAGATACCCACTGGTTGCACTTTCAGACCGAGAGAGGGGCATTTAAAGGAACCATCATTTTTGTTGTTAAAACCACCACCTCAAGTAACTGCTTTATTAAACTAGTTATCAATGTGAGTACATGCAATGTGAGTTGAGATGGCCTCCTATTTACTTGTTGACTCCTCCTGGGCCCTCATCCCCATCTTACACCTTTTTGGTAACACTCATTGGCATTGGCTTGCGTTTTTAGATCTATGCACTTTATTCCATCATTGGTTTGCGCCGGCTGATATTATGCACAGTGAGTGCACAGATTGTTGCACACCCTCATGCTAGATTTGCCGGTTGTGGTGACCCTACTCCAGCTCACACACACCTGCCTTGCACATATATTTTGGAGTTAGTGTTGTGGGGTTTGTTTGTTGGGGGCCCAGGTCTGGATGACCTGACATTATCAGGTCTCAGGCTCCAGTTGGTTCTTTATTCATGGGTGCACTGGGTTTGCATCATTTTTAAATGTTTTTATCTTTTTTGTCCGATTGATGTTTGCTTTATGTCTATATATGTATTGAAATAAAGTATTATAGTTTTTTGCTACATGACACATGCTCTCTTGTCTCTAATTTGCATAGTTTGTTTTTGCATGTGTGTAGCCCTTGATTGGGTTCAACTACTCTGACAATCCCAATTCCGTTCACTCCTGTTTACTTGGACTTATTTATATCTGAGTGTACATGTTAACGTCATTCAAAGGGGATAGTATCATTTTCATCACAAGTACACACCTTAAGTATGACACCGGAAAGTGGGATAGATCCAAATATGACTAAGAACAGAGTGTCAGCCTGCTTGGAGAGGGTGAGAGCAGCCCCGTAGGACGTTCCCTTGTTACTCGATATTCGGCCCCTCCCACTATGCATAACAGAAACAAAAATACGGACCCAAAAAGACACAAACTGCTGAAAGAAACTTAGATCGCATCCTTGGGTGCCATAGACAGAGATTGCCTGTTTATCTCATGCAATATAGATTCAAGTGTGATATCTTAGAGAAAGACCGGAGGGTCTAATAGGCAGCTTGTAGAGATCTTAGGGTGTGCTTATAAGTTTACTTGGTTCACATGTTTGAGACCAAGACTAGGAGTGGATTAAATATAAGATGAGGAGTAACACCTGCCTCTTATACTGTTTCCCTTTACGATACACACCTGGTTTTGGCTTCAAAAACAGCAAGCAAAAACCTGAATGTGTAAACGTACCCTCAAGTCAAGCACATAATTGCTGCAGATAGAACTTTTCGGAAACTGAGGTAAAGGGAATGTGCACAAAGGTGTGGTTTAGTGATAAACGTATGTTTCAGCTGTGTAAGTGAAGTGCAGTTGGCAGGTATTCGAGTGTCCAAGGTGCACAGTTCAGGAGTGCGGTCAGACACATAAGTGAAGCTCTGCACCCTCTGGCTGTCAGGTACAGCATGCCAGCTGCCTGAGAAGTTGTGAGAAGCTGGGAGATGGATGAAGGGAGGAGTTAGTTTTATCCTCTCCTTTAATAACAAAGTCCCGCCTTGCAAGTTTTTGAGCGGCTCTTTCCCTATTCAGAGCATCCCCAGCCAAACTAATGCCCTCTCCTACCCTGACGTCAAAGAACAGATCACAGGCAAGATTAGGGTTTTTCATTTCTCTTATTGCAGCAATTAGCCTGGGACTATATAAAAGGACTACAGAAAGGGGAGGGAGCCAGAGGGGAAATCTGGGGACAAAAAGAGATAGCTGAGAGACACAGAGGCAGAGAGAGGCAGAGGGAGACAGAGGTAGTGTGGGGGAAAGTGCACTTTAGATTCTTGCAGCTTTAAAAAAAAAAATCCACCTGGTTTCCAAAACTTCAGAAACTTTTTCTATAATTCTCAGCAATGTGAGGAAACATCTGAAGTTAAGCAGCAGCTGCTTCTCTCTTCTGCAAGTACAGCAGTAGTGCAGGCACCTGTTTAGCACTGTACAATTTCCCAGTGCAACCATTTCATTCATAGAAAAGGCAACAATTAAAAACTCCTTAAATCCAGGCTCTTGTCCTGTCTGCACAGCTGAATGAAGAAAGCAGATAGTAAGTGGCATCTTTGAGGGAAGAGGTGGGAGGCACCAGGCTTGTAGCTATGGGTCTGTTGAGTGTGGACCTGTTGATCACCCTTCAGATCCTGCCTGGGTTTGTGTCAAACTGTCTGTTCTTGGCTTTGTACGACTCTGTTGTGTTGGTAAAACACGTGCTCCTGCAACTAAACCGCTCCAAATCAAGCCAGAGTCAATGGCGTCGGATGCTCACCCCAGAAGGTCTGCGCTGTGTTTGGAACAGCTTCCTATTGGATGCCTACAAGCAGGTATGACTGGCGCAACTTTTAAAGGCAACGTTTTTTTAAGAGCTAATCATGCTTTTTCACTGTTTGTTTTGAACAGATACTAAGAGAGTAAATAGAATCCCAATAGAAAATATCTAAGTAAGACATATGTTTATATACATATAAAATATTATGTGCAATATGTAATGGATTCATTTACATAAGATGACTATTTTTTTCGTGTGTGGTGGGAGACATAATATTTCATAAGATCCAGTGAAGAACACATTGCATTGAATTCATTTGATCTTTCACACAAGTTATGCTATATCTGGGTACGACAGTGCCACAACCATGTGAATCCGTTCCTCTGGTATGAGTCTGGAGGGATTGTACATTCCTCAGGCTATTAAGCATAAAATGCAGCTCATTGCCTCAGGGAACACGTTATGTGATATAAGCAATTATGTACCCTCCAAACGTACACAAAGGGCAGAAGCTTCTTATCTTCTGTATCACTGCCGGGGCAGTCTGCATGAGGTCTGCCAGTTTCGTACAGTTTCTGCTGATTTAATAACCACTCATGCTGTTCACTGAGACAAACTGTCATGTAAACCTCAGCAGACACTGCAAGCTACACACAGTATGGGTATGCATGTTCCTGAACGCTAAAACAATGCGCTGCTCTGAAACTGCTGAAAAGTGTTTGTTGATTGTTACAGTTTTGGCTTGGGAAATGCATTAAAGAGAAATACATCACTGAACAGCTTCGGTCATGTATTTTGCCACTATTAAGATGCATCATATAGAGGATAATAGGCTTTTCTATAGAATACGTAACTAGATAAAGTGCAACTCCAAGATTTAACATAACATAGGCTAATGTAATCCTTAACCTTGAATTGATAGGTGTCTCAGGCTTTGTTTTGACATTTACAGTAAATAAAGGTCAAAGGTGCATGGAGCTATCTAAAGGTTAAAGGTCCACCTAGCTATGTACAATCCTTTGTTGATAACAATACTTATAAATGTATTACCTGTAGCGGGCATAAGTGGCACAAGGCTGCACTAGTGCCCTCTGCTGGTGCCATATGAGTGACGAGCCATTATTGAAAATATTGTAACTTTAAACTAATGATTTTATAGTCAAAAAGGTTTACAGAACAAATCAGTCAATTAAAAATAATACATGTGCTACAAATAACATCCCAGAGGTGAGCAATCCCCAGGTGTCGATGTCTCCAAAATTTGCTACTGACATCTCAAGTTTAAGATGGTTCTCTATGCATTTGTATAGAAATTTCTATTACTGAATAGAAAGTTCAGTAGTATCCAAGTGTCTTCATGCAGAGGAGGCTAAAAACCCAGACAGTCTATGTCTGAATGACAAGAATGATACTTAATGATAGGAGGGATGACATCTCTCTATATATTTGATATTGAGCTGTTTGTGTCTCATTGATACACATAGTCCATTCAGAGACCACGCATGCAGTGCACAGTTAAACACCAGGAGAAGGACTCCTTTTCAAGCTGATCTGGTATACAACACTCCAGACCATGCTGCAATGTCACACGTGGGAGGTCTGCACTTATGTAGAGCTGTTTACAACACCTACTGGCAGAAAGAAAGAAGTAAATATTTTCTTTAGAAAACTGGCACAGGATGGGTAAAGAAATAATAGTAGATAAACTAATACTCTCTCACATAAGAACAACGTTTCTAATGCTGGATACTAAATCTAGCTAAAAATTGTTTCCCTTGCATCCCCTTAAATCAACTTGATCTTATATAACCTGAAATCAGAGGGGCGTGTCTTGCTTAGCAACCCCCCCCATCTACTCCTCCGCATGTTCCATGCTTCTTCTTAGCATGTCAAGTGAGCAGGATGATGTCATCTAAGGTCCTGTTACAGCTGCAACATCTACCCCATATATGTATCTGATGACATGAAATCACAGTAGCCTCCATGAACTTCTACTGCTCCCCATCCTCCACGGAATTCTACCCCTCCCTATCCTCCATGGAGTCATGCTGTGATCTCATGTGATCAGATACATACATGGGGTACAGATCAATAAAATTTGATGAAGAAGAACTCCTCAAGCAATGTGTTTTGTATTCCACCAGTGTTCAAACAGGCAACATATTGCTTGAGGAGTGCTGCTTCATTCTATTTTATTGATGCGGATGATAATACCGTTTGGTCAAACCTTCAGAAGCCCTGCACCCATTGTTTGCTGCAAGTGCTACTCCGAATTTTTCATCATATTTTGCATAGATTGGGTAGACAATGCAAATGCAACAGGACCTTAGATGACATCTGGTCACATGATATGAAGTGCCCAATTAAGTAACAGAGCTCTATCTCAATATTTCACACAGCAGGGGGACATGTTAATGAGGAACAAGGAGGCAGGGCAATGCAGTAACTATGAATATACAGAGCTTCGTTGGAACCACAGAAAGTGTGTCCACACATTCAGTTTTTCAGATGCAGTTTTTGATGTCCAAACCAGAAGTGGAGTGAAAATAGCAATGGTGCTTCTCAATGAAAAATCCTCAACCATTATGATTGACATCTGCTTGTGGCTTCAAAAACTGCATCTGATAAACTAAATGTGTGTTTGCACCCTTAGTGTGATGGACACAAATCAGGTGATTTGCATATACGTTTACAAACTGATTTTTTTTACATTTCAGCCATTTGCATGAGAGGTTCTCTTTAATTTACATTCATTTTTTTTTTGCATTAATGGCACATGTTGTAGCAACCTAGGCCATGTCAACTTTCCATGAAGCCATAAAAATTGTAAAATTCTTGAAATACTAAAACTGGCACATTCTTCTTAACTATCTCCCAATGTGTTTCCCATGCCAAGGCTAAGGCTTGTCAATATGTA
This sequence comes from Engystomops pustulosus, assembly GCA_019512145.1. Lineage (NCBI taxonomy): Eukaryota > Metazoa > Chordata > Amphibia > Anura > Leptodactylidae > Engystomops > Engystomops pustulosus. The sequence goes on from CM033647.1 coordinate 64,937,568, forward strand.
ATGTATGATTTTTTTTTTCTTGTGGTTTATTTTTCACTACATATTTGCTGAATAAGGGGAAATGAAATATGTATGTATCTTCATGAAATGGGTGGAGCTGCAAGAGGTTTTTACTTTATTTTCTCTGGTGTTTTCGAGTAATCTCCTGGCATTCATTAATGGGTGAGATCCAGAGTGTCTCCAGGGAATGACTAAACCATGGTGAACCTGCCAGCTGTACAAAAGCTTCCCTTGGGCAGATCCGTCTGCTTTGCATTAGTGCTGAATGTGTGCAAAATAAAAAAAACGTCAAGACCTCTATGCAGAAATGTCTAAATCCCGGCTGATAAAGAGAACATGTGGTTCAGTGTCTGGGTTTGAGAACACTCCGTTACCAGAAAGCTGCTCTGGGCTGTTCTGAATTGGTTTCCGTTCTGTTATAGATGCAGAGGTACGAGCCGCTTGGCACATGTAGAACAAATGTAAAACCCCACCAAGACAAACAGTACAACTATTTTATGACTTGGTCCCAATACATATTTATAAATCCCAGAGAAGTGATACAGGTGTTTCTCTTGTACAGAGGAAATATTTCCAGCTCATTATGTGGTCTGTGAATGAGCACCAGTAGCTCTGGGTTCTAATCTCTGTTCCAGTTTATACTATTTTTTGGTGACTGTCTTAGTGGTGTGGTTGCGACTGGAATTCTAGATTGGCAGCACTTGTCTCTGGAATATACATTATTCAGCTCATGGGGAAAAATAAATTGAAAATACACAATGCACCTAAATAACCACCCAGATACATGTAAATGTGTCCTGAGGGGGAAAGTAATTTAGGGAACCTGTAATTAAATTTTGCTCTTTTTAAGTAAAGTCATCATCCAGCAATGATGGCCATACAATGAACCCAGAAGTGTCTAGTTCAAAGAGTGGAATTTGACGTTAGAATCTGCATACTTAAGCCTAACCCTCATATCCTATATTTCTCTCAAACATTCACAGAATTTTAATGTTGCTTCTCTTTTCTTCATGCAGATTTGAGATCAATGGGAGGTTCTTGCAGTTTTCTAGATTTATAAAAATATACAAAAAACATATTAAAATATGTGCAGACATCCTCTGTGTAAACTCACTTTCACTTAAGTATCTTTATTTAGCAATTCAACTTTGAATCTCCCCAAGTGTACATGCTAATTCAGTACCAGTAATCACAGTGGCATCTTTCTGTAGTTCTGGAGATACAGAGTTATCATTCAGCAACTTAAGGTGCGACCACACTTTCAGTTTTTCAGATGCAGTTTTTGATGCCAAAACCAGCAATGGAGTAAAAGTAGGAGGAGGAGTAGCACCTTTCAATTATTTGTCTCAACCCGTTATAATCCACACCTACTTTTGGCTCCAAAAACGGCATCTGAAAAACTGAACGTGTAGTCGCACCCCGACTGCACTGCAGAAAAGTAGTTCTTCCAGGTCTTGTTTGTTAAAGTTAAATACAAACTCCATCCACATGTTGCATAAAAAAAAACTTCACTGTTAAAAGACTTACACTAAATATTAGAATGCACCGCTTATCAGTTATTGCCAGTTATTGGGTTTGTTGGCCAGAGACACATGCCCATGGTCAGTCTGTGAATCCCAGATTCCTCAGACCAAACACAGCTCTTAGGATGTGATTCTGAGCATCATAGTGAAATGATCCCCCAGGGGACAACAACGGTGAACTGTATTACTATGATAACAATTTGGTGCTGTTTAGCAGGGAACTAGAGACTCATTGCACCATGTATGATGGTCGGAGTACTGACCCGGTCAGTGGCCAACACATGGACTGACCATGTGTCTCTGGCTTAAGTGCAAAATTCAACCTGCTGTGGATATTTTGCAGCTATTTTGGCACGTGTCCCCAGCAAAGCCTCTATGGCAGCATGACTCCTATTACTGTACAGAGCTGTGGAACTAAAGACAGAGGAAATGTTAGACTTCCCTCTCCACACATTAAAGGACACCTGTCATCAGGTCTGTGTCACTTGTCCTGTCACCTCTACCTGTTGGAGCAGCTCACAAGGATCCCATCCCAGCCTTTATCTAGTTATTTCATACATTATTCATTGTAAAATCATCTATTTTTTATCATGTCAGACACATGGTCAGAGGCAGTGATGTCACTGCTGTTACCCCTCCCCTCTCCTCCCCCTGCTCATGTCTGTGTGTAATGTATAGTAAAGCAGGGCTAGTGTGTGCTGTATCTGCTGACATGCTGCATCCTCCTAATATACAGGTGAGAGACACAGACATCAGCTACACATGATTCTGACATGTTCTGCTGTAACATGGCTGCCTGGAGCTGCTGTATGTCTCCTAAACACACACACATGCACACACAGGCTGCAGGGGGTGTGGCCACCAGCACCAGGAAGCACATCATTATACAGCCTCACATCATTATACAGGCTGTCAGTCATGCACTGGGGGTGTGGCTGTGCCTCCCACTCATGAATAGAGTGGACAGCTTGAATATGCTAATGCTTCATTGGACATTTCACAGGTCATTTGCATACAGCTTTAGGGCCTTACAGGCATGTAGAGGGACAATAAAGGGATAGAGGCAATGCTCTCTAATGGCAGTTTATGAAAATATATTTAGTTTAGGGGGGTTATTTTGCATGACGGGTTCTCTTTAAATTCAATTGTCTTTTAAACAAAAGGACAACCCTTATGGGAAAAGTTCCCTAAGCCAAACAAACATACAACTTAGATATTTTTCATTACGAGATGTGTTCTCATCTTGCCGGATTTCGTTTGGGATTTTAAGAACAGAGATTTAAAAAAAAAAACTTTATTGAAAATTAAGACAATTGCATTGTACATCATGAACAATGCAATTTACAGAATCATACATATAACAATGTGGAAACAAAGCAAAGAATATCTCCATGTTTAGAAAGTAAACAGAATTGTATATCTGTACTAAATAAAAATAGTACACAAATACATCTAATAAAGAGAAAAAAACTTAACAAACAGGTCTAGACACTACTAGATGGGAACTCAAGGCAATGTGTACTCTCACCTGAAGCTGGAGGTGTATAATCAAATCAATAAGAAGGGGAATCACGACAGGAAAGCCTCTCAGTGTCTACAGGTGTATATCGGTAGCAATAGGTTAGAGAGTATGGGGGAGATTTATCTCAAGTCTCTTAGAGCAGAACTATTTTAGTTTCCCATGGCAACCAATCAGAGCTCAGCTTTCATTTCCCCACAGCTGTTAATGAAATTTAAGCTGAGCTCTGATTGGTTTCCATGGGTAAATAGACCAGTTTTACATTGATGATAAATCTCCCCGTATAAGTGTATTTACGAGGAGAGTAATAAGTACAATCAGATTTGCACCATGTTCCCTATATAAGATTCAATTTATCCCGAGAGTTCTAGAGTTCCTATACTTGAAAATTAGAAATTAAATGATTAAATTATAGGGTAGCATCTGATTCATGTTGGATTTTCACATCTTCATTGTGGGAGTATTGGGATTGTACCATCTCAAAGCAGTACAGGAGGCCGCATCATAGACAAGGTGTGTTAGGTTCACCCTCGTTCTGTATAAACCTATTGGAGTGAGGTATGTCTGGTGTACTGACAGAGCATGTTGCAATTGGAGATACCTATAGAGCGCCTTCCCCGGACATATTAAGCTTGCAGATCTTCAAAGGAAACTAATACCCTGTCTTCATATATATCCGTCAAACAGCGAATACCCGCAGCTTCCCTCCCCTGCACTCCCTCTAGCCACGCAAATTGGGGCAATGCTACATTTTGCGATAGGGGCATATCAGCTATGATATCAGTAAAGTGAGCTATGGATTTGGTGGCATTCCAGACCTGATTTTTCATTTTAGATAATGGTAGAAAAATGTAGATGAAGGTGAGGGGAGCCCTCAAGTATGGAGCACGATTTCTGTACCTGAAAGTAGTGAAGTAGGTGGTGCTCTGTGTTCGGGAGGAGACAACCTTGTGCCCAGTGAAATATATATTGCAGTTGCCCTGCTAGGTTGTATAAATAACAGTACAAAATGCCATACCAGCTTCTTTTTGGGGCAGCTGAAGGGTTGCCAGGCTAAGTTTAAACCTAGAATTCTCCAATAGGAATGCAGTTCCTTAAAGAATTTTTTGGGAATCGGGATTGTGTTGAAGCTAGTAGAGACACTTGGGAAGGATTATCATTTAAACTAAATTTATACGGCCAGCTACCGATAGGGGAAGGGATTTCGAGGCTTTGAATTTTGATTTAACAGATGTCAGTAGGGGGTCTGTGATCTGCTGTAATGAGTGCTGGTGGATTTTGAAAATGAGTATTTCTAAGTATTTAAAGAATGTGACTACTTTTAGTCCTGAGATGAGAGCAGGGCCTTGTCATGGTGACATATAAGTCCAATTCACTTGTAAACCGGAGTATGAACAAAATTCATCAATGATAGCGATGGATCTTGGTAATGAAGTGGAGGGATCCGTGGATATCGTCTGCACACAGACCTACTCTTTCCCCCTGGGGCCTACGGATATATCTATATATATGGCTGTACTGTGAAGTTTAAGTGTGCATTAGCAATGCATATAGCAGTTTAATCAGACATCACACAGTCTAGACAAGTATTAGATGGGAACTATTTTCTCATAAAATATTATAGGCATGAGAAAAGATGAGTAGAAAATGTTGTTACATCATTCGATTTCTCATCTAACCTCCAGCATTTTGACATTCACACTTCCACGAAGGCATTCTATTTTTATCTTTACTGAAAAGTCAATCCAAATAATACATGGTGTTTTCATTCAGCTATCTAGACCATTGTCGACCATAATCACAGCATATAATAGCAGAAAATGTTTCCTTTTTAAAACATTTTCTTCCTATACATGTGTCAATCATGTATAACAAAGGTTCTGAATAATTTGACTAAAAAATATTATCATATTGCTTGCTTGCGCTTTAAAAACTAAATCTGAAAATCCTCTTAATAAAAAAGAGAAATACACAGGAAAAAAACCACACATATCATATTTGTTCCCAGCCTTCCCAGTGAAATTAATTCAATATGGGTGGGAATTATACATTTCTCTAATTCTAAAGTAATTATAAAAAAAATTTAAATCACAGGGAAAAAAGTCCAAGCTGTATGAGAATAGGTCTCCGCTTTTTAAATTGAATTTCAGCATAATACAGAGTCCAAGTAGTGCCCTTAAGGTTAAGCCAAATACAATCAAGATACAGGAAAACATTGCATAAGCAGGAAAAAATGAACATGAAATGGTGAGTGCCAATGGCTTTGGTGTTTACGATGCCGTAAACTTTTAAGTACTTTTCTCACAAAAGTTTTCCAAAGCCTGTGTGAATCGTGAGAACAGCACGACGCTTGCAAGCCAAGAAAAGAGAGTATGATGGAAACGGTTTATCCATACTTTGGGGTCAGGAACCAAGCAGCTGATGACTGAGTCACTCTGGACAGAGCTGGAAGCTTATCCACTAACCCTGGATCTAGGGAGCAGTTGAATCATTCAAACCCTCAAAAGAAAACAAAACTAATATGAGTAATCAGCCAAAACAAAACTCTGGGATATCTGCACTCTTCATGTAGACATATCTGTGGCCAGTGACAAACAAGCCAATAAATAAAACAAAATAAATGATAAATTGAGGAAAACCTATGCTCACAGAGAAAATAGAATAAACTTATGTCATGTGAGAGAAACAGTCATGTAAAAAACACACATTTGAAGTATTAGAACATAATATAAAGTAGCCAGCTGCATATTAAAAAGACTACCACGTGTGCACTGGAACTGCCAAGAGATTTTAGGAGAACAAATGGCATAAAAATAAAAAACTGAAAGGTGTTCTCTGTCTTAAATTAAAGCTGAGGGATACCACTTAAAAGGAACATCCAAAAATACCGGCAAACAATCCAACCAAAACAATGGGAAAGAAATAGGGGAGATGAAAGACTTAAAAAAACCTAAATGTGGGGAGTAGAGAAGGGAGTAGAGTGCAACCGCAGGTAGGGGACATTCTCACTTGATGTGAGATAATCTAGCTCCTATAGCTTGAAGGGTACCATTGTAGAGAAGGGTAGAGACTTTGTACCATATATATATACATATATATATATATATATATGTATATAGAATGGGTGAGTCCAGGGAAGAGTGTATAGCTCCTAAGGGCCTCGATCAGGTGCACCTAAGGATCAGTATCCAGCACACTCAAGTGTTCAGAGTTGTGGAAATTGGTGAACATGGTTGTTTCACACTGTTTCCATATCTTGCTGAAGGTAAATAGGCGTTACAGAAACATAGCGAGCTGTGCTATTTCTGTGCCTCCTAATTACCTCTATTGGAGTTGTGGGAAGAGCATAACCTCAGCGTGTTCGTCTCTCTCCGCACCTCTGACCTTGGTGCGTGGTGTAAAAAGGTATGTTCTCAGCCCATTGCAGCTTAGAAACGAATAGCCCTTTAATTTACAAAATGCACTATTAAAACCTAAATCTGCATAAAAGAGTTCATGGTTTTAGTGAGAGAGAAACCAGTGACAATCAGGCAAAATCTAGTACTTGCTAGCATGTTTTGGACTTTCGTATTCTTTGATTCTTTTGACCCTTGTTTGTCTTCTTACCATCCATTTGTCTTGGTTTTTGTCTCTTGGTTTTGAGCCATATTTGTACATCCATATTTCTGCATGTGTTTGTTCTGTTTTATCTCTCTGTGTTTTCACTTTGGAGAAGTAGGGAAATGTTGACCAGTTGTCATTAACTCTCTAAGGTAGGATAGATAGGTAGGTAGGGAAAGCTGGGTGGATATAGCTTAGGGCTCACTGTTCATGACTGTCCTTGCCTTTTCCATCTTATTGTCCATTCCCAGACAGCAGCATTATAATATTGTATGGTTTGGTTGTTTCACAAGGAAAAAGGGACTCTGTGCATCATATATCACTATGCATTGTCCTCTGCACTGTGGTCAGTCTGTCAAATCCAAACAGTGCACAATCCGTTATTCGTGTGGCGCTGGCCTAAAGGTCTACATTTTTACTCTCCAGTTATAGTTTTCAGTACTAATGTAGATCTTAGCTTCCACGGGCTATGGAGATGGAAAGTTTGCTTTCCTCATTCAGTCTAATCCAACTAGAATGAAAAATCCAACACAGAATCATATGGAAATAATTCTGGGTCATATAACAATATTGGCACTCACCATACTTGGCCCAGAAAGATCTTCTCATGGATTATTTTCCAAGCAGACACATAAGGATTAGTTCATTAAACTATCTAACAGAAAACTGCCTTTGTTGCCCATAGCAACCCATCACATCACATTTTTAAAGAACAGTGTAAAAAATTACAGCTGCATTGTGATTGTTATTACAGCAAAAACAGTTTTAATCTACATTCACACTATGCATTTGAATTATGTTTAGTAGCTCAATTCAAGGACAGTGGGAAGAAGCTCATCCTAATCGCAAATGCATTTAAATCTGCAATTGGGAGAAGCTCCTCCCTACTACTCTTGAATTGTGTTTCTAAATGCAATTCAAATGCAGCATGTGAATGCAGCCTAAGGCCTTATTGATGTCTGGTGAATATTTTAAAAGCTGGCATATAGTATGACTTTAGTGCTTCCAATAGTCCAGCAGACATCAGAAGGTAACAGACATAGGGAGAAAGCTTCCAATCCTCCACCATTTGACCTTGTGTTAGAATAAAAGTTTGCCTGGGAGAAGCCAGGTGCACAGACAGATTTAAGGGGCTTGTCCGTCTTGCTAATGAGGTGAATTTACTAGCTGATATTTCTGGCTTGATTTCAGTAATAAATATTAACCTATTGTTTGACAGAAGCTTTCCGGTCACAGTGAGCTCTTACACACATTCTCACATCACAGGCAAGAAACCTAATCACTTGTCATTGCAGATATAATTATCTCCAGCACATTGCAGCTTTCTTTATGTTTAGTAGGTGGTAATTAAGTATGTCCGGCCGCTCAAGGGCTCCAGTCTAATAGAAAGCATGCTTTTGAACAAAATTATTAAGGAGCCTGTTTTAACAAAATATACTAAAAGGGGCTATTTTCCACAAATACAGGTAGTGACAGGTTCCCATAGAGCCCTAGTAACTATCTGACACCTTTCTTTTAGCTAAAAATGATTCCCCTCAGATTCCCATATATTCAATTTTATAGTTTTACCTGGTATCTAAGCATGGCTACAGGTGGGTGTGGCCTCCAGCATCTTCTCTCCATCCTATCTCTGTATGCTGCTCTAATGTCATGTGACCAGGGTGACATCATCACAGGTCCTATAGCTTTTGTGGCATTAGAAACTGTACACTAAGCATATATCTCATGAAATCACAGCAGAGGAGTAGAAGTCAGTGGAAGCTGCTGTGATTGTTTTATGTGGTCAGATATGTACATGGGGTATAGTTAGCGAATATTAAGTAGCTTAATGATTTTGATGATGTCACCCTGGTCTCATGACATTAGGCCACACCCATTCGACTTGCTCCAAAGATGCATAGATACCAGGCAAGATTATAACTCTGATTTTATGGGGATCTGAGGGAAACTACTTTTAGCTACAAGCAGGGTGTCAGTTACTAGGGCTCTATAGGAACCTGCCACTACCTGTATTTGTGAAAAACGTGGTGACGGGTTCCCTTTAAATATGCATTAAACCCCTGCAAAGACAAACTTCATTGCTTTCCACTTCCATAGACATACAGCACTTGGTTCTCTTTTTTTCTGCATACAAACTACTGAAGCAAATTGGAGCCATTTACTAGAAACATGGCTTGATTGACTAAGCTACAATGGTAGTAATAGGACATGTAAGTGCTGTCATTGACTAAATGGTAACATGGGAGGACTCGTGGAAATGCAGTGCCCTGCTCTGCAATGCCTATTTCAGGCAATCAGCAGAAGAGAGAATCAAAAGTCCCCGTAACCTGCCCAATACAAAATAGGAACTTTCAATTCTGCCGTCTTGTTGATCACATACTTTTTAACCTAAAGCTTGATCTTATTTTCATCTCAAAACAGAAAATCTGATCAGGCTTTCAAAAACTGGAGAGAGCCTGGGAGTGTATCCAGATGGTGCAGTTTGGTGGGGCTAGATCTGCATCTGTCAACAACAACGTGTGGTTTTCCTGCTGTGTTTTTGTTTTAAAAAATGTTAATGTTAAAAAAGTTTTACTGTGGCAGAATCACATGTCTTTTTTAATTTATGTTGTTTTCTTTATGTCTTTGGGAACTGTGGACTCATGGGTGTTGGATAAAAGAAATAATAAATTAACTGGCGAAGTCACAAAGAACAATTAGAAATAGGGATAACTTTAGTCTTAGAAACGAAGACTGTACTGTTATCTACCGTACTCTTTGTATTTGTACATTTTTCAATTAAACCCTATGCATTATTAATGGTTCCCGTTTCTTTCACTTTATAGGTGAAGTTAGGTGGAGATGCACCAAACTCAAATGTTATCCATGTGTCCAGTGCAAAACCGAACAGTACAACAACACCAGGGACACCATGTAATCTTCTTGACTTTGCCAGCTCGGAGCGACCCCTGGTTGTCAATTTTGGTTCAGCCACCTGACCCCCCTTTATAAGCCAGCTGCCGGCCTTCAGCAAGCTGGTGGAGGAGTTTTCCAATGTAGCTGATTTTCTCTTGGTCTACATTGATGAGGCTCATCCCTCAGATGGCTGGGCTGCTCCTGGAGGGGGCTCCTATGAAGTAAAAAAACACAGAAACCTAGAAGATCGGTGTGCTGCAGCTAACAAACTCCTGGAAAATTTTTCCCTCCCCCCACAGTGCCAGGTGGTTGCAGACTGCATGGACAATAATGCCAATGTAGCTTACGGTGTCTCCTTTGAAAGGGTATGCATAGTACAAGGGGAAAAAATTGTATACCTTGGGGGCAAAGGACCTTTTTTCTATAACATCCAAGAAGTGCGGCAGTGGCTGGAACAGACATTTGGAAACACAAGGCTAAATGGATAAAAATGATGTGGCTGGGCCTGGAGAAATCACTCCTAAAGACGAGCCAGTGTACTGTCATTGTGGATCATTTGTTGACACTATAACACAGACCTTTGATTTTGGAAATGAAGGAGACCACAATACAAAGTTCACTGCAAAATGTCACAATCCAGATGTGTGATGTTATCCTCACTGTGACCCCAATATCTGGCAGACCTCAAACCGCTGTTCCCTCTTGTTCTACAACAATTCACGGTAGTATGGACAGAACATAGGACGACAAAAGTGTGGTAAAAACTAAAAGCATTTTCATCCAAGGAAAAGTAAGAAAATAAGCACGAAGGGAAAGTCAGAAATCACCCCCCCCCCATCTGACAGCTGTTGTAGAGCTGAGTGGCTTGTTTCTTATTCCTGAGAAATTTTTTCAAAGAAATAACATCAAGGGAGAAGAGGGAGAAGCAGCAAAACACCTCCTTATCCAGTATTTATTATTGAGATTCCAATGTTTCACTTATCAGGTGTAGCTCATTGTTGTCTTTTTTGCTTTTTAACATAATTTATGATGTTATCATGAGTCTGCGGCATCCACAAGTGACACAGTTACCTCAACAGGGGGACAGCTGCATCAAGACTGATGTAATCTGCTCTCCCAGGAGCAATAATCTGCATGATCCACACTGTTATTTTTTATTTCTTGGAGAAGCAGGGTGGGAGTTTTAACTAGTAATATGTGGAGCCTGTAGGAGTACAACTATAAATACGCCTTCTAGTGCTCTGATCCCCACAGGATAACAATTCCAGCACCAATTACAAAGCAGCTTTAGGCAACATTTTGACAGGTGATGTTGAAAATGAACACTTATATCCTAGGTTTGGTCCTGAGGGCTCACACTACATATTGGGCTGTAAGGATATCAGAGCCCTAACAAACATACAAAAGCTCAGAGAATAAACACACATGTTTACATAAAAAGGCTCCACTTCTGTAAAGTGTTAATAGTTGGGCAACAACTCTTTAGAATTGGGATGAAAAGTTACATACATTGAAGTTTCCTTTATAGGCTCTTAAAAAAGCCACAATGTCATTTTAACAACTCACTCCACAGAGCGGCTGCTTTAAGGACTATTTCTACAACATTTGTTCTTTTTCATTTGGTTTTGCCATCATAGTTAGATGTGCTTTTGTGAAGCTCTGGATTTCTGTATGTTGTCCTTCCAGACAATGGGGCATATTTACTTACCCGGTCCATTAGCGATCCAGCGGCGCGTTCTCTGTGGAGGATTCGGGTCTTCCGGCGATTCACTAAGGTAGTTCCCCCGATGTCCACTAGGTGTCGCTGCTGCACTGAATTCCGTCGGAGTGCACTGAAGTTCACCAAGCCAGGCCGATGCAGGTAAGTGCGTGTCAAGCGACACATTTAAAAAAAAAATAAAAAATGGCGGTTTCTCATAATCCGACGGGTTTTCCGACGGCCACGCCCCCCGATTTCCGCTGCGTGCATGCCGGCGCCGATGCGCCACAATCCGATCTCGTGCGCCAAAATCCCGGGGCATTTCAGAGAAAATCGGCGCAAAACAGTAAAATTCGGGTAAAACCGCAAATCGGGCCCTTAGTAAATGACCCCCAATGTGCATTAATGACTTATACTGAAGAAGGGTTATAAATACAAGAGATATAGGGATGTGACACCCAATATCCAGGCTAAATGACTACAGCGCTTACAACCCAGTGGGCAGAGTTAGATTCATAAGCAGCGTTTATGTTGCGTTTTGAAACGCGATGCAAAGGCTGCGGGGGTGGGGCTTGTCATGATTGATTATGCATTTTCACTGAAAATTTTGTGATCGGGAACAAGCACCACATGGTTCTTGTTCCTTATCCCAAGCTTTCAGTAGAAATGCATATGTTATTGGGACAAGGCCCTCCCCTGCAGCCTTTGTGTTGTGTTTCGAAGCGCAACATAAACAAAGGGTGTGAACCCAACCTAAGAATAACCCAACCTATTAATGCTAAACTATACTCTATTTTGCTCAATTTTATGGACCAATTATTTTCATTAAAGTCAATGGCACACTGAAAATCGCAAGCAGTACATGGACTGCTGGCGCCAAAGCAGTCACTTGATCAATGCTGATAAATAGGCCATTGATATATGTTGCAATGTTGAAATGAATGTAAGCAATTTCAGTGTTTACACAGTTTTTCGTTATCAAAATCTAATCCAAATAACAACTCAAAACTGCCTCCCATAAATATCAATAGTAAGCAGTGGTTGTCTTAACTAGCTGATTTTATCCAGTTCTATCAGCACTGAAATTCTATTCAATTAATGTGAAACAAATCTGCTCCAAATTCAGGACCAAAAACAACTCTGTATGCAGTTTATCTGTAGTATAACTCTGAGTGGAGATCTAACATGAGCTCACCAATTCAATAGACAAAAAAATCTTTTTTTTCATGGCTTATGAAAGTTATGGAAATAAATAACAGGTAAGAAGACCTGCCACTGGATGATCACAGGACTCAGTGGGGCCTGACTAGCACTCTTAACAAGCTGACATGGTATCCAATAGGAAGCTCATTATTACTAAGATACAGAATCTGATACAGTAACTGAAGTGGTTGCTACTTTTGTACTTTTCTAGGTATAAATGCATCCAATGATATAAAAAGATAAAATGCAATAAGGTCTATTTTTATTTTATTTTTTTATATTTGATGACCTCACCGTTTTTGTGCCGTATAATATTATTACACAACTGTGATAACCACTGCATTTTATACAATTTTTTAGGCCTTTAGGAATTCATATTGTAGTAGAAATATACATGTTATATGTATTGAACAGAAAAGACAATAATAAAGGTAAATGCTTTTTTGTTGTCACCAGTGAAAACATTAAGACATTAAGTACTTAAAGGGGTATTCTTGTCAGGGCATTCACATCCAGATTCATTAATCTGCCTTATATAAACATTTCTTCAACTAGATATCATTAAATTTTTTTTACCTGTGTGAAGATTATTTCTCATAAATGTAGTCATATGGTCCCTTAGAAACAAGACTGTCCCTGGATATGGCCAAATCTGCAGGAGGGATCGTACAAATATACAAAAAGTTTTTGTATATGAAATTCCATGTCCTCTGGTAATGAACGCTGAATCCAGGTGGTCAGACAGGACTCAATAGCGCATGTCTGGCCACCGCTGCCAAAATGTGAGGTGGTCGTATTCGAGGAATCCATCTCGTTTCTTAGGGACAACATGACTACATTTATGAGAGATTATCTTCATACAGGAACATTTTTTTTCAATAACATCCAATTGAAGAAATGTTTACATATGGCAAATGAATTAAATTAAATTTAAATGCCCAGATGGGAATACCCCTTTAAGCTGAAATAATTGTATTTTGTAATGGCATGCATCACAGCCTTGGTTACTTCTACATAGGACAAAGTTAGAAGATCTTACTAAATAGGGCAGGATGGTAAACAAATGTTTTTATCAGCATTTAAAATGCCATGGAAAGCATCTTATCAGTGAAACCTACAAGTTTTGTAGAATTACAATGAATACCTCACAATAAATGTGTCCACTAAATGGGAAAGAGTATAAAGAAAAGGCGGTCACCAGTGCTAATAGTGGCAGGTCAGAGAAGCAAACACTGACTATGTGATGGGGGTCATTATCTAAGGCTCATATTAGCACATTTACAATCCGTATAACATCGCTGTTTTGGATTCTGTAATACGGGGCTAATATAATAGTCTGGTGTGTACTAACATGTCAACATGTCATCATCACATCCATACTTAAAAAAGTGCAGCAGTTCTTAGTTTTGCCCATTTTTCCTCAACAATGTGCCCAATACAGTCTATGGGGGAGCTTGAAAAACCGATGTATCAATCAATATTTGATCAGTATTTACATGCAGTGATATAATATTTTTTTGTATGCTGTCTGTATTCTTCAAAGATAGCACACACAAGTCCTGGTCTTATGGAAGTGTGGACGTTCATAGTTGAGATCAACATTTTGTAGGAGAAGGTAACCACATATGTAATTAGGAAAGGCCTCCACATGAGTATGAACGTTAGAGGCGAAAATGTACACTCTTGCATTTGTTGCACTGTTGTAGCCTAAAGGTGTCTGTACATCCAGTGCATACAGTTATGCCCCTCAATCTTAAATCATAACTATTGTGTGCCAACTAGTCTAGTAAAGGCCCCTATAGCAGCTGCTGCAATGGAGGTTAGGCCCATGATGGCATCCATGTGCGGTCTGTGATTTTCATGGACCAATTGACTTGGCAGTCACTGACCCTGGAAGAGGACCAAAGTAGAGCTTATCCACATTAAGCCACGGCTGATGGAAAAACAGTCATTTAAGATAAAAATATACATGTGCTGTGTGGGGACCCTGATATGCAGACATAGGTAAAGGATGTTAAAGGGATATTCCAGGAATAAGCATAACTCATAGTTTAAATGGGTCATTAAAATATAAGCTAATATGTAATTAGTTGTTATTTAAAATTTTGCTCCCCTTAGCTAAAAATGTTGTGGACATAGACTGTCAGGAAGAATTAAGATGCTACTGGCCCTTTAATCAGTCCTGAGACTTTGTCCCTGTAGAGAAGGACACAGGACAAAAGATGGCCGCTGGTCATATGTCCACATCACATGTCCTGGGCAAGTAGTGGATTGGTTGCAGTGCATCCAGTATGGCCAGTGCTGTGGTGAGACGCTGTCTCAGTGAGGTAATGTGCAGTAATGGTAGTTACACTCATCATTACTATGGCAACAGAGCAGGACAGTCTGTTACATAAGAAGAGCATAAGAAGGAAGAGCTGTTACTGTGAACTGCGGGATCATGGGACTTGTAGTTGTAGATGACAGCCATTTTGGAGATAACTCCGCCTACTTTAGAAAGCCCATATAATTTTGTGAATCATAAAGGTAAACTAATTAAGCTCAGTTTTGTGATTAATGACATTGAATTTTGTTGTATTCATTTATGTATAGCATTATGGGTTTTTGTATCAGACATTCATATTCCAGGAATACCCCTTTAATGTTATATAGAATTTAGCTTTACTGCCCCCATTCCATTATGTGACTACTGTGACTGTGCATTTACTGTACATGAATTTCAGTTTATACAGTTTCCATCCAGGGATTAAGCCTTTGTGCTTTCTTGCATGCTGCCTTACTCTTTCCAGCCTGATGATACAAGCAGTCAATAGGTGACATTGTGACACTGACATCCAGTAATATATTATGTGATATATTGATATTCTGTTGTCTCATAATGTCATGTCCGCTGTTTATTCATATACCTGATACTTCCTCAAATGTGCCTCGCCAAACCGTCACACCAGGACTTTTATTCAACGCCCACAGTTGGACAGTGGGGTCAACGGTTTAGCAAGTGACAACATGGAAACTTAGCCATTTTATATGAGCAGGACTGAAGAATAATTTTATTCCATGTCTGGAATTGAGAAACATGTTCACATGGATTTGTTTTTGTTATTATTTGCTTTTTTTATACAACTTTTACATGTCACATGAACCTGTTATATTTTGATCACCAAATGTGTCTTGAAACTTCAGGCTGCAGCCTTCAGCACCAGTGACATCAGTACCACAACAATAGTCACTTATTTCCTTATGTTCTGGCTGACACTTATCTATTTGACCTTTGTGTATTTTATATCCTAATTTTTATAATTATTCAATTTCATAGAATATTCTTGATTTTATTTTGCTCTGTGCAGTACCACTTTACCTCCGGTTAATACAATGCTCCAGCATCAGCCACTGGCCGGCAAGGGTCATGGCAATATGGCACTGCATGAATTCCTCCTCCGCCAGATAAAATGTTACCAATAATTGCATTAATACAGAGAAATGGAACGTGAGTGATAAGCCAAATGTGACCTGTGAGTGGATGAGGCACACGAACACCAGTGAAATCACATGATGTATCTTGCTGGGTAGAGTGCTTTTGATGTGAGTATGAAGGGAACCATTGAAAGAGACAGGCTCTCTGTTGGTGCCTGGATGGAGTCACATCAATGCACCACTTGGCAGGAATTTTTTTTAACCTCCAGATCTAGCGACTTCTTCACTCATGTTCTCTGTAAAAACTACAAGAACCCAACTCTTCACAATATGGTGCTTCAGCAAGTATCAGTTAGCCAATGTTTTACTTGTATTTTAATAAATAAATATTGGGGGTAAACATCCATTTGTTGTTTTATGTGTTTAATTCACACATCATTTACACTTAAACATGTAACTATCTATTCATCAAGAGCTTTTTGGAGATCAGAATATTAATGGTCAATAGAGAGAACAGATAACCAATTTCAGATTGAAGAGGATTTTCCTGTTAACATCTTTGCCAATATTAAATGGGCCTATCTATCTATCTATCTATCGACTCCTCTCCTAGGCGCCGTGTGCCTGCCGTGCTACCTAAATTTCTAAGCCTAATAAAATCCTATAAAAAATTAGAGAACACATAAAATACCATTTCATCATAAAACAGACATTCCATAAGTTTTTTTCGATTAAAATAGCGAATATACCGCGTAGGGGCCAACCCGTGCCTGCGTTCTTTTGTAAAAGTTTTTACGCAAAACTATACAAGGTCCAACTTGGTGTAGTTTTGCTTGCCTGAGCCTCTGGATGTATCCGATGCAACAAAGGGGGGCGTTGATGCTCTCATATGTCAGCGCTTCTTCTCCCTCAATATGTCTTGACCTGATATGCTTGCAATGTGTTTTTGAGGGCAATGGAAATTCATCATGTGTTCACAACCCAAGATACCAGGAAACAGGGTAGAGTTTGCTTTACAATTCAAATTTACAGAGAAAAATGTGATATCAGCCTACACTTCATACATTACTTGTAGTGTCTGATTGTCTGGTTTATGTTGCACTGTGTATACATCAGAAGCATCCTATGTGTATTTACAACCGTAGCCCTGCCTGTATGTCCACACATAGCTCTGTCTGACCAGCAGTTTCTTACACATCTGTCACTTGTCACAACTCACTCTAGTTTCAAGCACATGCCCCAGTCTCTGGATGACCTCTCCTCAGGAGATTGTGTAGCCATATTTGTCTGCGGCAAATGTGTATGCAACGCCACAGCCTACGAAGTGGAGTAGTATTGTTGCTGACCCTGTATCCTTTATGGACCAACAATGTACCCACACATTGAGGTACTTGTCAGACAGGGATAATGGCGCCATGTCATAAAGCGGGGAATCATCTCAGAATGGTTTCTTGAAAATGACAATGAGTCACTGTACTAAATGGGCCTCCACAGTACCAAAGAGGTAAATCCAATAGAGCATCTTTGGAATGTCGAGAGGGAGTTGGAAGGAGAGGGCTTGCATCATGGAGTGCATGGACAAATTGACAGGCAACCTGGGTGATATTGATATCACTGCACATATGGACCAAATCTGAGAAGGAAGGAATGATTCCCGCACCTTGTTGATAGTCAGCCACGAAAAATTGAGGGGTCGTGCAGTTTCTGAAGCAAAAGGGGACGGTCACCAATCGGGTTACTCGCATGGCGGTTGCTTACCTAATAAAAGGAGCGCGGTGACGTGGATATGGAGCTAACACGAAATAGGTTTGTTAGACCCACGAGTACGGCATGAATTTGTTGGTCGGAAGAAACGCATCATTAGGTCATCTAAGTTGTTTCTTCTTTTGTGTTCCATGGATATATTAGCTATTCACTTCGAGCATGGGGCAGGTACTGATATTTTTATTTTGGATGCAAATGAGGAGATAAGAGGACTTTTTACCTTATACACAGAGTGGCTGGGATATCTCCTTCGTATACTTTTACGCATTAATGGTATTGGATCCACCTATTGAGCATACATACAACCTGCTATCTTTATTTCTCGACAGCTTTTAGTTACCTTATATACTCACAAAATATTGAGATGCACACCCCCAACCTCGCTATTTACACGGGGTCGAAAAAAAAATAATCTTACATTCTCACATCCAGCGTTCCGTATTGTCTGGCACGATGCCTCTTCTTTCGTTGTTCTGCTGTATTTAGCCGGTCAAAGCAGCATTGGGCGTCGCGGCCATGAGCTCTGCAGTGGCGGCCACCACCAAGATGTATGCTTAACGTATGGTGTGTACGTTGGCAAGCGCAGACGCCCAGGGCTGACAGGTCTAATTACAGCAGAGTGTGAAGAGAAAAGATTAAGTAATGAATCGCCGGCGTGGTACGGGGAGAGCGGGGGAATCTGGTGGTGCATCGGGGATCTTGTTCCACGAGGAAACGCGCAGGTGGGAATGAGGAAAAACTCGCATGAGTTCCAGACCCTGCAGGAGGTACGAAGTGTCACTCAGTGTATCGCTTGTTAAGAGCGACGGCACACCAGAAACGCAATAGGTTCTGAGGAGGCGCAGGGAAATGGGGACGTGAGTTAAAGTTGTCACCAGTCAAACTTCCAGGATATGTGCTAACAACATTATAACTCACAGCCTCTGAGGAATCCTAAAGATCCTCTAACTAGCCTCAGTGGGAGACGAGGAATACTTAATCAGGCCTATGCTTTGGTCATGCCCCAGTTCTATTTAATATGAAGATCGGTTCACTGATAACGGGATTCAAGTAGGGTGATGGGAAGGTAAACCCTGCACCAAGGGTCGCAGGTATATAAGCAAAAACCCGTCGTGAGATTTGGTCGAGTACGAGATAAAGTAAAGTTTTATATTTAATTCCTGCTTTAATCGGGCAACTAGAACAAAGCCCGCAAGTATATATATACGGTACAACCAGGAGTACAACATACCAGGTAGTGGTAATCGCTGACAAAAAAGACATGCATGATTACCGTAAATGAGTTCCGGATTCTTGTGGGGGCGGTCACAAAGGCCTAATGGGAGATGGCGTTGTCCCGTGACGCTTGACCAGTTGAATGGTAAACGGGAATTTTACCTCCCACTGGGGACAAGACCCAGTGGTGACTGAGGAAACCTGAATATTATGAATAAGAGGATCAGGTGTGGACCATCGCACAAATCAGTATCCAAAAGGCAGGTAGTCCTCAGTTACTTCCTGGTTTGGGGATTGATTCTCTAACCAAGAGAGCCTTGGAGAGGTTCATATGAAGCCATTTAGCCTCTCAAGGGAGTCGTAGGGGCAATGGTTATGGATCTGGATCGGGGAATCCCTGGATGCATTGATACCATACCGGACCCCTTTTCTATGGGTGCTTATCCGCGATATGAATTCTGGAGAACAGAGAGTCTCTAGCGTCCACTAAACAATTTTCGGCAGCCCCATGAATCACCGGTACTACTCCTGCTGCAGTTAAGCATATATTTAATTCTTTTAGGGGGCTGAGTGCTGGGATCAGTCGGTGCGTGCGGATGGACCCTCACTATTCGATAAGCTGCGTCCGGTAATGAAAAGTGCTTAGAGTCGGGTGGGTTTGTGGTCGTAAGTTTTTTGTTCCGCATGATTTGGTTCGTAGAGTGTGGAGGGGCGGTCAGGGAAATGGATGGGGGGAAGAGGGGCGCGGGGGGGGAAGGAACCGTCTGTCTGGTTTGCAAAAGTCCTGTGGATAAGGACGAGTCACATATGCCATGTGGATTTGCTCAGCGAACTTATCTCTATAGGGCCATATTAATCAGGATGGTGACAATGGGTGATGCGGTGAATATTGTGGTACTAGGCATGCCTCGATCCTCTCCCCACGGGGGAGGTCCATGTCACCACTGAGGGATGTAGAGTTATTTTTATTGCGCTGGCACCCGGGGGCTGGCTCGGCCATATGTATATGACACTGGGGCGGGCATGGGGCTATCTCTGTTGAGATGTTGACTTAATTGTATTTCCCACCCTTGTACGTTTAGAGCACACTCGTGGCCTGTACTTTACGGATATACGTCATCGCACAGTTCAGGGACCAGCGTGCGAGGTATATCTGGTTCTGCACAGGATAGCGGTTGGAATATGCTCGGGAGGTAGGCTGTATTTATTGAATGGAAGAGGGACAAATGTCTCGATGTCTCGTGCCGTTGCGCACGTCCAGGTGGGCTGTGCTATCGAGGTTGACTTCTGCGAATGGGATAAAGTCAAGTTACTTTAAACCGCTGACGCGGACAATGCACCCACCTCGGCATGAGGGTGAGGTGAAGCGCGTCCTAGCATAGCGAGAACATCTTTTTCGGTTTTAAATGCGGCGGTTTTGTTCCGATGTCGGGTTTTCATTCGGCCACGCCCCCGATTTCGTTGCGCGCATGCCGGCGCCATGGCCACAATCGGATCGCGTGCATGCGCAACAGCCCGAGTGGCTGACTTCAGAGGACAGTATCAAGCGCGCAACAATCGGCGCAAATCGGAAATATTCGGGTAACACGTCGGGAAAACGCGAATCGGGCCTTTAGTAAATGACCCCCAATAGGTTTTCCCAGTTTTTGATGGTAAAATTAGGGGCCTCGGCATTATAAGCAGGTTGGCTTATATTCGGATATATACGGTAATTAACAAATTGTTTTATTTTGCAGAAGTGAAATTTAAAAAAAAACCACACACATGTTTGGTATTGCCATAACCACAGTGGCGCCAATGTATAAATAGAATGTCATATTACCCTACAGTGATGAAAGAAAAGAAAGAAGTAAAAATAAAAGTATTACAGTATAGTATAAACAATTATTTATAGTACTTTTGTATATATTAAAATTAATACTATGGGGCACATTATGGGTAAATAATGGGTAAACTATGGGTAAATAATGGAGGACTTTCATCATTACCCTGCTGCCCCATGACCCCTGTCCTTTTTTTCCATATTCCGCCTCGTTGATTTTGCTTGTGCACTTGTCCCCGCTCTACCATTATCCATTCTTTAAACCTGCTCCTTATTGATTCAAACACGACATCAATTTGAACGAAGTTCTAATATTGCAAGATTTCGTTTTTTTAGAAATTTGAAAAAAATTAATTGCTTAAGTCATGCACATGCATTAACACAACATCATATACAATGTGCGAACAAAGCAAAATATCTCCATACAATTGTATTCTGTTGCTAAATAAATGTAAACAAATCTCTAATAAAGAAAAACTTCGTCTTAAACACTAGACGAATAGATGGGAACTCAAGGCCCATGTGGGTACTCTCACCTGAAGCTGGAGTTATAACAATCAATAGAGGGAATCACGACAGGAACCCTCCTGTCACGTATATGGTAGCAATAGTTAGAGAGTATGGGGGAGATTATCTCAAGTCTCTAGAGCAATATTCTTTTCCCATGGCAACCAATCAGAGCTCACTTTCATTTCCCAGCTGTTATGAAATTTATAAGCTGAGCTCTGATGGTTTTCCTGGGTAAATAGACCAGTTTTACAGTTGATGAAATCTCCCCTAAGTGTTTACGAGGAAGTAATCAATTACAATCAGATTTGCACCTGTTCCTAATTAAGATTCAATTTATCCAGAGTTCTAGAGTTCCTATACTTGAAAATTAGAATTAAATGATTAAATTATAGGGTAGCATCTGATTCATGTTGGATTTTCACATCTTCATTGGGGAGTATTGGATGTACCATCTCAAAGCAGCAGTACCAGGAGCCGCATCATAGACAAGGTGTGTTAGGTTCACCCTCGTTCTGTATAAACCTTGGAGTGGAGTATGTCTGGTGTATGACAGAGCATGTTGCAATTGGAGATACTATAGAGCGCCTTCCCCGGACATTTAACTTGCAGATCTTCAAAGGAAACTAATACCGCTATATCGCATATATCCGTCAAACAGCGAATACCCGCACTTCCCTCCCCCTGCACCTCCTTCCACGCAAATTGGGCAATGCTACATTTTGCGATAGGGGCATATCAGCTATGATATCAGTAAAGGAGCTATGTTTGGTGGCATTCCAGACCTGTATTTGTCATGAAATGTAGATATGGTAGAAAATGTGATGAAGGTGGGGAGCCGCTCAATATGGAGGCATATTTCTGTACCTGAAAGTATGGAATAGTGTGGTGCTCTGTGTTCGGAGATAACCACTCTGTGCCCAGTGAAAATTATATTGCATTGCCCCGCTAGGTTGTATAAATAAACAGTACAAATGCCAATGCCATACCAGCTTCTTTTGGGCAGCTGAGGGTTACCAGGTCTAGTTTAAACCTAAAATTCTCCAATAGGAATGCAGTTCCTTAAAGAATTTTTTGGGAATCGGTATGTGTTGAAGCTAGTAGAGACACTTGGGGAAGGATTATCATTTTCTAAATTTATACGGCCAGCTAACCGATAGGGAAGGGATTTCGAGGCTTTGAATTTTGATTTAACACAGATGTCAGTGAGGGGGTCTGTGATCTGCTGTAATGAGTGCTGGGGATTTTGAAAATGAGTATTTCTAAGTATTTAAAGAATGTGACTACTTTTAGTCCTGATAGAGAGCAGGGCTGTTGTGGTGACATATAGTCCAATTCACTGTAAACCGGAGTATTAACAAAATTCATCAATGATAGCGATGGATCTTGGTAATGAAGTGGAGGGATCCGTGGATATCGTCTGCACACAGACCTACTCTTTCCCCCTGGGGCCTATGATAGATCTATATATATGGCTGTACTGTGAATTTAAGGTGCATTAGCATGCATATAGCAGTTTAATCAGACATCACACACTCTAGACAAGTATTAGATGGGGGAACTATTTTCTCATAAAATATTATAGGCATGAGTAAAAGAGTAGTAGAAAAGGTTGTACATCATCATTGATTTTCATCTAACCTCCAGCATTTGACTTATTCACACTTGCACGAAGGGCATTCTATTTTTATTTTACTGAAAAGTCAATCCAAATAATTCATGGTTTTTCATTCAGCTATCTAGACCTTTGTCGACCATAATAACAGCATATAAGAGCAGAAAATGTTTCCTTTTTAAACATTTTCTTCTTATCACTGTGTCAATGGTGTATAAACAAAGGTTCTGAATAATTATAACTCAAAATATTATCATATTGCTTGCTTGCACTTTAAAACCAAATCTGTAAAATCCTCTTAATAAAAAAGGAGAAATACACAAGAAAACCACCACATATCATATTTGTTCCCCGCCTTCCCAGTGAAATTAATTCAATATGGGTGGGAATTATAATTTCTAATAGTCTAAAGTTATTATAAAAAAAATTTATCACAGGGAAAAAAGTCCAGCTGTATGAGAATAGGTCTCCGCTTTTTAAATTGAATTTCAGCATAATCAGAGTCCAAGTAGTGCCCTTAAGGTTAAGCCAAATACAATCAAGATACAGGAAAACATTGCATAAGCAGGAAAAAATGAACATGAAAATGGTGAGTGCCAGGGCTTTGGTGTTTACGATGCCGTAAAACTTTTTAAGTACTTTCTCACAAAATTTTCCAAAGCCTGTGGTGAATCGTGGAGAACAGCACGAGCTTGCAAGCCAAGAAAAGAGAGTATGAGGAAACGGTTTATACCATACTTTGGGGTCAGGAACCACGCAGCTGATGACTGAGTCACTCTGGACAGAGCTGCAAGCTTATCCACTACCCTGGATCAGGGAGCAGTTTGAATCATTCAATAACCCTCAAAGAAAACAAAAACTAATATGGTAATCAGCCAAAACAAAACTCTGGGATATCTCACTCTTCAGGTGACATATCTGTGGCCAGTGACAAACAAGCCAATAAATAAAACAAATAAATGATTAAAATTGGAAAACCACTTGCTCACAGAGAAAATAGAATAAACTTATGTCATGAGAGAGAACAGTCATGTAAAAAACACCACATTTGTAATTATTAGAAAATAATTAAAGTCGCCATCTGCATATTAAAAAGACTACCACGTGTGCACTGGAATGCCAAGAGTTTAGGAGAACAAATGGCATAAAAATAAAATCGAAAGGTGTTCTCTGTCTTAAATTAATAGCTGAGGGATACCACTTAAAAAAAGGACATCCAAAATACCGCAAACAACTCCAACCAAAACACATGGGAAAAAAATAGGGGAGATGAAAAGACTTAAAAAAAACCTAAATGTGGGACGTGAGAGGGAGTAGGAGTTAGCCGCAGGTAGGGGACATTCTCACTTGATGTGAGATACATCCAGCTCCTATAGCTTGAGGGTACCATTGTAGAGAAGGGTAGAACTCTGTACCATATATCTATTATTGTTCATGCAATTTAACTACTTTAAATGGCTGCCAAGTCCACACCTAGGGACCTGCCCTAATCGGAAAAGAAAGCCTTATTTGTCGTGAGGGACGAAGGTTTTCTGTTATGGTCCTTGAATGTCAGTATACAGATGGGAGTCCAGGAAGAGTGTATAGCTCCTAAGGGCCTCGATCAGGTGCACCTAAGGAATCAGTATCCAGCACACTCAAGTGTTCAGAGTTGTGGAATTGGTGAACATGGTTGTTCACCCGTGTTTCCATATCTTGCTGAAGGTAAATAGGCGTTACGAAACATAGCGAGCTGGTGGTATTCTGTGCCTCCATTACCTCTATGGAGTTATGGGGAAGAGCTAACCTCAGCGTGTTCGTCTCTCTCCGCACCTCTGACCTTGGTGTGTGGTTGATAAAGGTTTGTCAGCCCATTGCAGCTTAGAAACGAATAATCCCTTTAATTTACAAAATGCACTATTAAAACCTAAATCTGCATAAAAGAGTTCATGGTTTAGTGAGAGAGAAACCAGTGACAATCAGGCAAATCAGTACTTGCTAGCATGTTTTGGACTTTCGTATTCTTTGATTCTTTGACCCTTGTTTGTCTCTACCATCCATTTTCTTGGTTTTGTCTTTGGTTTGAGCCATATTTGTACATCCATACTTCTGCATTGTTTGTTCTGTTGTTATCTCTGTGTTTTCACTTTGGAGAAGTAGGGAAATGTTGACCAGTTGTCATAACTCTCTAAGGTAGGATAGATAGGTAGGTTAGGGAAGCTGGGTGGATCTAGTTTGGGCTCACTGTTCATGACTGTTCCTTGCCTTTCCATCTTATTGTCCATTCCAGACAGCAGCATTATAATATTGTATGGTTTGGTTGTTTCACAAGGAAAAAAGGGGACTCTGTGTCATCATATATCACTATGCATTGTCCTCTGCACGTGGTCAGTCTGTCAAATCAAACAGTGCACAATCCGTTATTCGTGTGCGCTGGCCTAAGGTCTACATTTTTACTCTCCAGTTTATAGTTTTCAGTACTAATGTAGATCTTAGCTTCACGGGGCTACGGAGATGGAAAGTTTGCTTTCCTCATTCAGTCTAATCCAACTAGAATGAAAAATCCAACACAGATCATATGGAAATAATTCTGGGTCATATAACAGTTGGCACTCACCAACTTGGCCCAGAAAGATCTTCTCATGGATTATTTTCCAAGCAGACACATAAGGATTAGTTCAATTAAACTGTCTAACAAAAACTGCCTTTGTTGCCCATAGCAACCATCACATCTTTATTAAAGAACAGTGTAAAAAATTACAGCTTGCATGTGATTGTTATTACACAATTATCTACATTCACACTCTGACTTTGAATTATGTTTAGTAGCGCTCAATTCAAGGACAGGGGAAGAAGCTATCCTAATCGCAGATTTATTAATCGCAATTGGGAGAAGCTCCTCCCTACTACCTTTGATTGTGTTTCTAAATGCAATTCAAATGCAGCATGTGAATGCAGCCTAAGGCCTTTTGATGTCTGGTGAATATTTTAAAGCTGGCATTTAGTATGACTTTAGTGCTTCCAATAGTCCACAGACATCAGAAGGTAACAACATAGGGAAAAAGCTTCCAATCCTCCACCATTTGACCTTGTGTTAGAATAAAAGTTTGCCTGGGAAGCCAGGTGCACAGATCATTAAGGGCTTGTCCCGTCTTGCGAATGAGGTGAATTTACTAGCTGATTATTTCTGGCTTGATTTCAGTAATAAATATTAACCTATTGTTTGACAGAGCTTTCCGGTACAGTGCGCTCTTACACACATTCTCCATCACAGGCAAGAAACCTAATCACTTGTCATGGCAGATATAATTATCTCCAAGACAACATTGCCAGCTTTTTTATGTTTAGTGGTAGGTATAAGTATGTCCGGCGCGTCAGGGCTCAAAGGGCTCCTCTAATAGAAAAAGCATGCTTTTGAACAAATTATTAAGGAGCCTGTTTTATTAACAAAATATACAAAGGGGCTATTTTCCACAAATACAGGTAGTGACAGGTTCCCATAGAGCCCTAGTAACTATCTGACACCTTTCTTTTAGCTAAAAATGATTCCCCTCAGATTCCCGATATTCAATTTTATAGTTTTACCGTATCTAAGCATGGCTACAGGTGGGTGTGGCCCCTCGGCTGAGTCCAGATCTTCTCTCCATCCTATCTCTGTATGCCTGCTTAATGTCATGTGACCAGGGTGACATCATCACAGGTCCTAGCTTTTGTGGCATTAGAAACTGTACCTAAATATATCTCATGAAATCACAGCAGAGGAGTAGAAGTCCGTGGAGACGCTCTGTGAGTTTTTTATGTGTCAGATATGTACATGGGGTATAGTTAGCAAATTTAAGTAGCTTAATGATTTTGATGATTGTCACCCTGGTTCATCTTGACATTAGGCCACACCCATTCGACTTCTCCAAATGCATAGATACCAGGCAAGATTATAACTCGTGATTTTATGGGGATCTGAGGGAACTACTTTTAGCTACAACAGGCAGGGTGTCAGTTACTAGGGCTCTATAGTCACCTGCACTAACTGTATTTGTGAAAAACGTGGTGACGGGTTTCCCTTTAAATATGCATCAACCCCTGCAAAGGACAAACTTCAATTGCTTTCCACTTCCATAGACATACAGCACTTGGTTCTCTTTTTTTCTGCATACAAACTACTGAAGCAAATTGGAGCCATTTACTAGAACATGGCTTGATTAACTAAGCTACAATGGTAGTAATAGGACATGTAAGTGCTGTCATTGACTAAATGGTAACATGGGAGGACTTGTGGAAATACATGCCCTGCACTGCAATGTCTATTTCAGCAATCGCAGAAGAGAGAGAATCAAAGTCCCCGTAACCTGCCCAAACAAATAGGAACTTTCAATTCTGCCGTCTTGTTGTCACATACTTTTTAACCTAAAGCTTGATCTTATTTTCATCTCAAAACAGAAAATCTGAACAGGCTTTCAAAAACTGGAGAGAGCCTGGGTGTATCCCGATGGTGCAGTTTGGGGGCTAGATCTGCATCTGTCAACAACAAGTGTGGTTTTCCTGCTGTTTTTTTGTTTTAAAAATGTTATGTAAAAAGTTTTACTGTGGCAGAATCACATGTCTTTTTTATTTATGTTGTTTTCTTATGTCTTTGGGACTGTGGATCATGGGTGTTGGATAAAAGAAATAAATTAACTGCGAAGTCACAAAGAACAATTAGAAATAGGGATAACTTTAGTCTTAGACACGAAGACTGTACTGTTATCTACCGTACTCTTTGTATTTGTACTTTTTCAATATAACCTATGCATTATTAATGGTTCCCGGCTTTCACTTTATAGGTGAAGTTAGGTGGAGATGCACCAAACTCAAAATGTTATCCATGTGTCCAGTGCAAACCGAAACAGTACAACACACACAGGGACACCATGTAATCTTCTTGATTTTGCCACTCCGAGCGACCCCTGGTTGTTCAATTTTGGTTCAGCCACCTGACCCCCCTTTATAAGCCAGCTGCCCGCCTTCAGCAGCTGGTGGAGGAGTTTTCCAATGTAGCTGATTTCTCTTGTCTACATTGATGAGGCTCATCCCTCATGGGTTGGATGCTCCTGGAGGGGCTCCTATGAAGTAAAAAACACAGAAACCTAGAAGATCGGTGTGCTGCAGCTAACAAACTCCTGGAAATTTTCCCTCCCCCCACATGTGCCAGGTGGTTGCAGACTGCATGGACCAATAATGCCAATGTAGCTTACGGTGTCTCCTTTGAAAGGGTATGCATAGTACAAGGGGAAAAATTGTATACCTTGGGGGCAAAGGACCTTTTTTTCTAACATCCAAAGTGCGGCAGTGGCTGGAACAGACATTTTGGAAACACAAGGCTAATGTGATAAACAATGATGTGGCTGGGCCTGGAGAAACTCACTCCTAAAGACGGCCAGTGTACTGTCATTTTGGATCATTTTTGACACTATAACACAGACCTTGATTTTGGGAGAAGGAGACCACAATACAAGTTCACTGCAAAATGGTCACAATCCAGATGTTGATGTTATCCTCACTGTGACCCCAATATGGCAGACCTCACAACCGCTGTTCCCTCTTGTTCTACAACAATTCCGGTAGTTATGGACAGAACATAGGACGACAAAAGTGTGGTAAAAACTAAAATTTTTATCCAAGGAAAGTAAGAAAATAAGCACGAAGGGGAAAGTCAGAAAATCCCACCCCCCCCCATCTGACACTGTTGTAGAGCTGAGTGGCTTTTCTTATTCCTGAGAATTTTTTCAAAGAAATAACATCAAGGGAGAGAGGGAGAACGCGCAAAAACACCCTTATCCATTGATTTATTATTTGAGATTCCAATGTTTCACTTATCGGTGTAGCTCATTGTTGTCTTTTTTGCTTTTTAACATAATTTATATGTTATCATGAGTCTGCGGCATCCACAAGTGACACAGTTACCTCAACAGGGGGACAGCTGCATCAAGAACTGATGATCTGCTCTCCCCGGAGCAAATAATCTGCATGATCCCACTGTTATTTTTTTTCTTGAGAAGCAGGGTGGGAGTTTTAACTAGTAATATGTGGAGCACTGTAGGAGTACAAACTATAATACGCCTTCTAGTGCTCTGATCCCCACAGGATAACAATTCCAGCACCAATTACAGCAGCTTTAGGCAACTTTACAGGTGATGTTGAAAATGAACACTTATTCCTAGGTTTGGCCTGAGGGCTCACACTACATATTGGGCTGAAGGATATCAGAGCCCTAACAACACATACAAAAGCTCAGAGAATAAACACACATGTTACATAAAAAGGCTCCACTTCTGTAAAGTGTTAATGTTGGGCAACAACTCTTTAGATTGGGATGAAAAGTTACATACATTGATTTCCTTATAGGCTCTTAAAAAGCCACAATGTCATTTTAACACTCATCCACAGAGCGGCTGCTTTAAGGACTATTTCTACAACATTTGTTCTTTTTCATTTGGTTTTGCCATCATAGTTAGATGTGCTTTTGTGAAGCTCTGGATTTCTGTATGTTGTCCTTCCAGACATGGGGCATATTTACTTACCCGGTCCATAGCGATCCAGCGGCGCGTCTCTGTGGAGGGATTCGTGTCTTCCGGCGATTCACTAAGGGTAGTTCCCCCGATGTCCACTAGGTGTCGCTGCTGCACGAATTCGTCGGAGTGCACTGAAGTGTCACCAACCAGGCCGATGCAGGTAAGTGCGTGTCAAGCGACACAGTTTAAAAAAAAAAAAATAGGCGGTTTCTCATAATCCAACGGTTTTTTCACCGGCCACGCACCCCCGATTTCCGTTGTGCATGCCGGCGCCGATGCGCCACAATCGATCTCGTGTGCCAAATCCGGGCATTTCAGGAAAATCGAGCAAACAGTAAAATTCGGGTAAAACGCAAATCGGCCCTTAGTAAATGACCCCCAATGTGCGTTAATGACTTATACTGAAGAAGGGTTATAAATACAAGAGATATAGGGATGTGACACCCATATCCAGCCATGACACAGCGCTTACAACCCAGTGGGCAGAGTTAGATTCATAAGCAGCGTTTATGTTGCTTTTGAAACGCGATGCAAAGGCTGCGGGGTGGGCTTGTCATGATTGATTATGCATTTCACTGAAAATTTGTGATGCGGGCACAAGCACCACATGGTTCTTGTTCCTTATCCCAAGCTTTCAGTAGAAATGCATTGTTATTGGGACAAGGCCCTCCCTGCAGCCTTTGTGTTGTTTCGAGCGCAACTAAACAAAGGGTGTGAACCCAACCTAAGAATAACCCAACCTATTAATGCTAAACTATACTCATTTTTGCTCAATTTTTGGACCAATTATTTTCATTAAAGTCAATGGCACACTGAAAATCGCAAGCAGTACATGGACTGCTGGCGCCAAAGCAGTCTTGATCATGCTGATAAATAGGCCATTGATATATGTTGCAATGTTAAATGAATGTAAGCAATTTCAGTGTTTACACAGTTTTTCGTTATCAAAATCTAATCCAAATAACAACTCAAAACTGCCTCCCATAAATCAATAGTAAGCAGTGGTTGTCTTAACTAGCTGATTTTATCCAGTTCTATCAGCACTGAAATTCTGTTCAATTAATGTGAAACAATCTGCTCCAAATTCAGCCAAAAGCACTCTGTATGCAGTTTATCTGTGGTATACTCTGATGGAGATCTAACATGAGCTCACCAATTCAATAGACAAAAATCTTTTTTTTCATGGCTTATGAGTTATGGAAATAAATAACAGGTGAAGAACCTGCCACTGGATGATCAGGACTCAGTGGGCCTGACTAGCACTCTAACAAGCTGACATGGTATCCAATAGGAAGCTCATTATTATAAGATACGAATCTGTACAGTAACTGAAGTGGTTTTACTTTTGTACTTTTCTATTATAAATGCATCCAATGATTAAAAAGATAAAATGCAATAAGGTCTATTTTTATTTTATTTTTTTATATTTGATGACCTCACGTTTTTGTGCCGTAAATATTATTACACACTGTGATAACCACTGCATTTTTATACATTTTTTTTAGGCCTTTAGGAATTCATATTGTAGTAGAAATTACATGTTATATGTATTGAACAGAAAAGACATAATAAGGTAAATGCTTTTTGTTGTCACCAGTGAAACTTAAGACATTATACTTAAAGGGGTATCTTGTCAGGGCATTCACATCCAGATTCATTATCTGCCTTTATACATTTCTCAACTAGATATCATTAAATTTTTACCTGTGTGAAGATTATTTCTCAAAATGTAGTCTATGGTCCCTTAGAACAAACTGTCCCTGGTATGCCAAATCTGCAGGAGGGATCGTACAAAAAATACAAAGGTTTGTATATGAAATTCCATGTCCTTGGTATGAACGCTGATCCAGGTGGTCACAGGACTCAATAGCGCATGTCTGGCCACGTGCCAAAATGTGAGGTGGCCGTATCTAGGAACTATCTCGTTTCTTAGGGACACATGACTACTTTATGAGAGATTATCTTCATACAGGAACATTTTTTTTCAATAACATCCAATTGAAGAAATGTTTACATATGGCAAATGAATTAAATTAATTTAAATGCCCAGATGGGAATACCCTTTAGCTGAAATAATTGTATTTTGTATGGCATGCATCACAGCCTCGTTACTCTACATAGGACAAGTTAGAAGATCTTACTAATATGGCAGGATGGTAAACAATGTTTTTATCAGCATTTAAAAATGCCATGAAAGCATCTTATCAGTGAAACCTACAATTTTGTAGAATTACAATGAATACCTCACAATAAATGTTGTCCCTAAATGGGAAAGAGTATAAAAGAAAGGCGGTCACCAGTGCTAATAGTGGCAGGTCAGAGAAGCAAACACTGACTATGTGATGGGGGTCATTATCTAAGGCTCATATTAGCACATTTACAATCCGTATAACATCGCTTTTTGAATTCTGTACTAGCGGGCTAATATAATAGTCTGGTGTGTGTACTAACAGTTCAACATGCATCATCACATCCATATTAAAAAGTGCAGCAGTTCTTGTTTTGCCCATTTTTCCTCAACAAGTGCCCAATACATTCTATGGGGGAGCTTGAAACCGATGTATCAATCAATATTTGA
Organism: Engystomops pustulosus; assembly: GCA_019512145.1. Taxonomy (NCBI): domain Eukaryota; kingdom Metazoa; phylum Chordata; class Amphibia; order Anura; family Leptodactylidae; genus Engystomops; species Engystomops pustulosus. The sequence continues at coordinate 64,969,449 of CM033647.1, forward strand.
TCAGTATTACCATGCAGTGATATATATTTTTGTATGCTGTCTGATTCTCAAAGATAGCACACACAAGTCCTGGTCTTATGGAAGTGTGGACGTTCATAGTTGAGATCAACATTTTGTAGGAGAAAGGTAACCACATATTAATAGGAAAGGCCTCCACATGAGTATGAACGTTAGAGGCGAAAATGTACCACTCTTGCATTGTTGCACTGTTGTTAGCCTAAGTGTCTGTACATCCAGTGCATACAGTTATGCCCCTCATCTTAAATCATAACTATTGTGTGAACTAGTCTAGTAAGGCCCCTATCAGCAGCTGCTGCAATGGAAGTTAGGCCCATGATGGCATCCATGTTGCGGTTGTGATTTTCATGGAGCATTGACTTGGCAGTCACTGACCTGGAAGAGGACCAAAGTAGAGCTTATCCACATTGGCCCGCGGCTGATGGAAAAACATTCATTTAAGATAAAAATATATATGCTGTGTGGGGACCCTGATTATCAGACATAGGTAAAGGATGTTAAAGGGATATTCCAGGAATAGCATAACTCATAGTTTAATGGGTCATTAAAATATAAGCTAATATGTATTAGTTTGTTATTAAAATTTTGCTCCCCTTAGCTAAAAAATGGTTGTGGACATAGACTGTCAGGAAGAATTAAGATGCTACTGGCCCTTTAATCAATCCTGAGACTTTGTCCCTGATAGAAGGACACAGGACAAAAGATGCCACTGGTCATATGTCCACATCACATGTCTGGAGTAGTCACACTGTGGCGTAGTGGATTGGTTGCAGTGATCCAGTATGGCCAGTACTGTGTGAGACGCTGTCTCAGTGAGGTAATGTGCAGTATGGTAGTTACACACATCATTCTATGGCAACAGAGCAGGACAGTCTGTTACATAAGAAGAGCATAAGAAGGAAGAGCTGTTACTGTGAACTGCGGGATCATGGGACTTGTAGTTGTAGATGACAGCCATTTTGGAGATAACTCCGCCTACTTTAGAAAGCCCATATAATTTGTGAATCATAAAGGTAAACCTAATTGGCTCAGTTTTGTGATTAATGACATTGGATTTGTTTGTATCATTTATGTATAGCATTATGGGTTTTTGTATCAGACTCTTCATATTCCAGGAATACCCTTTAATGTTATATAGAATTTAGCTTTACTGCCCCCATTCCATTATGTGACTACTGTGCGTGCATTTAACTGTACATGAATTTCAGTTTATCAGTTTCCATCCAGGGATTAAGCCTTTGTGCTTTCTTCATGCTGCCTACTCTTTCCAGCCTGATGATACAGCAGTCAATAGGTGACATTGTGACACTGACATCCAGTAATTATTATGTGATATATTGATATTGTTGTCTCATAATGTCATGTCCGCTGTTTATTCATATACCTGATACTTCCTCAAATGTGCCTCGCCAAACCGTCACACCAGACTTTTATTCAACGCCACAGTTGGACAGTGGGGTCCACGTTTAGCAAGTGACAACATGGAAACTTACCATTTTATATGGGCAGGACTGAAGATAATTTTATTCCTAGTCTGGAATTGAGAAACATGTTCACATGGATTGTTTTTGTTATTATTTGCTTTTTTTATATACAACTTTTACATGTCACATGAACTTTATATTTTGATCACCAAATTTGTCTTGAACTTCAGGCTGAGCCTTCACACCAGTGACATCAGTTACCACAACATAGTCACTTATTTCCTTATGTTTCTGGCTGACACTTATCTATTTGACCTTTGTGTATTTTATATCCTAATTTTTTATAATTATTCAATTTCATAGAATATCTTGATTTATTTTGCTCTGTGAGTACCACTTTACCTCCGTTTAATCAATACTCCACCAGCCACTGGCCGGCAGGGTCATGGCAATATGGGCACTGCATGAATTCCTCCTCCGCCAATAAAATGTTACCAATAATTGCATTAATACAGAGAAATGGAACGTGAGTGATAAGCCAAATGTGACCTGTGAGTGGATGAGGCCAGGAACACCAGTGAAATCACATGATGTATCTTGTCTGGGTAAGTGCTTTTGATGTGAGTATGAAGGGAACCATTGAAGAGAACAGGCTCTCTGTTGGGTGCCTGGATGAGTCACAATCAATGCACCACTTGGCAGGAATTTTTTTTAACCTCCGATCTAGCGACTTCTTCACTCATGTTCTCTGTAAAAACTACAAGAACCCAACTCTTCCACAATATGGTTCTTCAGCAAGTATCAGTTACCAATGTTTTACTTGTATTTAATAAATAATATAGGGGGTAACATCCATTTGTTGTTTTATGTGTTTAATTCACACATCATTTACACTTAACTGTAACTACTATTCATCAAGGCTTTGGGGATCAGAATATAATGGTCAATAGAGAGAACAGATACCAATTTCAGATTGAAGATGATTTTCCTGTTAACATCTTTGCCAATATTAAATGGGCCTATCTATCTATCTACTCCTCTCCCTAGGCGCCGTGTGCCTACCTTGCTACTAAATTTCTAAGCTAATAAAATCCTATAAAATGAGAAAACACAATAAATACCATTTCATCATAAACAGACATTCCATAAGTTTTATGGTTGACGACTACCTAAAGCGACTTGAAATACGAATTTTCGTATATTGACAATTTACTTTTTTTCGATTAAATAGCGAATATACGCGTAGGGGCCAACCCGTGCCTGCGTTCTTTTGTAAAGTTTTTACGCAAACCTATACACAGGTCCCAACACTTGGTGTAGTTTTGCTTGCCTGAGCCTCTGGATGTATCCGATGCAACAAAGTGGCGTTTGATGCTCTCATATGTCAGCGCTTCTTCTCCCTCAATGGGGCACATTTACTTACCCCGGTCAGTCCTGCATCCCAGCGCGCGTCTCTGCTCTGGATTCGGGTCCGGCCGGGATTTATGAATTAGTTCTTCGCGCGTCCACCAGTGGCGCTGCTGCGCTGAAGTCATCTCTCGCGCCGAATGTCACCACCTCGGACCAGGTGAAGGTAACGCTCCTAAAGCGCACTTTTTCGGTTTTTAAATGCGGCGGTTTTTTCCGAATACGTCGGTTTTTCTTCGGCGACCCCCCCCCCGTTTCCATCGCGCGCATGCCGCGCCGATGCGCCCAATCCGATCGCGTTCGCCACAATCCGGGCATTCAGTACAATCGCGCAAAATCGGAAATATTCGGGTAACACGTCGGGGAAAACGCGAATCGGGCCTTTAGTAAATGACCCCCATATGTCTGACCTGATATGCTTGCAATGTTGTTTTGAGGGCAATGGAAATTCATCAGTGTTTCACACCCAAGATACCAGGAAACATGTAGTTGCTTACAATTCAAATTACATTGAAAAATGTGATCATCACCTACACTTCATACATTTACTGTAGTGTCTTGATTGTCTGGTTTATGTTGCACTGTGTACAATCAGAAGCATCCTATGTGTAGTTACAACCGTAGCCCTGCCTGTATGTCCACACATAGCTCTGTCTGACCACAGTTTCTTACACACATTTCACTTGTCACAACTCCACTCTAGTTTCATCCAGCACTGCCCCAGTCTCTGGATGACCTCTCCTCAGGAGATTGTGTAGCCATATTTGTCTGCGGCAGCCCCAGCCTTCTAGCTGACCATTTGAGACTGTGCAGTTCAGAGAAATGGTCAAACAGAGGCTTTCCTTAGGTCCGTTCACCTTAACCCAACAGCTTTCTGCCTGTCATCTGCAGCCCCCATGGTAACTTCACTACTCCTCTCCCAAGTGAATGCGCCCACAGGAGAATATCATTGGAAGAAAATGTTTAACATGTTTACCTGCCCTGTTACAATTCAAATATAGAAAGTGCAGAAAACAGCACTACCCAAGTCTCTCCATACAGTGTGAACTCTCCCCAATAGCACTGAACGGTACCCTTCTCACTTGCTGGTGTAATGGGATCTATTGTGCTGCTTGTTCCCAATAGATAGAAGCCAGTATGTGAAAGTCCAAGAAACAGAACGCACTCACTTTTCTCAATCCACCGATTCCTTTATTCAAGCGTTAAACTCATACGCTGGGTCCACAAGGTAACAGCCTATTTCCGGCGTATAGCGCTTTGACAAAGTGCTATACGCGCGAAACGGCTGTTCCCTTGTAGACCCAGCGTCTGATTTTTAACGCTTGAATAAAGGACGTGGATTGAAAAAGTCTGAGGTTTCATATTACTGGCGTTGAGGTTTGTAATATAAAAACTTTCTATTGAATGAGAAACATGTATGGAAGATGCTTCTGGGGAGTGAACGTTTGTTGTTTATCACAGCGAAAGTTTACTTGCCATGGGTTAAAAGTGTTTTTATGCCGATGGACTGGGGGGGAAGGTGCGAGATTAAACATAATAAACAATTATTACCTTCCCTCCGGTGTGCGAGTCGCCCTAGTCGCACCCGCGGCCCAGTCTCTCCCCGAGATGCGCGGGTGTCAATGTAAAAGTATGGCTGTGCAACCAGGGGAGTTCCGGCCAAACCGCGCGGGCCGGGATGTTCATGCGCACCATGTACCAGCGATTACAACGCTGAGAGATAGTGGCTACGGTATGGGAGGAGCCGTCCACAACTGCGGACCGGAAGCTCCCCTGGCACGTGTTTGCCGTGCCCTGTAAACAGACAGAAGTGACCGCGGCGCGGGAGAATGAAAGTCATCTGCGGCGCCGTGAGGAGGTAAGAACCATGTTTATTATGTTTTAACTATCCCTCCCGTCCCGGCCATAAAAAAATTTTGAAAACCGCGGAAAACCCCTTAATATGTGGTGTAATGAGGATTCGAAAAGTTGTGCATCTCTAATCAGTCCGATTCCGCATAAAACAACACAAAATAATAAATATTCACGAAAATACAAAGGCACAATGGTAGACTATTTATTTCTTAGATAGTGCTGCCGAGAGGAGGGGTTTTATTAAAACCATGAATATAAGTTGATAGTATCCCTTCTTCAATAGATGTAAGTAACGATTATTATTAAGGGAAAAGTTTCACCTTCAATGCTCTTATTCCTGTGAGGTGCCTCGATTCTGCTCTTGTGTCCAGAACTTCTAACACGTAGGCACCTGCGGCAACATGTGCGGCTCATGTGGGACAGGAGGAGAACCTAACGTTCGTTTTTTTGTTCCTTATTGTTTTCCTCTTTGATATGAATCTGCGTTTGGTTTTCTATAGTGACTATGGAAAGGAAATCTTAAACTGTTAAGCTGCCGTCGGATGTGATTTTTTTATGTAAGAGATGTCTCCCTCTTTTAGGGGGCAGGTGGGGAATTGCCACTTTGCCGACCCAGTAGCGACCAGGCCCTGCCCATACAGAGATCTTCAGCTGTTTCTATTCGCCTGGCGTGCAAGTCAATTGTATGTTTCAGTTACTGTTCGATAGTTTATTTCTCATAAAAAATTATAAAAAAAAAAAACTAGTTTATTCGTACTATCTCCGACTTTATAACATAAAACCGTCTTGAGGTGGATATTTTGTTCAGAATAAAAAATAGAAATAGTTACTCATGCTATAAAAGTATGTACATATAATGCATGGCCATGGTACACAGGTATCTGCAGCGGCCTATGCCTACAGGGTTCAGATTACAGACACTGCAAGTTGGGGGTTTGATAGACCACGTTTCTAATATCAGTTCCATAAGTGACCAGTGATGTAATGAGCAGATAATGTGTTCAGTGATTTCCGCGTTGGGGCCCCAATATATTTCTACCCATATTCCAGCATTTCTAGTTCCAAAGCCGGGCCCCTAGCGAAGAATTGTTAATAAGCTGGCTTAGTTTTTAACAGCATGAAGTAAGACCTAAAGGTTCACTGCCAAATCTGTATGCAGAACAAATTTTTTTTCACCAGTCCCCAAAATCAATTATTTGCTAGAAGCCAGATTAGGCCACGCCAACAAACTGTTTGATGCAAAAATTCAGGGTGCTCCTTATTAATATTGGAACTTGTTAAAAAGCCTACCAATCCGGTCATATGGTCGAGCGGAAGTTTTATACACCTGCCGCGATGTCTTTGTACAGGGCATCTATATTAAGACCACTTGTGACGGCGGCTGTTTATAAAGTTCTGCATTACACGAGATAATAGCAGTTCGTGTTGCTCGGTGGACCATGTCCAAGACCGATTGCTACAAATAGATTTTATGTCTCAGTGTAGTGACCTTCAATTTAATGAGAAACGATATGGTAGGCTTACACCCACGCATTGAATAATAGAGACATCAACGAGCACTTGGGGAGCTGTGTATCAGTTCAGGAAGATATTTGCCACAGCAAAGAGCTAGAATGGATCAACGCTTTACAAGCTCAGTGAGGTGAAAAGCGGATACCCTACAAAATTCTGCATCTATGAGGGAAATGACTCCCGATATGTGTACCTGAGGTGCCCCCGTTCCTAACCACACGCGAGTGTAAATGATTTGTGGATTGTGGGATGACTTTGATTACGCCCCTGAGGTAAAAGGCTATCTATCGTTTCAGTAGTATAACTGTTACTTATACGAGTGTCCCCTCTCTTTCAGAGTGCTCTCCCTGATAAAGTAGGAACAGTGGCTGCGGACACAATTAAGGAGGAATCAAAAGGGCCCTCCCAAAGAACCAAAAAAATCGAGTGGAACACTTAAATTGAGACAGGGCGAAAGACACAAGTCCCTCTGGCTCAGGTAACATCATGCTGACAAAATATAAGGACAAGGGTGATGTGTTGTCTCAAATCAACAATGCCAGGGGATTTAAGCCCTCCGTTTCTGTAGAGGAGACGCAATTTCACAGCTTAGTGGAGTCTTAAGCGTATTGCTGCATAAAGGTATCACAAGTAGTGAGCAAAACATGTGGGAGGGGAGTGATTCTACCTACTTCAATGCCAGGAGACCAATCTAATGGTATTCGGCAAACGTGTGGCGTATATAAAGGGTTGCTAGGCTTTAGTACAACTTAGTTATCCTATAGAAGAATTAAATTTATGCACTACCACATAGATTACTAATGTAGGCCAACAAGTAAACCTACTGGGATACCGACAAGAACAGAGCGTATTTTTAAGGCAATTACTGTTGTTCACAACAGAGGGTGGCAACACATCAACATGATAGTCATGGCCGAGAGATATGTGACGGATGAACACAATTCTGACCATCTGATGATCGTGCACCCACACCAAAAAGGAAAGACACCAATACCCAAAAAAAGCAGTGTGTGCTACAAACGACACCATGCAAGAGATACAGGTTGTCAATGAGACACTTGGCCAGTAAGCCAGGGTTGGCATCAAAGACTGTTATCTGTGCTTACGCAGTAGACTTACCATTTTGTCATTTTATATATCCTGAACCCCACAAAATCCAAAAATTTTATCGGCAATGTGTCGCGCCAGTATCCAAATTAGGGTATGTTACTATAGAGATGGACGAATATCCAATCCAAGTTTGTTACAGCTGATTCGGATTTGGAGAAAACACCAAGTTTTGAGCTCTGTCTCATTGTATCGTCGTCAAATGGTGCGTGCAGTAGAGACCCCATCACGTCGTTACTGTGCCATGGTCCTTTTTCGCGGGTAGGAAGAGCAAACTTGTGTAATTCTATCCTATTGATCATATGTGTGCAGTACCTGTAAAGCGAATCTAGCAACCGGTAAGTGCTATGTGATGTTTCACAATACGCCCTATATGTAGAAAACAGAAGTATTCCCAAAAGAGAGGCCAATGAGTACACAAACACAACACCACAGAAAGCATGTCGCCGGTGGACGTTGTGGGGAGTAAACACCCTCTGAATAGCTAGTGAAGTATTGTAGTATCCCCAGAACACCATAAATCCATTAGCCCATAATGAGATGAAAAGGCCAAAGAGAAACTGCAGTTCACAAACACCGATAATTACGATGTTATATGAGAACAAAGAATCAGAAAAAGATTACATACACAAAGAGGGGCTCATACACATAGGACACTAAAATCGGCACATGGAAATAGCATTAAAGAACAAACGAGAGACAAGTCCTATAGTGGCGAAATACATCCAAAATAAACAGAACAAGAAAGTGTTCCTATAATACAATATACAGTACCAATTCGAGGGGGAAATTTAAACACTCTTATTCTTAAACACAACAGGCCACATCCGATACCAGGATGACAAATGCAGAAATCCTAAGAATGGTTGACCACATAGTCTCCAAAAAAGGGCACCTTACTAGCGGCAATAATGATTTCACCCCAGACTAGACTACCAACAAAATTAAGAGAACAAAGCCTGGTGAAACAATAAAGGGCGTTTTTCACTTGGGGGCCACAAAGGTGCAAAAAATCGTACAGTAGTTAAAAACAGACAAGCAATTTCCAAGTCATTTATTCCCTTAGGAATTCGATATTAAGAATTACAATTTGTGTCAGTTACACAATTTGCAACCATGTACTTCAGCTCTGCTTATATTCTCTTTATTGAATTGCACCTATGTGGACCGCTAAATATGTAGGGGTCCGGGGCATCACCCGTAAACTGAAAAAAAACGCAATTCTTGAAACAATTATGGGGCATGGTACTAAATGAAAAAGAACCAGCCACCTAGTCCAAAAAAAACTATTTCGGGGGTTGCCTCGAGACACTTAAGTGACCGAGCATGGAGGAATAGCAACGGCTTTCAGGCATAAGCATCGAATCATTAGTAACAACAGAGAGGGGGACGCCGCCACTCAAACTATGTGCTTTATCGCAGACGGGTACTTCTTGGAGCTCCTGCCCTTACCCCGAGCTTCACCGGGCCTGCCCCTACCGGACCGTGAGGATTACACTAGTCCACACTATTAAAATCCACACTGCCATATGCTATATGTATACCACCTCATTCGGGAGAACATTGTTATGAAGATAGTGACTTTGTTTAAACTGCACCTTGCCATGACAGCCCAACCCGACATTTTTTTGTTCCCTCAGAAACGTTTGTAATCGTGATAAACACATATCTGTCCCCTTAAGCGCTTCTGATCAATTGCGGACTAAAAACCATGTGCCGTCCCCCATCCTCGATACTAAATTGTGCGCAATTTGAGTGTCACATATGGGAACGCCACAGATTATCCCCATCATCCCCTGCAATCCCCTTTTACTTGACTTCACCAACAATGAAGGGTAGTTCTCAGATCTCCGCAGTACTTGCAAACAGCATCACTTAGAAAATATGAAAATTAAGCGATCCGGATAACACCATCTCACCCTTTGTTTTGTTTGACGTATTGGTTTCATTCTAAGTGTTTGAGATCCTATTTGTGAGACGTTGCAGTACTTTGAATTTAAATAAAATAAATAACGTTGTATCGATCCTTTTTAAAATACACTCAGCCGAATGTAACACCCTGGATAAGAAGACACCGATTACGCCGCACTCAACACGCGCGCCCCCTAATTGAGAGGTGAGTTTACTCGCTGTCATAAATGCACGCACGTCCGGAACAGGTATATTATTCACCTGTGCACCTTTCCATAGTACCTGCCGATAGCCATGCGTAGAGTGCAGAACGCGGACTAGAAAGCGTAGCAGGAAATCATAGTCCACACCGGGACCGCCAGTGCTGCGAGCCGCATGATAAGTGTTGTACTCTGTTTTTTATTGGAGTCACAAGTCTACTTTCTGTAGTGGATTTCTGCTTGTATCCCGGGGTGTCATGTTGGGGGATCGTATACCCCAAATGCCAAGTCTTTGTGGTTGCTGAAAAGGTGAAATAGGAAGCGAATCTGTTGTAAATCTATAGCTATACTTTGTGTTCGTGATGTTTTCGCTCAATCCAGTGGTGTCTGTTTGGGTGGATTCTTGGAGACCCCAAATAGCAGTTCTTTTGGTTGCGAAGTGTAATGAGGAAGATTTTGGATTAAACTCCACATTACTTTCTGGTGTTAAGTGGTTCTGCGTATTACGTGTCCGTTTTGGGGATATCTGTATACCCCACATAGCCAGTTTCTTTCTGGTTGCCTGAGGTGAATAGGAAGGAATCTGTGTCAAATCGACATACTTTGTGTTTGATTGTGCTGCCCCAATCCCACTGGTAGTCGTTGTTATTTGTGCAGGGGGGATCTGTACACCCAAAATAGCAGTTCTTTTTTTGTTGCTAAAGTGACATAGGAAAAAAGTCGTGTTGTAACATCCACACATTAAAACCGTGATGTTTTTGAGGACTATAGACGCTTCGACTATACGACGCATCCGCCAGATTAGGCTTCCAATGTATAAGAAACGGAAAAATTTATTTCTAAGACAATTTTAAAGAAATCCCTGTGTCGCGACTAAAGCACAGACCTACAGCTCAACTCATCCATTAACCGTTAACGACCGGTTCCGCATACTCCATAACAGTTAGGCACACACCAGCTCTGCATATCCTACAGTTACCCAGTCTTGCTGCAGTAATTACAGATAACACAACCAAGCTCAGCTATACACACCGACCCCGCCTATCACCTTTTTCCCTTGCGACTTCCCCTTGATGTTCTTTACCCGCGTCCCAGAGAGATCCATGTCCCCATTCTGACCAGCAGTGATGTACGCGTGATTTACTGTAATAAAGCAACCCTGAGGAAGTTTCCATTGGGGGATGGAAGGCGTGGTGGTGAGCCCTCCCTTTCCAATCCAAAGACCGAACCGACCTGGATGTGGACAGCATTGGGACTTGTGTCCGCCACACTAGGCCTCAACCTGTTCTTACTGCTTTGTAATGTCGCGTACACTTCACAATATTACGCTTCTTATTGGATCTTACCTTTAGGAGAGCCAATGAGGAGACCTCTATGACCATTGCTTTAAATAAGACACCATTGCGTCTTGTTATTTCTACGAACTAGTATTATCTATTATCACGCAGCTATGAATATTGACTGGCGCCTACTAATGATAGTTTGTTTGAACTACTTATACCATCAAGGGGCGTTCGTTACCGTCTTGTTGTCGGTGAGGGAAATGGTTTTTGGATCTGTTTCTCTAACCTGGCATGATATACACTTGGGAAATTCAACTAACTAGGTACCAAACTATATTTTTGATATGTAATTGGTACATTTAATTTTTAAGATGTCTTCTATTTCATCCCTCATGCTGGGGAGATTGCTTTGTTTTGTATTGAATAAAGGGTTTACTCTTTTTGGTCCATACGGCACAGTCTCTTTGTCTCACCAGTCCATATGGTGATGCAAGAAGATGTGATCATGCTCCGGGGAGAACAGTCGGACACGACCTCTCTCTAGGGAGGGAATCGTGCTTCGAAGGGCAGAGTCTATATCAGAGGCATCTTCCATTTACTGTGGTCAGGAAGGGCATGGCTCAGTGAGGATCTACCTGGACCTTCGGTCTATAAGACGCAGGCACGTTGTTGTTTAGCACTATTATTTCTTTCAAAAAGTTGCTGTGCTATTATAGTATCAAAACAAAATTACAAAGTACTTTCTGTAGTGAGTGCGGCTCCTGATTCCCGTGGGTGTTGTTTTGGGGCGGATCTTGTTACCCCCACAAAATAGCAGGTTCTTCTTTAGTTGCTGAAAGGAATAGGAGAAATACGTGTAAAATCACATGAGTTTGCGAGTGATTCATCCTACCCATCCAGGTGTCCATTTTGAGGAATCTGTATAACCCAAATACCAGGTTCGTTTTGTTGCGTGAGGAATAGGACAGAAATATGTATAAAACCCACATACTTTCTGTCGTGATTTTGATATTATACCAGGTGTCCATTTGGGGGTCGTACTCCCCACAAAAGCAGGGTTTTTTGTCTGCTGAAGTGAATAGGACGAAAAGATACGTGTCAAATCTACATAGTTTCTGGAGTTTTAAGGAGGTGATTTCTGCTCCTACCAGAGGTCGCATTTGGTGGGATTCTGAAACCCAAAAGCAGGGAGTTTTTTGTGGTTGCGAGTGTAATAGGAAAGATAATTGTAGTAAAATGCACTATAGTCTGTAGTGATTTCTGCTCACATCCCAGGGTGGGTGGACCAGTTTGGGGGATCTGTATACCCCAAATAGCAAGTTCTTTTTTGTCTGCTGCAGGGAAATAGGAAAGGAAGAGAAAATGTCTAATAAATCCACATAATTACGTGTAGGATTTCTGCTCATATCCCAGGGTGTTTTCAATGTTTTTTGGGTGATCTGATATACCCACGCCAAAGCAGTTCTTTTTTTGATGGTGTGTGAAGTTGAATAGGAAAGAATCGTGTAAAATCCTACTCTAATGTTGTAGTAGTTGTTCTGCTCGTATTCTCAGTAGGATGTCGATTCTAGGTGCTGTCTTTCTACCCCAAACATTTCAGTGTGGTGTGTTCTGGTAACGTAGGATCTGTTCACAATAAAACATGTTGAGGTGGCCAGGTGGTAGCCAGGCAAGGTCGCACCGACAGTGGAAGGGCCGACTGTACACAGCAAGGAGTTGATAGACTCTGTGTAGCCAGTGGTTATGTTTTCATATCTGCCATTTCATCTAGCAAGCAAGTGTTGTGATAAACAAACCGATTAGTCGATTGGTTGTACTCGGTCATCCACGTCGTCCAGAGTGACATTTGACAACCTCACCCAGGGTCCGTGAGTTTCATCAGAACAACCACTTAGGTGGCATGGACCACAGCAGGTCAGGGCCTCAACTATGTCCTAAAACAGCTCGTCCCTGTTCATTTCCCTCAGGGACTCCACACTCGTTTATTGTGCCACTATGTGGCCCCCCTGCTTCTGCTCCTACCTCCAAACTCTGTCATTGGCCCACTTGGCGACTACCCGGTTGCTGGACACCCTCACACCCTGTCATTGTGCCACTCTGTGACCTAGGCATGATTTCAGCCACCTCACCATAATTGCATGTTGTACTCTTGACTGCTTGCCAACTGCCGGGAGTCTCCCTGGAACACCGGTAATTCCACTAAAACAACTGTTCTCACCTCCACACTCTATGACGTTGCCACTGTGTTTGGTTTTCCATTCAGTTCATCTGTCAAAAGAATGAAAGCCTCAGGATTGATAGCCACAAGCAAGGAGGGGATTACAGAACAAATGAGGACAATGCACATAATTCCCAGGCACACTGGTATCTCCGTTTTGTATCACTCTGTTTGTTTTTGGCTTTAGAAATAACTGATGAATTACGTGGGGACGATTTAGGAAAGCCGGCACTGAGGATAAAATGAAGGTAATTAAAGAGTTAAAATGGAATACAGATGGTCATTGCCAAAATGACTGCCAACACCCTCTGCACTATTATGGATGGGTTTTCGAAATGTATCCGCGTTTGACTTTAACAGATAAGGTTCGGTCAGGAAACTCTGGAGAATGATCTGATGTCAGTGTGTACAAAGAGTTGACTATCTTGAAGGTTATAGTGGAGAATATGGCACTCAGCTCAGTCCTTCAGCTGCACAGAAATTATATTGTCAGGCTGGAGTCCCACTTCACTTATTTGGTGAAAGTTGCCACGGTAGGCCATTGGAAAATTAAAGAGGGAATTGATTATGTCATGGCATGTCATACTAACAACACCGCATTATTGACGACCAAACAGCCTCCATGCATATTTGAGCATGGCACCATTCTCTACAATACCCTACAGGCTCTCTGCACCCAGGAAATACCGTATTATTACGGCGTACAAGACGACCCCCTACTTTCCTTTTTTAAAATTAGAGATTAAGATATATTTCGCCGTATAAGATTACCTTTTCCAAGCATACAAAAACACCGGTAAAAATTAAGAAAAAACAGATTTGATTTAACATGTCATTTTTTTAATTTTGAATTCTTATGGACATGCAGAGGTATATAGCAGGAAAACTGTCGCTCCTACAACATTAGGCATTACAACAAAAACATTACCATCGTCCAGTTTTTGATAAAGGTTACCATACTGTACCTTAAAGGTCTAATTTATTATATTTCCATAACAATGTTACTCAGAAGCGGGAAAAAAAATTCCAATGCAATGACAATGGTGAAAAACGAAGTTCCGTGTCATTTTCTTGTGGGCTTGGAAATACGTCTTTACGTGGAAGCGCCCCCTTATGATATTGTCTACGTCTTCTTTGGGTCAGGTTACGATTAAGGGGATACCAACTTGTATAGGGTTTATAATGTTTTCGACATTTTACAAAAATGAAAACCCTTCCGTACAAAAATGATTTTTTGGTGATTTGCACCAAAATTCTGGCGCTAGATAACTTTGTATATTTGTGGTTTGTACGGACGAGCACTGGGAGTGGTGTAATTTTTTGCGAAACTTATAATATTTCAATGATATCATATTTGTAGGATGAACGTGTACGACTTTTATCGCACTTTTATAAGAAATTTTTGTATTTATTTAAATGGCCAAAAAGTAGCCAGTTTTCGACTTGGAACGAGTTTTTCCGTTCCGGGGTTACAACGCATGAAAAACCGTTATCCATATTTTGAGAGATCGGGCATTTTGGACGCGGCGATACCTATTGTTTATTGAGGTTTTTACTGTTTATTTATATTAGATCAGTTCTGGAAAGGGGGTGATTTGAAATTTTAGTTTTTTTTTTATATTTTTTTTGGTTACTTTGTTATTTTATTTTTACTATTTTTCTAGAACCCCTAGGGATACTTTAACCTAGGTTGTCTGGACGTCGATCTATCATAGACTGCCACTACTCAAGTCCAGTTTGGCCTAATATGGGATGTCTCCTCATCATTACATGTGCTATAGCACATGTATAATAGTGACATGGTGTAAACCGAATAGCCGAAGGTTCTCGTGAGACGCGCTTAGCGCCAAGTGGCGACGGATCGCCGCCACGATGACGTCAAGGGAGCGTCGATCCCCATTGTATAGATGCGGCCACGGACGCTATCTTTTTGAGGCTGCCGGCAGCCACAAGCCGCGACTGTGAAAACGGAAGCCTGTGCATTGCGTAATATGTATAAATATATACAGAACAACACCAATATACACAAATTTCCTTATAAAGCAGATACAACATACACAGATCTAGGGGCACATTAGTCACCATACGTCCTGCATGCCGAATCCCCGCAGGAGGACTGGAATGCACATCTTGCCTGGATATCAAGAAGCTCGATGGCTACCCCGATTCCTGCACGTGTCGCTTCCGTTGTGCCGCTAGTCGCCGGAAGTTCACCTTCTTCCGGTTCTATGTCAGTTTGCATTGTATGGCGACACACACAATTGAAAGGTAAATCCTGTGCTCAGTCCGAATCCGAACAGGGGTGCATCCATATGGGCCGCAGTCCGTTCCCCCCCATTGGTTCGGTTGCTGAAGCCAGCGCGAGCTGCGCCAATATCCGATTCGCGTTGTTGCGACATAATCCCTCGAAAAGATGTCGCGAAATGGCGCACGCCACGGGTACTTAGCAGAGGATGTTTGGTGGGTATAAATGTGGTGGAAAATCTTAGATGTGCTTCTGGTGTTCAGCTCTGTCACCATTAGGTTATGTCAGGCTAGTATAATTGGGCCTAGCTCTCAAACCGCTTCTACGGATGTAGTCCTTAGTCCTAGCCTGACTCATCCCTGGATTAGCTACAAGTCATTCCTCCATGCGACTGGATGAGACAAGATCAAAAGATGATAGTTGATGAGAGTCCATGAGATGCACATTATAAAGACACTAAATTACCAGTTCCAGCTCTGCTATCATCTCAGCCACAACATAAAACTGTAAGCTATGCGGTGCTCCCACCCCAGGATAAAGAGACATACGTGTCTTGCTATCTTGTTGCTTTCTTTCATCAAGCAAGATGTGGGGCCACCCCCGCACAGAGTGCTTCAGTGCCAGCGTAAGGAAGGAGATCAATATGTTTCCCGATCCTAAAGTTTAATGGTCGTGTCTGACCTGGGAGGGGGGGGGGAGGGGGGCTAAAAAAATTGTGTAATCAGGTTACAAATATCTTGATTGAACTGCTGGAATTTTGTTTTAACCATGGAATTAAATGATATTAAGAATCTTGTCTTCGTGGGAATACCCCTTTATGCCATAGAAGTCTTGGGGGCTTGAGTAGTCGTACGGGTGTGGCACCTTTAATGTTGATCCCTTACAAAATTGTATGGGATTCTTCTGTTCATAATGGGCTGCTGTGTCATTGGCAGAATAAACTTTGTTTTAAAATTGTAAGTGCAGTCAATATGATGTTTCTTTTTTACACGAAACCTTTTTGGCTGTATTGTTTTACAAGCAGAGCGGGCGAACCGTGAGCTATAGTATGAGGAACAGTGAGGAAAATGTGTGCCAGGACCCCAATTATAATGAATATATAGTCTAGTTTCTCAAATCGGAAATGTAACTCCATATGGGCCCCCTTGGCCACTTGGGCTGGTTGCAAACGCACGGTCTGTACCCCCTTAAAGTTACTCTTGCCTTTTACTTTGCATGGACTAAACTCTTTCCTTCATGGTTTTGAATCAATTCTTGATTCTCAACCCCCATAATGCTATACCATGATAGATGTATGTCCAATCCCAGGCTATGATGGCATTTTTCTACAATCTTAGTCTCTTGATCACACATTTACTTACACGGTGCGTCTACGATCCCCGAGTACGGACGGTCCGGACCCGAAGAAAAGTCGGCGAGGATCACTGAATGATCGCGACCGAAATCCTGATGTTTCGCGTTCCGGAGTTCAACTTCTTCTTCGGGGTGTATGTGAGTGCATGTCTTACAGACCACAATTTGATGACAAATCCAGCAACGTTGTCCGCACTACGCACCCTGCTTTGTTGGTGTTGAAGAGCTGATGTCAACAATCCAAGCCACTTGCGCCACAAACCCAGTAAATGCGGCGCCAAAACTGAAATGCGTTACGTGTGGACCCTTAGGTAAATGTGCCCCATCTTAGGTTTAATTCTTGTCCCTTTACCATACTGGATCCTGATATGCTGTGCGTGATACAGAACTAGAAACGGAATTATTTCTGGCATATTAAATTCACTACATTTGGTCGCTACAGCTAGTTAAATAAATAAAATCATAACAACTGCATATTATCCGTCAGAGCTATTGACCCCAGACTGTCTTTGTAAAAAGTTGCATTCAGGCCCAAGTGCCATTGCAGCATTTTGGGAAATTGTATGGGAGCGGGTGTGTCTGTACGGTCCGCTTAAACCAATTTACAACTACTCTTCCTCCGTCGTTGGGATGATATTGTATTTCATTATGTACAGTTGACTTTGATTAATTAGATTTTCTTATTAATTAATTATATTAATTTTACGTATAGTGATTTTTTTTCTTGTACTCAATTGTTATAGTTGTTACCAAAAAATGAGCATAAAAAAAACAAGCATACACAAAAACAGTGATGGCAACAAAAAATAAAAAAAAGCAAAAAAAACATTGAAAAAAAATAAGATGAAAAATAAGCCTAAAGGTCAAAAGGGGTGTTAGTTAATGAACAGTCAATGGGTTTATTTCTTGGCCAGGGGGGATTGGCAGGTGAAAATTTCATATAACACCTTTAAAGTAATCTTTAGAACATTGGTAAATGTGGGATGACATTGACTCTGCTGCATATAGAGCTCATTTACTAAGGGCGCGCTGCTCAATTCGATCGGCCTTTGCACCGTTTCGGGGATTGCACCGGCGTGCTGGCAGGTATTTAAGAAGTGTCTGTGTGGGATTGTGTTGCTACGCAATCGGATTTGGATTTCTGGATTCACGTGACACAAAATTAGGGATGTACGTCGTAAGATCCGATTGACTTGGACTGAGTGCGGACTTAAAATTTCCAAATGTGTCACAAGACACTGCGCTATATGACCACGAAGAAGAAGGTGAACGTCGGACATGAGTGGGGAAAAAGGCACATGCAGGATATCGTTTTGGAACGGATATCGTGGATCGCGGCGCGGTGCATTATCGTAGCACAATGCATCGGTGAACTCGCGGGATCGGGGGTAAGTAACGTGAACCCATAGAGTGTGATTCTCAGAGCTTAGTTTAGATAGGAAGCCATCACAATAGCATTTCGGAAGAAATCATCTAAAATCAGCTGTTCACGCGGCAGGTCCTGTGAGAGGTGATTTTCTCCACTCCCTCTAAACACATGTGTGCCCACTGTATGAATGAAGTCTCCCATGGGCACCACCAATATTTAGCAGGCTATCCCAGTTTTATACCCTGAAGGAAAAAAAAAAATGAAATCCTGTCACCTCCAGCACTGTTTGAGACGGAACAGGCACGCGAACAAGCCGGTGTGAGGGCCAATCATTAGAATGAAAAATTTCCAATAGTCCGGCCAGTTTCCAAGCAATTTCAATTGTAATCGGTTAAAATGCTATACCATCCAAGTGCAATACAGATAATCACCAACAAGCAGTGTTTAAAACGGCTGTGTTGTTCTTAGGCTGACCTATGACTTAAGAATGGCTCAGCCGTTTGAAAATGCGTTGGTGGTCATTTGATCGGATGCAACTGGGATGTATAAGAATTTAATCGAATAAATTGAATTGCTGGTAACTGGTGGACTATTGGAGCAATTTTCCATTACGCTATAGCTGGAATTCAGAATGAATATTTGAGGCCATAACTAGTACTCAGTGCGGGCAGAAGAAACATCCCCATTCTGCCACTGGCCATTTCCAGCTACCACTTATTCCCAGTGTGTACCGATGTAGTTAAGGGGAAAATAATTGCAATACAGGAGTACAAGCCCTGATAAATATCCCACGTGAAGTTAAAGCATGTCTTGACTGATATGCCGCCTGATAGTGGTCGCCTCAGTAGGCGAGGGTGATGAAGAGAAGATACTGCAGGTTTCTTGACCTCACTTGAAATTCTTGTGTGACCGATATTCGGTTTGACGACATAGGACTTACAATCGTTGATGTTTTTACAGAATTTTCTTAACTTCTGTTTGTAGATGTTTTCATTGTTTGAAAACTCTTTGAACCTTTTGTACCCTTAAACGAACGAAACACTCTGATACTTCAATCATCAGAGACATCTAAAGCAGTGTTAATGGGCAACTCGTTTGAGCTTGGTTACAAAAATTTTTTTATTGTCAAAAATCGCCAGAAACCCAGTGACATATAGCTGCGGTGCTGTGTCACCTTAGAAATAAAACTAATTTTGTAAGAACACCTTGTCCAGCAGCGGCCTCCCCTATTAAATAAAAACTGCCAGCAGCGGCATGCCTTTTATTGTAATAAGAACATGTCACCAGCATGAGCGGCCCTGCCCGATTGTTAAATAAAAGTCCAAAGCAGCGGCCTTCGCCCCTTATTAAATAGACTGTCCAAGCAGCGGCCTCCCTCTATTAACTACAGGTTCCAGCAGCTGCCCCCTTAATAATAACAGGCCAGCAGCGGCTCCCTTGACTTAATAACATTGTCCAGCAGTGGCATTGCACTCCCTTAGTGATAATAACATGTCTGCATAGGCAGGCGCGTGACTTCAAACGAGTTGGTGCCGCCCCCCCTTACTATTAATAGAATAATGCCCTATCGACAGCCCCCTTTGAATACGCTGAATTACATACACCTACAATCCTAAGGACCGGGCATCATCGTGCTGCTTTATCTAATTAAAATACCCCTAGACTGCGCTCCCTTTTACGTCGTAATATAAAATACCCCTAGCAGGCCCCACTTTTTAGCTAACTAATATGACCCTTGTAGACGCCCTCCCTTACTACGGAAAAATTATCCCTAGGATGTCCCCCGTTACTACTAAAATACCCCAAGCGCCCGTCCCTTTAAAATAATAATACACTGGTTATAAGTACCCAGTGATGTCTTCTTCCCCTGTAGCTTTACTGCAGGTTGACGATAATGGCGGGACTCCAGGTTGCACCGCTCACTGGGTCACGTGACTGACGTGGACCTGACGTCAGGTCGCCCTCAGTCACGTGACGAAGACAGAGCGCATTGCGGACTGGGAGGAGCCGGAGGAGGAGTTGCAGACAGTGGGCGTGTACCCAACGCGGCGCGGGAAGCAGTAACGCGCAGGGAGGCAGAAACACAAGGGAGGGGGCGGGCCATTAACATAGGGGTAGCAATTACACAGGGTGCGCGAGGCAGCAAATTACACAGGAGGGGGGCGGACAGCTGGGAGCGGCAGGAGCTGGCCGGTTATAGTCACCAAAAATGACTAGCGTGTCAGTGCTGCACGCGTGTCATGGTTCATGCCAGGGCACGGATTCTTAAAAGCAAATAGTTTTCAGGTGGATGTTGCAGCTTGATTTTTGGTTATTATGTAGCAGGCGCAATGCGGAGATATAGGAATCACAGTGATCAATATATGGGTTTTCATCGTATAAGGCACAGTAAGTCACCCCAACCATAAGGCAGCGTTTTTGTTGGAAAGTGGAGCACTTGATATAAAACAATTTTCTGAAATTCTGGGTCTGCATATCCACCAGAGGGGGGGTTCAGCTGGAACACCGTCATCAAGGCACAGTTTTGAAGATTTAAGTTCTTCATGTCCAAGTTAAGGAGATGAAGTGCCATTTGTCTCAACACAGGATCCGTTGGCACAGTCACAACTACCGGGCTATGTATTCTGGGGGTTGTCACAAAAGAAGAAGTGATCCTCGGTCTTGTCGCCGGTGTTTCTTCATGAAGAGTATACACCACACAATGTTAGGGTGTTGTGCAAGGGACATGAATCGTAAAAGGAGAGCGTTGAAACGGTAATCGCCTGAGGAAATTTCTCACAAACGGTGTATATACCGTGAATTCAGCGTCTGCAGGCATCCTCCGTACGCAGTGACATTGATAGTGGGAGAAGGGCGCAGCTGTGGGACTGACTTCTTCGTTGGCGTGTATGGTACAGGAACAGGGTCCATTCACGGCAGTGTACAGATGGACAAGGTGGGGTGCGGTTGGCTTACACGAATCTAATCCCGTCCTTGCTGGCTTGCTGCTGCAATACAGCAGAAGGCAGACACACAGGAGCTGCCGTGCAGAGAGGAGGGGGGGGAAACAGGAACAAGTGTAGTATGAACTGTTTCTTATTTTTACGTGGGGGTGCACCAATAAAAGGGAGAAGCGAGCTTGCTTTGTGTGGCAAAATAAGAGTAAGAGCTGCTGTGGGGGTAGGTGGCGCTGCAAGAATAGGGAGAGATTGCTATGTGGGAAGGGATCAATAAGAGAAGGAGGAGCTAATGTGGGGAGGGGCACAGTAAGCTGGGGACACTCTGTGGGGAGGGGCACCATAGAGGGTTGGAGGGTTGTAGCTTCTGTGGAGAGGACGGAATACAGAGGGGGAGCTGGAGAGCCTTCTGTGGAGGTGGACAATGCGAGGGGGACACTAGTTACACAATAAAAGGGGGAGGGAATTCCTGATGGACGCAATTGTGCACATTTTTGTGACCCGCTCCTCTGTGAAAGTTGGTCGAGGTATGGCTAGCCTCAGTGTTGAAAAAAAGAGGGAGGGCCATCGAGACTTCTTCCCACATGTTACTGCTCTCCAACCAGTATGTTTTGCAGACAGCCGGCGATAGACTAACCGTGGGGGAACAGGCCAAAAGGAAGAGCGGTCGACGGCGTGCATATCTTATTGGCTCCATACATTTAGATCCCGAGCAAACAAAATCTTTGCAATTCTTAGGACAGTCTATATAATTAGTAAATATAGATAGTATTGTCCTTTAATTTCCAGATCGATATCTGATTCTGTTCTCCAGTATAGAGGAGCATAACTGTGGGTCGGCTATGGGTATATTGTTCGCTGGCTCGGCAGGCGAACAGTAATCATGTGTGGTGCTGGCCGACCGGTGGACACCAAACTATATTTCTTTTTACAAATCTAGAATAGTTGCGGCACGTGAGTGCTGTTCTGTTCTTGGACTTTCCATTACCTGCCCTGTTACACAGCTTTTTTTCCCCTTTAAATAAAAACTTGTAATGACCAGTAATGTGACGAAGCCTAAGTAACACAGATCTATTTAAATGATCTGATCCTATGTCACCCTCCATTTATCCTGCTTTTGGCAGGATTGGATAATGACTGATCAGCTTAGTGCAGATTCCCACCTCTGTCTTGCAAGTTTAGTTCCCAACTTACTAATTAATTAATCATTGACAATCTGATGATCGATTCCTTGTGGACCCAGCAGCTGCTGGAAGCGTCTGCATGCTAATTTTAGATCTGTGAACACATCAGAGGCCCTGTCACACACCTGCATACACCTCCTCAGCTGTCTACACTATGAAGAATTAGCCAACAGCGCAGATGAGGAGGGCCGCACTTCAGTCCAGCAACATTATTCAAGATCTTATCAGACTAATCTGACTTTCTTCCAGAACCTGTGTTTCATTTCCGGCTAGGAAAACCCCATCAGCAATCATAATGAATGATGTAGAATAGGTTTCCAGGCATGTACAGTGGATAGTCACATATTAACTGGATGTTTTAAATACAGGATCCTTTGTTTAAAAAGAAGTAGTAAATCCTCTGCAAAAACATCACATGGGCCTATAGTAACATAACTGATCAGGAAAGGAATGACATATTACTTATTACTTAGGTCAACGATAAGCACAAATGGCCACAGAACTTGCAAATTACAGGTGAAAAATGTGCTTTTATTTTTACCAGGGCATGGATCATCTAACACCAAAACATTATCTGATTTTGTGCTTCAAACTACTGTATTGGAGGCACCCAAGCATGGCGCATAGTGGAGCCTTTCTAGGGACTGTGAAAGGTGACCTCCAGACATCTGATGCTTATAGAGAGATCATATATATACATAAATATGTTGTCTTCTGTCACGTCCCCATTCTCTCATCTCCTCACTTACACTTTGATTCACGTTTCACTCTATGGGTCACTCCTCTTATATTGTGTGGTTTGCATTCACTGTGACCCCTTAATCTCACTGTTGCTCACAATCCTTTTCACACCTTCACATCCCCAGTCTTTATCACTTTGCTTTTTCTTTTTCTTTTTCTTTTTCTCTTTCTTCTTTTTCTTTTTTTCATCTTCTTCTTCTTCATCTCCAACACATTCACACTTGTTCACATACTCACTCTTGTTCCCTATTTCACTCACTTTTAACCATTATTTTTACGTCCATTCACTGCATTGGCATGTCACTTTTACACGATTTTTAGACATTTAATTAGTAAAATGTACCTATTTACCTACCGTTTTTCATCCTAGGATTATATACGCTCTATAATTATAAAGTGCAGCATGATTTTCCTCCTGTCTGGTGGACCATCGCCTCTCTCATCTCTTCATGGGATATTCCCTTTTCCTTTTGTTCCCGCATATCAGATTGTCCTCGCTGTCGCATCTACCCAAGATGTCCGGATTCTTCTTCATGGCCCTCCAGGGGTCCCTCTCAGCCTTCATTGAGGATCTGCCTGTACACAAAAAATTGTGGATTTGCCTGTAATGACATAGGGATATAGATACCTGTATATAGTTATTCATTTGTGTGGTCTGTCTTGTGTGTGTGTGTGTGCGTACATGGGCCCATGTATGTGCGGCTGTATGCGTGTGAATTCGTTCTATTATATATATATAGTTGCATATTGTAATAATATGTTCTTTTATGGCATGTGAAAAATACTTTGACACTTTTAGGTCCTAATATATACACCTGTGTAGGGAAGTGGGTTTGATCCAAATCTCCCTAATTGGTTTCTTGTACTACTGGTTATATTTGCACTCATGCACTTTTTAAATATGTATTTTTTACCTTAGCTCACATATCACTCAGCCATATATATGTCGCTACAGATACCTTGCCGTGCGCCGGTTTACTGGTCACATGACTTGTAGTCATGTGACTCGGCACGATGCCGGTTATTTACAATGGGTTTGCGGCATGGGGCATTGTTATCCTCGGGTCACATGACCGGCTGTCATGTGACTGGCGGATATGATGCGCACACACGCGCACTGCACCGGACATGACATCACGCGCCACAATTGCAGTTTGGCGCTCCACACCTGGTATCATCTATCTGCTCAGGTATTTATACCCAGCGATTTCCACACACCAATCACCCCTGAGGAAGCCACTGTGAGTGGCGATACGCGTGGGGCTCTCCCAGCCCCTCACCCTCTGAGCCTGGTAATTATGTTGATTATCCTTTTTTGTATATTTATTACATTCTCTTATTACAGAGATCTTGTCTGATTACATATATATTTTTTGATATATTTTTTGGTATATAGTTGTCATCTGACGGGCCGAGGGTTTTGGGGCTGGGTAGGGAGGGTTTGCTTTTTCATGGACCGTATCATGGGTCCTAACCTCCCTTGGGTTTTGTATAGAGGACTTTTTTCCTTTTTAAATGCTTTTATTGGTTTTTTGGTTTGGTGTGCAATTTCTATGTTATGTTCATATTAAATAAAGACTACATATATTTTGGAATAGCACATGTTTCTTTTGCCTGGCAACAATGAGTATTCAGTAGCTAACAATTAACAAGGGATCAAATTGACTGTTATATCCTACACGGGACAAATATAAAACAGTGAAAAAAGAGTTTCTAAAAAATGTGCATTTAAAAAAATTATTAAAAAAGGAACTAAAGTCCCCTCCATGCAAAATTAAGGGTAAAAACATAAAAAAGTGAAATACCCAAAAAAAACTACATTGGCTATCACAACGTCAGTAAAACACCGACAATAAAATCAATTGTCACTGAACCCGTTACGATAAAACACGTAAAAAAAACACAAAATAAAACACAAAAAAAAACTATCTGACCTCATAAAAAGCGCTATTATATAAATGATCAACAACGAACATTAACCCGACATGATACCAAGAAAAGGTACAGCTTGTACAAACAAAAAAAATATAATGTACCCATTGTTACATGGCGATGCATTTCTCACAAAATGAGTTATATATTATGCCAAAACAAGTTAACCATGAAAAAAAGCGTAAAATAAATGGGGTATTGCTGTAACGTGATGACCCATAAAATAAGAGGGTTCATTTACTATGGGTACGTCAGACGCAGTTTCGTGGGTTGATTTCCGTTGTTGCGCGATGTGTCCTGGGATTTTGGCGGCACGCGATCGGATTGGATGTTTGTGGGTAGTGCGAAAGACGTCACCACATAGTTCGTGTGGTGTAGCCTTAGGGCCAGATGTAGTACTGTTCTGCGCTTAAGTATCATTGTAGTAATTGCCGATTATAGGGTGCAGCCTGTGCGCCGAATATCACAGCTACAACCATCTGTGATGAAGTGGAGTTACCTGCCTCTTATTAATCACTTTTGCTTTAGGCGCGTTAGGCACAGTATGAGCGAACAATATAGCGCCGCAGTGTTAGATTCGGGCTCTACATGTGATGCTCCTTCAAGTTACTTCGTGGCTTTCTCTCCCGAACCACCAGCATGAGAATGACCCTCACAGCAGAGCCACAAGGGTGTGGACTACCCAGCACCCAAGTGGATCTCCTCCGCAGGGGCTTCTCCTGGAGGACGATCTCCGGTGCTGATCTATGCCGTCCCACCCAATAATTCATGGCCAGTATAGTCCTAGGGACACCAGTTGGCCAGGTCATCCTTGCGACACGGGAAATTCGCTTTGTAATATCTGCAAAATCCTGCAACTTCTCTCATGCTCATGAGCTGATGGTTTTGCAGATGGTTTAGTAAATAGTTTAAGGTCATGAACTGAGGCTGAATCAGTGTAATCATGGCTGAGTGCTGTTGGGATGAGCTGCTCATGCAACAAGAGCCTCAGTACTGGGGGGGGGACATTTATCACATGGGGCCCATTTACTTACCCGGTACCGTCAAACCTCTGAGGTGCTTGTCCGAACGCTGATACGGGTCTGCCGGGATTCACTAGGCGTGACAACCGATATCCAGCAGGTGGCGCTGATTGTTCTGCCTGCCCCCGGAGGTCCGCCGGGAGTTCACTTCTCGTCTCGGTGCCATTTGCGGCACAAATCTTTTAAATCCGGTTTTCCCGAATCCGTTGGGTGGTCGCGTCCACCGTGAAAGCCGCGCTGATGGCCACAATCCGATCACATGCGGCAAAATTCCTGGGCAATTGTGAGCGAACTCGGAAATATTCGGGGGAAACCCCGGACAAAAGTGCGGCTGTTCGGACCCTTAATAAGTGAGCCCACTGTGTTGCTTCTCAGGTTTACGCCACCTCAGCCTGCAATGTTGCACATTTTTGCGCTGAATGAAAATTGCAATGATGAACATTATTAGGCACAGCAAACATCTGGATTGGTTAGGAATAAACTGAGGGGAAACATGGTGATTTTGCTGCACGGCTGTTTGGTGTTAGTCACAAAATGTCACAAAAAAACAGTGACCACCAATATGAAACGCAGCAAAAAGCAACAGAAATATTGAGTGATACAATCTGGCCCTAATTGTCGTTTGGTAATGTATTGTCATTATAGTCCCATGTTATGTAATATGACTCTTTTGTAAATAAGCACAGGAAGGACTTAAAACGCCAGTGATGATTCAACAGCGATGAGTACTTACTTCTGATCACAATTACAATGCGGAAGATTAGAGGTGAATGTGAGTTTTAACTATAGTTAAGAGTCATTATGGACCATTAGCAAATAATGGTAGTTTTGTTTGTTTGAGCTGGTATAGGTTAACTCATATTTGTCTGTTAGGAGGTGCATGATTCTGGTGTATGATAAAAGTCTGTTGGCAGAAGCTGCATACTTGCTTCTTCCGGCCAGAAAGAATCTTTAAAGATGAACGAAGGAGCAGGTAACGGTTGTGTAACTGAGCCACAGGACACATATGGAGCACAGTTCTTGTTTTTGCCCAAGATGTTCCACACATTGCCATAAACCTACTTTATAGCAACAATTAAGTTGGCTTCTATGTACCGAGTAATTAAAAAGAGAAGCAGATGTCTTGACATTTGCAAACTGATGAATCGAGGATATTCCTAAAGGTTAGAAGAAAATTTTAAATGTCTCGGCCTTAAGGTTTTGTAACTAACAAGGAGGATTTCCGGATTAATGACATAAAACTACCAGTGGAGGGGTAAAAGTTATAGGACAGCACAATCTTCTCAATACTATCTTCTTCTAGCTTTACATGCTTTCTGACATTTTACATAAATAAAAAGCATTGATTAATGCTTAGCCTGTGACAGAAAGATGCTTTGGAACCCTTTCAATAATACAAGATGTAACGTAAGTCCTATAATAATACAATAGCATCAGTTTCCATTAGTATTTGATCAAGTCATTTACATTGCACCAACATTAAAAGGAGAACTACCATGAGCAGGGCCAGGCATACTCAGGGGCGGCAAATACTGGGCGATGTGCCCAGGGCCACATGTCTCTAATGGGGCCCCTGATGGGACTTTGAGAGGTCAGAAGATGGATGCATCATTTAAAGGGAAACACCTTTCACAGAAGACCCTTTTTCGCACTCCCCCAGTCCCCACAGGCAGGTAACATACAACTGCCAAATACACTGGCTGTGTGACACGGCAGTGCCTTGGACGGAGCTGGAAAGGAGCAAGTTCCCCCCCCCCCACAACCATGGAAACTGTGACCTTTCAAATATATGAATAACTCCCTTCACTCGGGATTGGCTGTAGAGGAGCCGGGGGCGTCGCTAGCCAAGTGATGGGTGTTTATATATTTGAAAAGGCACGGCAGTGAGTGCCCCAGCTGTTCCCAAAAGGCAACTGCCTAGTCCCAGCAGATGCTAATGAAAGGTACAATATAACATATCT
Organism: Engystomops pustulosus; assembly: GCA_019512145.1. Classification (NCBI taxonomy): domain Eukaryota; kingdom Metazoa; phylum Chordata; class Amphibia; order Anura; family Leptodactylidae; genus Engystomops; species Engystomops pustulosus. Next base: position 64,997,126 of record CM033647.1, read on the forward strand.
GTTTCTGTAAAACAATTTTAAATACCAAAAACACTTTGGCAGTGGTATGTGACTAGCTCTTGTGGGGACTGGGGGGATAGTGCTAAAAATGGGTCTCCTGGTGACAGGTTCCCTTTTATCTATCTACGTATCTGTAGTAAAGTCCAAGTACACACAGTGTGGAAATTCCTCAGAAGGAGCGGTGCAGCCACCCAAGGTCCGGCACATACTCTAGTAGCAAAGTATGTAAAAAGCAGGCAGCACTCCAAGTCCAAATTAAAAAAAAGGTGATCTTATTGAAAAGTGCAAAATTTTGGGAGCCGAAGCGTCGCCACTTGTCACTAAAATCACTTTTTGAGTTTGGAAACTTGGAAGTGTTGCCCATTTACACACCTTATTTACCTATCTATGCTATCAACTGCTCTGAGACACCTCTATATGTTTTACTATGCTCATAGTCTATCTATCTGATACATAATTACTAATTAGTTATACATCTAGAATCTGACTATCTTCTATTATAATCTAATCATCCCCCCCCCCCCCATCCCCTCCCTTATTCTATGTCATCACAATCTACCTATATCGTCTCTCCTATAAAATTCTCCTCAGTCCATACATTTACAGATTGTCTTACAATACTACTGGTGGTAACTACAGAAATGTTATTATTGTGCATAGGCTAAAGGAGCCTCTTAGAACTGATTAGTCATAACATAGTACATGTTTTGAGGCCACTTTTAGTTGCCCAGGGGCCCACTTTGTCTAAATCCGGCCTGATCATGCGCAGAGTTAGAGTGGGAAGGAGTTCTATAGGTCATACCTAAGGACTTGTTCTTTTCTCCAAGCAAGTCAAGAGACTCAATGTCCTGATTTTCTTCTGGCTGTTTTCTTCTTTTTTAGACTGAAGGCTATTGCGTACAAAATAGGGCGATGTCTATCAATAATTACAGGTCCGTAAATATAGGGTACCAATCCAACAAAAGTGTCTGTAAAGGCCTCACCCCTTGAACGTCTCGGAGCGTAGCTCTACGGACAGAGGTTAAGGAGGGTTTATGAGAGAGGCGCAGAGGCTGAGTCCTTCTTCATACAGAGGTGGGGGTTGTGCAATTGCAGCAAACCCCACACGCGGCTATTAACCCCCACGCGGCGATAGTGTTGCAAGGGAGCTCGGGTCTTCATTTTGTGCGCAAAAATGCATGATATGCAATACAGAAGATTGCAGTATATGGTAGGAGCGATCGGACTACTAGGTTGATGTACCCAGATGGTTAAAAATATGAAAAAAAAAAAAGAAAAAAAAAGTTAAAAAATAAAAAAATTAATAAAATATTAAAAATTCAAACACCCCCTTCCCTAGAACAGATATCAAAACATAAATAAACAGTAAAAATCACAAAAAATATTAGGTATCGCCGCGTACCAAAATGCCGACATATCTATCAAAATATTAAAAACGGTTAGGAGCGCCGGCGTGACACTCCTAGGCGGGAAATGGCGCCAATGCTCCGAATGCGACTGTGTACACCTTTTACATAAATAAAAATGAAATAAAAAATGATCAAAAGTCGCACAGACTACAACATGGTAGCAATGGAAACGTCGCCTCATTCCACAAAAAAATGACCCCTCAACATCTCCGTGCGCCCAAAGTATGAAAAAGTATTAGCGTCAGAAGATGGCAAAAAATTTTTTTTCTTTTTGTACAACATTCGTTTAATTTTTGAAAATGTATGAAAAACACAATAAAACCTTATTTAAATTTGGTAATCACGCGATCGCATCACCGAACCAAAGAATAAAGTAGGCATGGTATTTGGAGGCGAAGAGTGAAAGTGTAAAAACTGAGGCCCACGACAGACAGTGACGCATGGTGGTTTTTTTTTTCAAATTTTTCAAGATTGGAATTTTTTTTCAGCTTCGCAGGTACAAGCTGTTAAAATAATAACATTACGGGAAAGTAAAATTGTTAGCACAAATAAGCCTCAACACAGTGTGATACAACGTAAAATGAAAAAGTTATGGATTTTTGGAAGTGGAAAGCCGAGGAAATGAGACCGAAAAACCCTGGTCCTTAAGGGGAAATGTCATTTATTAGAGCCAGGCCACAAGACTGCGGCCAGTTGTCTCATACTTATCCATGGCCTCCCACCCTTACAAGCTTACTTTAAGTTTATTGGGTCTTGCAACGGGTCCTGAGACAGGGACGGGTGCAAGGGCATTGGTCGCGTAGGGATGCAAGCAAAAAGTGACAAGCATAACACCCTCGCGCCCCCACCCCCACCCCCCCGCGCTCCTGTGAAATTGTAGAAAAAAGCAGGGGGAAAAGTAAATGGCTCCCACCTCCCCCCACTAAATGGATATACACCCAGTACAAGGATGTCGTACTCCAAGGGACGGGAAAGTGCAACCAATTGGCAAGCATCGTGGAAGCCCTGCCTAATCTAGGTGTACAGGCAGTCCCCGGGTTACGTACAAGATAGGGTCTGTAGGTTTGTCTTAAGTTGAATTTGTATGTAAGTCGGAATTGTATATTTTATAATGTAGCTCCAGACCAATTTTTTTCTTTTGCCAAGTGACAATGGAGTTAAAATTTTTGATGTAATGGACCCAAGGATATCAATAAAGCTTCATTACAGACACCTTACGCTGATATTGCAGTCTGGGACTATAGTAAACCCAGAGGCGTCACCAGAGGTCACAGTGGGAGAGGGTCCGTCTGTAAACATGAGTGTTGTAAGTCGGGTGTCCTTAGTAGGGACCGCTGGTATTTATTATCTCCCGCCCCCCCCCCCCCCCGGGGCCTAGCCTTTATCTTCGTGGCTGTGTAAGACTCGGCCCAGAATACCAGAGTAGCGCTTAGCGGCCTTGGACTTAATGTGGTCAACAGATGACTGGTATTGGCACGGAGGTCCTAAAGCTGTATGCAAATGACCTGTGAAATGTCCATGAGTCATGTGCATATTCAGCTGTCCGCTATTCATGAGTGGAAGGCACAGCCCACACCCCCCAGTGACCCAGCCTGTATAATGATGTGAGGCTATAATGATGTGCTTCTGGCTGCTGGGCCCCACTGCAGGCCTGTGGTGTATAGGAGAGATAACACAGCTCCAGGCAGCCATGTTATAGCAGAAAATGCAGTACTTGTGTAGCTGATGTTGGTCTCTGTGTATTAGGAGAGTGCAGTGCAGGTCAGCAGATGCAGCAACACACTAGTGATGCTTTACTATACATTAAATTTTACTAAAAGGAAAGTGGACCAAGTTCAGCAGGGGTTTGTTACTGGAAAGGATACAACAAACCGCCCTAGGGCGGCCCCAAAGGAGCCCATATCCTGACAATAAGCGAAGTGGCGATTAAAACTTAACATTTATTTATGAGCTAAAGTCTAGAATATAGGGTATGAATAGATACTTGGTGCGCAAAACAGAATTGGATTAAAAGCACAGTGTACTAAATGAGGTGGCCTTAGGGGTAAAAGGATCGTAGATCTGTGTATATAGTAACATCGGAGTGGGCTGGACTGGGTAGTGAGGTAGTATAGCAAGAATTACACACACCTGAACGCTAGGGTTTATCATTAAACCCGCGTTGATTTCGTGGTAGGGATCATGTGAGATCCCAGGAATTATACGTAATCTATGCGGATCCACAGCCCAAAGAACCCTAAGTCTATCCAGTACAAAACCAGGTACCACCCCTAGATAGGACACGCTGAATTTAAAGTAAGAAAAGAAATTAGCCCCCCGACATGTTTCGCCAGTGAGACTGCTTCATCAGGGTCGGGTGCTAAGCTAATAGTTTAGCCCGACCCCTGATGAAGCCAGGTCACTGGGCGAAACATGTGGGGGCTAATTTTTCTTTATTTAACTTGCAGTGTCCTTATCTAGGGGTGGGTACCTTGGTTTTGTACGCTTTGGATAGACTTAGGGTCTTGTGGGCTGTGGATACGCAATAGATTCCGTAAAGTCTGGGATCTCACTGATCCCATACCACAGGAATCAACGCTTGGGTTTAAATGATAAAACCATGCGTTCAGGTTGATACTCCATACAGCATCACTACCCGAGGCCAGCCCAACTCCGATGTGTTACTATATACCAGATCTACGATCATATACCCTAAAAGGCCACCTCATTTAGGACACTTGTGCTTTTAAATCACGAAATTCTTGTTTGAGCACAGTATCTATTCATACCCATATTAATCGACTTGTAGCTCATAATATAAAAGTTAAGATTTTTAATCGCCACTACCTTATTGTCAGGATATGGGCTCCTTTGTGCCGCCCTGGGCGGTTTTGTATCTCTTAGATACATTACACACAGATATGAGCCGGGGGAGGAGGGGAGACATACTGCCCCTGACCATATGGACATACTGATGGGGAAATACTGCACTGCTAGATAGCCGGGGTATATGGGAAAATGAAGGACATATACAGTAGAACATATATAGCAGGAGGTAAAGCAGAATACAAGCGCAGGTTATACGTTATGTCCCCGTGTATGTTTTACGATATGGTCATATTTAAGATATACAATCAGCAGCCCCCTATGTACAGGAATATAACTACTATAATACTGCCCCCTATGTTCAAGAATATAACTACTATAATACTGCCTCCTATGTACAGGAATAGAACTACTATAATACTGTCCCCTATGTACAAGAATATAACTACTATAATACTGCCCCCTATGTACAGGAATATAACTACTATAATACTGCCCCCTATGTACAGGAATATAACTACTATAACACTGCCCCTATGTACAAGAATATAACTACTATAATACTGCCCCCTATGTACAAGAATATAAGTACTATAATACTGACCCCTATGTACAAGAATATTATAACTACTATAATACTGCTCCCTATGTACAAGAATACAACTATTATAATACTGACCCCTATGTACAGGGATATAACTAATATAATACTGCCCCCTATGTACAATAATATAAATACTATAATACTGCTCCCTATGTACAGGAATATAACTTCTATAATACTGTCCCCTATGTACAAGAATATAACTTCTATAATACTGCCCCCTATGTACAAGACTATAACTGCTATAATACTGCCCCTATGTACAAGAATATAACTACTATAATACTGCCTCCTATGTACAAGAATATTACTACTACAGGCGGTCCCCTACTAAAGGACACCCGACTTACAGACGACTCATAGTTACAGACGGACCCCTCTGCCCACTGTGACCTCTGGTGAAGCTCTCTGGAGGCTTTACTATAGTCCCAGACTGCAATGATCAGCTGTAAGGTGTCTGTAATGAAGCTTTATTGATAATCCTTGGTCCAATTACATAAAAATTTTTTTAACTCCAATTGTAACTTGGGCAAAAAAAAAAATTGTCTGGAGCTACAATTATAAAATATACAATTCCGACTTACATACAAATTCAACTTAAGAACAAACCTACAGACCCTATCTTGTACGTAACCCGGGGACTGCCTGTATAATACTGCCCCTATGTACATGAATATAACTACTATAATACTGCCCCCTATGTACAGGAATATAACTACTATAATACTGCCCCCTATGTACAGGAATACAACTATCCTTTCCAGCTCCTCCCAAAAGGCAACTGCCTGGTCACACAGCACAGTGTATTTGGCAGTGTATGTACCATGCTCTGTGGGGACTGGGGGAGTGCTAAAAATGGGTCTTCTGGTGACAGGTTCCCTTTAAATGAGCAATGCATCTTCTGACCTCAAAGTCCACATGCAGGGGGCCCCATTAGGACAGGGGGCCCTGGGCAATCGCCCAGTTTGCCGCCCCTGAATGCTGGCCCTGCTCATGGTAGTTCTCCATTTTAATGTTGGTGCAATGTAAATGACATTGATCAAATACTAATGGAAAACTGATGCATATTGTATTATTATAGGACTTTATTACAAATCTGTATTATTGAAGGGGTTCCAAAGCACTTTTCTGTCACAAGGCTAAGCATGAATCAATGCTTTTATTTAATGTGAAAATGTCAGAAAGCAGTGTAAAGCTAGAAGAAGTAGTATTGAGAAGATTGTGCTGTCCTATAAACTTTTACCCACTCCACTGTAGTTTTATGTCATTAATCAGGAAAGTCTCCTTGTTAGTTACAAAACCTTAAGGCCAGAGACATTTAAAATTTTCTTCTACCTTTAGGATATTCCTCGAATTTCATCAGTTGGCAAATGTACAAGAATTCTGCTTCATCTTTTTAATTACTCGGTACATAGAAAGCCAAACTTAATTGTTGCTATAAAGTAGTTTATGGCAATGTGTGGAACATCTTGGGGCAAAAACAGAACTGTGCTCCAGATGTGTCTGTGGACTACAGGTTACACAACCGTTACCTGCCTCCTGCGTTCATCTTTCAAAGAATTCTTTCTGGGCGTGAAGGAGCAAGTACTGCAGACTTCTGCAACAGACTTTTATCAATAAACAGAATCAATGCAGCCTATAACTAGACAAATACGAGTTAACCTATACCAGCCAAAAAAAATAAAAATTAATATTGCTAATGGTCATAAGTGACTCTTAAACTATAGTTAAAACTGCTACATTCACCTCTAATCTGCATTGTAAAGTGTAGATAGAAGTAATCTCAGCTGTGAATACATCACTGGCGTAGTGTAAGTTCCTTCCTGTAGTCTTATTTTACAAAATGAGTACCATAACAATAACATGACATATCAATGACAAATACATTACAAACAGACAATTAAGGGCCAGATGTATCACTCAATATTTCTGTTGCTTTTGCTGCTTTTCATATTGGTGCACTGTTTTTGTGACAGTTTGCAACTAAACACCAAACTAGTCGTTCAGCAAACATAACCATGTTCTCCTCATTTATCCTACCAATCCAGATGTTTTGCTGTGCCTAATAATGTTCATCACTTGCAAATTTTCATTCAGGCGCAAAAATGGGTGCAAAAACACTGCAGGCTGAAGGTGGCGTAAACTGAGAAGCAACACAGTGGGGCTCATTTATTAAGGGTCCGAAAGCCGCACTTTCGTCGGGTTTCCCGAATATT